>CM010615.1:23210033-23710033 GCA_003430845.1 Xanthoceras sorbifolium
GAGGTTTTCAAGTCTTTTAAGGATACTTAAACAGACCAAAACTATTCCCTCGTATAAATAGAAAAGCAAAATTCGACCAAGAAAAGAGGAGACAAACAGAAAAGCAGTTCAGAGAGATTCAACCATCTTCACAACATCACAACATCGATTTCGCATAATTGAGCAAGCAAATTCATCACGAAGAAGAGACACAAGAGTGGAATTTTTTTAGATTTTTCTTCTTACTCTTTTACCTATTACTTTCTTATTAATTAATCATGTTTAGGGTTTTATTTACCATATGTTGTATTGCCTATTCGAATAGGAACAAATTTTCTTTGTTAGGATGATGATGGATCATTTTATAGACTATTGAATGAATTGATTATTTTTATTGAAATTGATTGTTGATTGCTGAGTAGATATTATTGTGTTACATGCTTCTAAGTGTTAGGCTAGCATTTAGTTAATTTTATGGTTGTGTGTTATGGACTGAGAGGTGACACCCATAACGTGTTCGATATAATGTTTGCCATAAGAATAATTAGATAGAGATATACTAATTTACTTGTGTTTCTTAGTGTTTTTGTTGTGCTTAGTGAATTGTCATGCATACTGTTGATGCAAGAAAATGGTTTCGAAGCAACGCGTAGAATTGTTTCGAAGTATCTTATGGATTGACCATGAGCAAAGGTTTAGAGAAGGTGTTTACCTTCGAAGATAGTAGGTTTGCTAGAAAGTAGAGACCTTAGAATAAGTAAAAAGGTCTTGCAAAGGTATTAACCTTTGGAGACAGTGAGCTCACTAGAGTGTATCGACCTTAGCTAACCTGTTTAGCACCTTTTCCTGCGAGGAAACAAAGAAGAAGAGGTCAGGGGTCATCGGTGATAACCCTCCGATGCTCAAGTCAGAAAATAGAGATCTAAGAAAGGATATAACAATAATGAGATGAGGTAGAGATGGTCTATGAAGGCTTAGATCCTAGTATTTTTGGAAGAAGACTACAAAGGTTTTCCTCTACATACAAGGGCTTTGCAGACTAGAATTTAAATTACCTTTAATGAATCCTGATGTGCCTTTATCTAGAATTTCAGCCCTTGGTCCTCATGGCTCCACGTCATTCTTCTTAGTCAATGGACCTTTTCAGATTGTTTAGCCTAGGGCATTGATCTCCTATCTGCAATCTTATCACCTTGGTGACACATGTCAAGTTTCCCTTTGATCTTAAGAGATTGCGTCTCATGCTCCCTCCAAAGGGACTATTTTGATTGGTCCATACACATAGGTCTGTACAATTGGCAGCTTGGATAAAGGATTGCTTTCAATATAGATCTTTGGTCAAAAGATGTAAGGTTGCTTTTTGTGTAGCTCTGCAGTCTAAGAAAACAGGCTGCTGCCTGATCTGACCTTTGGTTAGAGGTGACAAGTCATTGTTGGTGTAGGTTTTTTCTACTGCACCTCGTTTTACTATTTCGTGGGTTCCAGCTCACTCGATATTTTGCTTCTAGATCCTTCATTTCTTCACCCAAAGGGGTGGTTTGGCAACTGAGGGAATGATTTGCCGGACCCTAGTTTCCTTTGGTTTATCACGCGCTGAGGTCATTACCTAGGTCTGCAAGGTGATCCGGGGGCCCGAAGGGGCTCTCCTGTAACACCCCCTATCTGATTGACGGATGAACCGGTTCGGGGATACTACGGTCAAATTCGGAATTCAAATATCAAATCCTATTTATTATATTTATTAAAAACCATTTTTTGAGTTATCCAAAAATTTCAGCAATACAACGGCTGTTTTGCGTTATTACCAAGTTTTTTTCAAACACCTATAAATGTCTTTATAAACACTTCAAAATTTATGCATTTTTCTTTATCACTTCCAATTGGACCTCAGGTCCGTCTCAAATCAATTCATAACATAGTATAAACATTTCAGAAGAAAACCATTTCCGTAATTAAAAACATATACATTCATATATGAAATTTCATGAATATTAACATGATAAAATCGTTAGGAAAATATTATTACAATCTCTTTGGTTCTTAAAATACTATGCTAACATATTATATATACATATATAAAAAGGATTCACAACATAGATGTTAACAAAAGGTTTATTACAAGAAGACTTCCAAAAATTTGTGTGACTCTGATACCCTGCAGATCCAGTCTGATCATTGTCTATCCCCTGCGCGCGGAAAACCAACGCGCTAAGCATAACACTTAGTGGTGCTTTACTTAACACAAGTTTACCTAAAAGTTTTAACATGCATATAAATCAATAGTAACTCAATAAAGGATAAACATTTCATAGTTCCTACCAATATTACACAACATACTAACATGATACATTTCATGGGAATAAACATTTAATACATTTCATAATACTCTATCATGAAACAATTGATTCAAACAATCATGTAAATGCATACATTCTAAAAATGTCACACCAATACGAATTTTCTCAATTGAATCGTTCAATTACACAATCATGAATTAAGTATTTTATTGCCCTTAGCCAATTCTAACCCATTTTCTATAGACTGGATAATGGGATCAACCAATACTATCATCAACGGAGGCTGCGGATTGGTTATTTAATTACAATAATATCGCGGACCGGGCACCCAAAGCCTTTCAAAGTCCGAAAAATCATAATAAAATCCAAGGATCGGGCACTTAAGCCTCTCAAAGTTCAATGATTAAACATAATAACGGTCGTAATACTGCTAAATTCCCTATTGGCGTGCCAACCTATCCAATCCCTCAAACAATGCGATACGAATTTAACTAGGACATTTAAGCATATAAAGTTTAAATTCAATTCATATCAATTCATTCATTAATACTTAATTCCATAAACAAGTTTACATACTATAATTCAAGACAATCAACTCATGAACATTTTATTCGATCTTGACTCACAAAAATTGATATCAATTCGTTTTCGACTTGCTGATATGATATTATAAAATCTTGGGCAGCATGTGTACCATTTGGTACTCCAATCCCAACCATCATTTTCAACAAGAATTTGCTCTCAAACATTTAACATATTAGCATCATTCTAATTTCAATTTCAATTACAAACATAGACATTTAATCTTAATCAAATTGCACATTATTTTCACACATCAAACACTTGTTATGTAATTAATAAATTTCATACATTTTAATATCTAAAACACTCACAACAGCCCAAACAATTTTCGAATAGCTTTTACATGCTTTCAATCATAAAACTCATGCAATTTGTTACCCAATTTACACACAACAGCCCCTATGCTTTTAATACTCATTTCGATGTTTATTTACATGAATTCACCATCGAAATAATAATTTTAACATGTATATAACAGCCCCTAATCACTTGGCAGCACTTAATCCATGTCCAACACATAAATTTTTAGATTTCTAAGCATCAAAACATACATTTGCAGCAAGCATTCAAATCACAAATTAATGTCATGCATAACTACATTCAAAACATCACAATACAATCAATTAAACTCAAAACAAAGTTTATCTATTTTTGACGGATCCTATTTCGCATTCAAACTTCAATTTTATTGCTCGAAACTTATTTTTTTTATACAATGGCAGCAAGGCACACATGATGGCAGCACTCACACACATATATATCAATTAATTGTCACCATAAACATACAAAACACACTATAACAGCCCCTAAACTTTCACGGCAGCAGCACCCATCCATCTTTCTCACAATTTTTCAATTTCAACACTTTAATTCCTTCATCCAAGCATTCAATCACACATGCAAATTTATTTTTACTTTCTAATACATCAAAACTCACAATTAAACATCCAACAACACATAAAAAATTAAATTTCAAGTGTTAGTAAAGCACTAACCAAAATTGCATCAAAATCACTCTCCAAGCTTGGAAATCACTCCCTCAAGCTTGCTCTTGATTTTCCACAGCCCCTAGACACCATGAATCCATCAAAAGTGTGAAAAATAAACCCTAATCTACCATGTATATACTGAAATTTTAAAAACAAATGCAGCTTTGACCCATGAATTGAAAGTTGATTTCAAGCTAGATAATCCCCAAACTCACTTACTCTTCTTGATTTCCTATTTTCTCCAAAATTTCAGCTCATTTGCAACTTGAAATCCTCGCCAAGATGAGCTTGCATGTGGTGGATTTTGAGCTTATATTGTATGGGTTTTGTTCTAGGATGGATGGGGAGTGAATTGGTGTAATTTTCAAGTAGAAATTTGAAGTGAAAATGGAGATGAAGCCCACAGCTTCATGAAGAAGAAGATGATGATGAAGAAAATGGCATAGGTTGTGCACGGCAATGGAGAAGAAGAATGAAATAAAATAATAATAATGACCTTGAATTTTAGTGATAGTGATGGCTATTTACAACTCCCCTCCAATTTCTTAAATCCTTTACAATAAAATTTTCAATCCTTTTAATCCCCATTATGACCATCATTCCAAGCTCATTTTATTATATCACAATGGCCCTAATATGGATCCGTTTAATTAATCCCCACTAGGCTATCGTTTAATAATAATAATAAAAAAATAATCTACCTCTCATTTCTATCCGATATAACTTGGACTCTCAATTATAATAATATTAATACTAATATATAATTTATCAAACGATAATTAAACACTAATTTTGAGGGCGTTACATCTCCTTTGGACCAAGTCTTTCCAGTGGCCCATTTGATGGCCCTTGGTCACAATTTTGCCATTTTTATCATTTTCATGCTTTGTTTCCATCAGTAAAAGTATTAATAAATCACTTCTTTTTCAATTTACTAATTTACCCCCAAACAATAGCCCTTTGGCTTCTTGTACGGAGGGCATGAAAGTCAAATCTTCCTAGAAAATTGGTTTTCTTTATCAGATCACCTCCTTATCTTTTCCTTTCAAATTTTGAATCAGGCATAGGGAATAGGTGCTTTGATAATCGTTCCCTTCTTGACTTTAGTTGGCCTTCTCTCTCCTCCTTTTGAATAACTTTTCTGATACCATTTATTGATAATTAATACTTCCTTTTCTTTAGATTAGGTTTTTGTTGCCAAGGAGGGAAAAAAAGCTCTTTCGTCTGTAAGGGTTTTTGGGCAGGGGTCTTTCTTTGCAATTTTCTCGAGCTCGTGAGACCACCATCTAATGTATGTATTCCTTTTCGTTCAACTCTTATTTTAGCCTTTGTTGACTTGAAAACCTAGTTGGCAAGCTTTTTTCTTTTCTCTCAAGATGCCGTCGGATTCTTATGAATCGATCCCATCAGTTGCGGGTAGTGAATCAGGAGAGGAGTCCATGATTAAGGCTAAATTGGGTTGGTTCATAGACCAGAGTTCCAACCTTGGGTTGAAGGAAGAGGTCGTTAGTCAGTCTGTCGCCGGTTCAAATGAGATGCCAGACCCCAGTATTGGCTCCTCGACCAGTGTTGTGGGAGACCGTTCTTCCCCCATTATAATAGATGAGTATTATGTAGAGAAGAAACTCCCTAAGCGTCCGGTGACCCGTAGCACTAGGAAGTCTAAACTTCCTGCCCTAGCTGCTGACTCTAGTGGCGCAGCTGCATCCGAGTCGATGTTTTTCTTTCTAGGTGTGAGTCTTTACTGCCGTCGTCGAATTTGGATCTTTGTAGGGTGAGGTTTTGTATTCCCCCTACTGTGAGCTTGCAGGTTCCCCTTGTGGGTCACAACCCCTTGCACGCTCTAAAGGGCAAAGTAGCTGTATCATTTTGGTCGCTGGAGTTTGAGCTTAGTTTTCCCATCTATCCATTCTATCATAGGTTTCTTGCTAATTTACGGATGGCTCCTATTCAGTTTAGCCCCAATTTTTGAAGGTATGTGTCTGGTTGTTACGTTCTGTGGTGTGAACATGGTTGGGGGCATCTTTCTATTGAAGATTTAAAATTTCTTTTCAACATGAATGCGAATCCCAAAAGGGAGGGGTTGTACTATATTCGTTCTTGGAATTCGACCATGACCCCCGTGCCTTACAGTAGTAATAACGGTAAAGAGTAGCATCTTAAATGGTTTCCAGCCTCAGGTAACTATGGATCAGAGGTAGAAATGGGTGGTCGAAGATGTTGTGTCCTCTCGGTGGTGGATAAACAATGTCTTTTCATTTATAATCCTCTTTTACCTCTCTTTTTGCCCCGTACACATGTTGAATCCTCTATTGAGGCCTTTTAACGCATTTTTGTTTTCTTTGCTTTTGGCAGCTGTCTCGATTTGAAACTAGAGGTTGAACTTGTCTTTGAAGATGAAGGGAGAGATAGCGATTCTTGCTATTGCAAAGTATCGAGGGGAAAATATCCTTAGCCCTACCAGAATGAAGAAAGCTGGCCTTGCAGACTTCTCTGCTCCTTCGGGTTAGATTCGCGCTCCTCCGATTTGTCTTTTCCTTGTACTCTGTATGAATGTATTTTTGCTTTCTTCGAGATTGTTTTTAGCTCTTAGGATTGCCCGCTTAGTTTATTCCTTTTTTTATAGGAAAACGTGCTATACAAACTCCTTCGAGTTTAAAGAAAAAGCTCGATGACCTCGATGATAACGAAGAGTGGGTGTAGGAGACAATGCGTGCCATGGCTCTTCATTCCGGACCTACAAAGCCCCGATCATATCTTTTAGGTGCTGCTGCCTCTAGAATGAAGTCACCAGAGGCTTCTCCGACTGCCAAAGGACTCAGCTCTGTTGCTAGGTCTAGCCAGACCAGGTCTGGTAAAAGGAAAACATCAACCCTCACCTTGGATTATGCGATAAAGCCTATTCGCACACTTGTAAGAAAATAGTTTCGCACCAACTCGTAGAATTGTTTCAAAGTATCCTATGAATTGACCACGAGCAAAGGTCTAACGAATGTGTTTACCTTCGAAGACAATAGGTTTGCTAGAAAGTAGAGACCTTAGAATCAGTAGAAAAGGTCTTGTAAAGGTATTAACCTTTGGAGACAGTGAGCTCACTAGAGTGTATCGACCTTAGCTAACCTGTTTAGCACCTTTTGTAAGAGGAAATAAAGAAGAAGAGGTCAGGGGTCACCGGTGTTCACCGGCGATAACCCTCCGACACTCAAGTTAGAAAGGGAGATCTAAGGAATGATACAACAATAATGAGATGAGGTAGAGATGGTCTATGGAAGGCTTAGATCCTAGTATTTTTAGAAGAAGACCACAAGGGTTTTCCGCTGCATACTAGGGCTTTCCAGACCAGAATTTAAGTTACCTTTGATGAAGTCTGATGTGCCTTTATATAGACTTTTAGTCCTTGGTCTTCATGGCTCCACGTCGTTCTTCTTGGTCAATGGTCCTTTTTAGATTGTTTAGCCTGGGGCATTGATCTCCTTACCTGCAATCTTATCACCTTGGTGACACGTGTTAAGTTTTCCTTTGATCTTAGGAGATTGCGCCTGACGCTCCTTCCAAAGGGACTATTTTGATTGGCTCGTACACATAGGTCCGTACAACTGCAGCTTGGATAAAGGATTGCTTTCAATACAGATCTTTGGTCAAAAGATGTGAGGTTGCTTTCTGTGTAGCTCTACAATCTAAAAAAAATAGGCTGCTACTTGATCTGACCTTTGGTTAGAGGTGAAAATCACTGTCGATGCTGAACCTCGTTTTACGGTTTCATAGGTTCCGGCTCTGTAAAATCTCACTTTTCAAATTTTATTTTAAATTATTATAAAGGGTGTATTTGAAATCTTTTGAAAATTTTTGAAGAATATGTGAGGACGTAAAAGATATATTTTGAAAGTTGACAATTAAAATTGTAAATAGATAAAAGTTTAGGGACAAAACAAAACTTTTACAGTCCTATATCTATTCATCTTCTTCTTCGCGACACCTCCCCAGCAGCTATTTTCTCTCATTTTTCCAAACTTTTCCGCCCACTTTGACTTTGATTTCCGACCACGTCCGACCTCCGTTTCGATCGTTCTTGGTACCAATAGAAAGCTCTTGCGACATAGAATCTATTGGTACCAACTTTGAAGATTTTCATGGCCGTTTAAGTCTCCGATTTGGTGGAGAAACTTAGGGATTTTTCAATTCGAAAATCCTCCGATTCCGGCGATTCTAGTCATTTTCCACTCCGACCACAGTTATAAACATTGACGAGGGAGACAAGGCGAACAAAACCTGACTATTTTTGGAGGTCGCCGAAAAGTTTCCAGAAAGTCGCCACCGGCCGCCACGTACGGCGGGGATAAGTTTCCGACCTCCTGAACTTAGAATTTGATTCCGAACACGTTTACGAACTCGTTTTAAGTGTAGGATATTATTTTGAGGTTAATTGTATTATATGGCCGCCGTATATAAATTAAATAATTATATTCTTGTGTAGATTTTACCGATCGGGATAATTAGGCTTGAAATCGAGTCCACTGCAAGTAACTGGTAGCTTACACGAGGTAAGGGTTTCAAACTTAAATTTTTAGAATATTTTCCCTATAAGTTTTGGATATAAATTGATTGTGAAAGTTTGAGGAAATCCTTATTTAAATTGTGGAATTGATTTGAGAAATAAATTGGAATGTATTGTGTGGAAAATATGATTTTTATGCAGGTTTTATATTTTGGGATTTTTATAAAAACAGCCGTTATGCTGCCGAAATTTTATTAAAAATGATGAGTTTACATATGGGATGCATGGTGGGTTTATTTAGATTGTTTGGTGATTTTGAAATGGTAACCGTCCTAGTCATTATATTATATTATATGTTATTATACGACTTTATGTTGGGGACTGCGCAGGGTATTTTCTGGTACGTACACCTTGTATATGAGGTTAGTACCAGGGTCACGGTGAGTCAAATGTTTTCATTTCAAGTATGAATGTTTTATTTAAAATGATAGGCCACCGGGTATGACTAGCGGACGTGTTAATATTACTTTCTGAAAGAAAGTGTTACTGTTTACTTTAAATTTTGTGAACGTATTTAACCATGCAGGATTATCCCATGACTTTATAAAAATGATGTTTTCCACATACATTATCGGGGATTAGACCCTATTGAGCTTTAGCTCACCCCTTTTTATTTTCTCCCTCCCCCCTAGGGAGCGCCCAACACGGATTAGAAGACCGTTAGTTGAGGTGGGCAGAGGCTTGTGAGACTTAAAGATTAGATTCCTGGAATTATTGATTAAATTTATGTTATTTGAGATTTGTATTAAATTAAAAGGATTTGTATTTGTTATGGACTTGTAGAATATTTGAGATGACTCAGTGTATGGGTTATGTATGTCGATGTGCAAACTTTTTAGTTTGTGGATGATCAGGACTTCAGGATTAATGCATGTTTCAGTATGATTATTATCTTGGAATTGAATCCATGAATTCTAGCAGGTGATCACATTTCTGTGGGGTTGTTTTGTGATGACTTTTGAAATTTTGAAATATTTTTGTTTGTAAACAAATTTACGTTTTGTTTGATACTCCGGAGTATCCAAAGAAAAAAAATCGTGGTTTTTATGAAATTTTAATAAAGTCAAGTTAGAAACTATTGATTTTATTTACAACTCTGCCGCGGCCTAGGGCCCGGGTTGTGACAGGTCACTCTGAATAGCTTCAAGATCCTTCCGTTCTTCACCCAAGGGGGTCGTTTGGCAATTGAAGGGATGATTTGCTGGACCCTAGTTTCCTTTTTTTCATCACGTTCTGAGGTCATCACCTTGGTCTGGAAAGTGATCTGGGGGCCCGAAGGGGCTTTCCTTTGGACCATGTGTTTCCAGTGGCCCATCTGATGTCCCTTGGTCACGATTTCGCCATGTGTTACTATTTTATCATTTTCATGCTTTGTTTCCATCAGTAAAAATATTAATAAATCACTTCATTTTGAATTTACCAATTTACCCCCAAACACATACAATAATCATCGAGAGATAGAATATTGATATGTGATAATAACTCCGGCATGACTCGAGAGGGTATATTGGTTAGTTTAAGTGGAACACAATTGTTGACAGTAGCAATTAATTCTCAATAATTTGTTCTCATAAATTAATTAAGACGGATTAGGTGAAATAAGAAATCCTAACTATCATTCTCTTTGAATTTTCTCATCTTATTAGTCTTTGATTTATTGCTTGATTAGCTTAGCTTAAGTAATTTAGTTAATAATATAATAACATACTCAATCTTCGAAACAGAATTAGGCTTAGTTAATTTCGGTACTTAGCATTTGATAATGTCGTATTTTACATGATTTTGTGGTCCCATTACTTATCGTTTTTGCTCGTTTCTTGAGAAAAGTTGGACGTTTTATGTGTTTCTTTAGTATGCAGGTGATGTTCGATGATCGATGATGTTTTGGATGCTTTCGGATCAACAGACCGTGAAATCAAGTTGAAGAACGGGTTAAGTAAAAAGTGCAAGCAAGAGATGATACCTCAGGTCGCGGTTTTAGGTAGCACATGCCTCGGTCAAATAGTGCTAGCAAGAGATGCTACCTTAGGTCGCGGTTTTAGGTAGCACATGCCTCGGTCAATTAGTGCTATCAAGAGATGCTAACTTAGGTCGCGGGTTTGGGTAGTGCTATTTTAATGGATGATTTTTTCATCTAGTGGCGCGAGTAGGAAGGTATGTCCGTGGGTAGCACCTTTAGGTCACACCTGAGCAAGATTTTGAGTGATTTATTCCTTCTCAAACTCATATTGGGGAAAGATATAAATAAGAACTTTCAAAGTAGTTTCGGGAGTTCGAATTTCTAGGGTTTTGAAGCTAGTTTCATCCTTTGCATCGCGTTCGTCATCGATTTCGCATCACCTCAGAAAGCAACCGATTGGGAATCAACGAAGTTTTTCTAAGATTTCTTCTCCTTTACTTTTCTGTTGTAATTAGTAATACTAGGATTTTAGAATATTATTGTTTTGTTCTTCTATTCAAGCATGAACTAATTTTCCATAGTTAGAATTACTGATGAATATTGGTTTATTATTAATTGAATACAATTGAGTTTTGCTATTTAGATTTGTTATTGATGTGTTGAATATTGCTTTCTAAAGTGTTTGGCCATCAGTTAGAATCATCATAGGTGGTTGGGTTATGAACCGAGAGGAGACGCCTGCCATATGCTCATAATAATGTTTATCACCTACTAGATTACATAGAGATATAGTAATTTGGTTTGTGTTGCTTGTTTAGTGTTTATTTAATCTTAATGTGTTATCGTGGACTCAGTATTTATCAAGAGATAGATTATTGGTGCATGGGAATAATTCCGGTAATACTCGAGAGAGATTAACGGTTAATCTAGTTTAAACACACATTCAATCATCGGTAATAAAATCTAGATAGTAATTCATGAGTGTTTGATAATAATAACCAAGTGAAATCGAAAATCCTAACACCTTAATTTCCTTGAATTCGAATCTTAGTTTTTATTTAGTTTTAGTTAATTTACAATTTCAAAAGCATTGTTAGTCCAAATTGAATTAGGTTGAGTTATTTTTGGTACTTGATAGTCATGTTCTCATGGGAACGATATTTTATTCACTCTTTATTACTTGTGTTGATCTTGTACACTTGCGAGTTGCATAAAAATCCACATCAAGTTTTTTGCACTATTGTCGGGGACAATTGAGTGTCAATATCAATACCGATTCAGTCTATTGCTAATTTAGAATTTTATACTTTTTATTATTTTTTTGTATGTGTGTGTTTTTTTATTGTACAAGTAATGTACTCGTGGTATGAGGTGTACAATCCTATTGAAGAAGTGGCAACTAATGACTGTCAATGGTCAGCTAGAACAGCATTGGGTTGTTTCTTATGTGGGGGGCCACATGTGAGTACCGATTGTCAAGTGGGCAATTCGTTTGCTGCGGGCAGTTCTGAACAAATACAATGTGTGCAAAATTACAACTATTGTTTCTTATGTTAGGGGCCGCATGTGAGCACCAATTGTCAAGTGGGCAATCCGTTTGCTGCGGGCAATTCTGAACAAATGCAATATGTGCAAAATTACAACTACCAACAAAACAACCTCTACCCAAGCACATACAATCCCTAGTGGAGCAACCATGCTGACTTTTCATAGAGCAACCAACAAGAAAAGAAGTCATAAGTTGAAGACTTGCTCTCTGCATTCATATCGAAAAAGATCCAATAATATCGAAGATGGACACACGGATGGATGTGCAAGAGAGTTCTTTGAAGCAACTTGGCCAAACGGTACAACAGTCTCAAGTTGCCATCCAAAACTTGGAGGTTCAAATCCGGCAATTAGCAAAAGGGATCCAAGGGCAAGCACAAGAAGCATTGCCAAGCAACACAGACATATTCAATGGAGCAATGCAATGAGACTACCTTGGAAATCTAAAAGCTAGTTGAACATCTGATGGGGATTGATCAAGTATAGATGGAAATGAGTAAGAGCTTGTCACATGGAGATAAGGCAGCCACCTCTTAAGAGCCACTTGATCCATTGTTTGTCCATGCCATTAAGGATGATGATAGCCACAAGGAAGCAGATGATGCTCTTTGTTTATATTCATCGCTTCCACCCTCATATAAGAGTACTTTTTTTTTTCGAAGAGCTTAGAGAAGGAAAGCCTAAATTACCTCTACCCTTTGAGCAACCACCACACTTGGGCCATAAAAAACTACATTCTCATTTAAGGTATGCATGGTTGGGAGAGTTATCTTCTCTTCCAGTCACTTGGTTAGGATAATGTGGTAGATTAATGAGGAGATTTCAATTGTGGGGCAGGTGGTCGAAAGTAAGAGACAATATGGTAAAATTTTATTTGTGTTTCACTTTTTTTTTTATTAAAGTTAGTTTTTGGATTGTTTGTTTAAACTTTGGAATTGTTAGGATTGTTGATTGTTTGTTAGTTTTTTGTTAACTTAAATATATTTGCTTTTGATTGTTGTCTATGCAATTGTGTTTTATTTTGAAGAAATAGAGGTTTTTCGTATCTTGAATAAGTCTCTGTGTTTGTGATCCTAAGTTTTTTTTGAAATCCGTTCTTTGTTCTTTCTAACCTTCACCCTTTGGCCCCATTACAACCGGAAAAAAGACCTACTGATCTTTTGATAATTCCAATTTAAAAGTATGTGCATGCATTGTGATTTATTTCGTTCTTAGTATTTGAATCTGTTCATGAGATCTTTTTGCATAATCTGAGCGTCTTTCTGTTTATATACTCATATGCGAAGTAAACTTTGATTTTTATTGTTCATAAACTCCAAATCGTATATGTTTGAATGAGTGTATGAGTCTAGGTTCTGAGAGTTTTAATGAGGGATTCCATGTGAGGCGTAGAGTCGAGACGAATTATATCAATGGCATTCGAATATGTTTGTTTTGAGACTATGATAACTCGACCATAGGTTAGTTAGGTACTATTTGATGTTTAATTCCGTAGACCGAGCTTTAGTTATTGATTATTGATATGGCTGCATGAATGAGTCTCTGATGATATGTTTTGAGTAACTGTTTCAATGAGTTTAACGCCCAGGGATTATGTTTGTGGGTATCGTAGCTGTAAACCCTCAGGAGACACTACTCCTCCTAGTAGGGACACCTAAAGGTTTAAAGGTTTGTGGCGCATGCTAAGTGCCATCGTGTTTACCTACGAAAGTGGATTAGGATAGTCTTGTTTATTTGTTTAGCTTTGCTTTGTGTTTTGTTTCGTTCCGATTTCGCTTGAGGATGAGCAAAAGATAGGTTTGGAGGTATTGATAATGTCGTATTTTGTATGATTTTGTGGCCACATTACTTATTATTTTTGTTCGATTCTTGAGGAAAGTTGGATGTTTTGATGTGTTTGTTTAGTGTGCAGGTGATGTTCGATGATCGATGATGTTTTGGATGGTTTCAAATCAATAGATCATGAAATCGAGTTGAAAAACGAGCTAAGGAAAAAGTGCAAGCAAGAGATGCTACCTCAGGTCACGGTTTCAGGTAGCACATGGCTCGGTCAAATAGTGTTAGTAAGAGATGCTATATGAGGTCACAGTTTTAGGTAGCACATGCCTCTGTCAAATAGGGCTAGCAAGAGATGCTACCTCAGATCGCAGTTTTTGGTAGCACTAGTTTAATGGATGATTTTTTCGTCAGGTGGCGTGAGCAAGAAGGTATGACCGTGGGTAGCACCAGAGCACGATTTTGAGTGATTTATTCCTTCTCAAACTCTTAATGGGGAAAGATATAAATAAGAACTTTTAAAGTAGTTTGGGGAGTTCGAATTTCTAGGTTTTTGAAGCTAGTTTCACTATTCGCATCGCATTCGTCATCGATTTCGCATCATCTCGGAAAGCAACCAATTGGGAATCAACGAAATTTTTCTAAGATTTCTTCTCCTTTACTAGGATTTAAGAATATTATTATTTTGATCTTCTATTCAAGCATGAACTAATTTTCTATAGTTAGGATTGATAATGGATCTTAGTTTATTATTAATTGAATACAATTAAGTTTTGCTATTTAGATTTGTTATTGATGTGTTGAATAGATATTACTGTGTTTATTGCTTTCTAAAGTATTTGGCCAACACTTAGAATCATCATAGGTGGTTAGGTTATGAACCAAGAGGAGACGCCCGCCACGTGCTCGTAATAATGTCCATCACCAACTAGATTATATAAAGATATAGTAATTTGGTTTGTGTTGTTTGTTTAGTGTTTATCTAATCTTAATTTGTTCTCACTTACTGAATAATCATAGAGAGATAGATAATTGGTGTGCGGGAATAATTCCAGTAATACTCGAGAGAGATTAACAGTTAATCTAGTTTAAACACGCATTACCATCGATAATAAAATCTAGATAGTAACTCATGAGTGTTTGATAATAATAATCAAGTGAAATCGGATATCCTAACGCCTCAATTTTCTTGAATTCGAATCTTAGTTTTTATTTGTTTTTAGTTAATTTGCAATTTCAAAAGCATTGTTAGTCCAAATAGAATTAGGTTGAGTTGTTTTTGGTACTTGATAGTCATTGTCCTCGTCGGAACGATACTTTATCCACTATTTATTACTTATGTTGATCTCGTATACTTGCGAGTTGCATAAAAATTTGCATCAGCATTCTAATAAAGTTCTTGTGGGAACGATATTCAATTCCCTCTTTATTACTTGTGCCGACTCTGTAACGCCCCTAATTTTTCATAATTATGAAAAGTATTATTAGTAATTATTATTAAGCATGCAACAGTCAAGTATGTGATTTAAATTGGTGGAAAGTATATATCCGATATATATATTTTAACCGATTTATCTCCCATTAGAAATATTATTTTCATGGTGCATTTGGATGATAATGGGTCCAATTGAATATTGGTGAACTCAATTTGGTAATTGGATAAGTGTGGAATATTTTTGAAATAAATATTGAGATAGAATGTGATTGGTGGGTTAGTTTGATAATTCAAGGATGATTGATAAATCACATGTTGAGATATTTATATTATATATATATATATATATATATATATATTAGTGGATGGTGGTGGAGAACAAAATAATTGCATGTCAAACCTTGGAAGCACAAAAAGCAAAAACAATTGAAAAATGAATTGAAGAGATAAGAGAGAGAGGCGGAGGAAACAAGAAGAAAAAAAATAATAATAATATAAGTGTAGTGGAATTTACATGAAATAGAACCAGAAGAGAAGCCAAAATAGAAACAGAATATAGAGCAAAGCGAGAGAGAAGAGAGAAGAAGAGAGAGAAAGGAAAGAAGAAGAAGAAGAAGAAGGAAAGAGAAGAAGTTTGTGAAGAGAAGAGTATTAAGGTTTGGTGACTTTCGTTTTCGAATTTTCAGATTTTCCATAATATTTTCGAATAATTATATTATATTGTTTTTAGTTTATTTGAGTTATATTGTTTATGACTTATTGTTTGAAATTAATTTTGGGATGATTTGGATTACGTTTATTTGAAATATAATTTGGATCCGTAATATTGTTTACGAAAAATATTCTGAATTGATTTTCGATATGATTTGATTATAGTATTATTACGGAGAATATGGTTAAAAGCGATTTGGTATATATTACTTTGTGATTTGTATCGAAAAGCGATTTTGGGGCATTTGGATTTTCTATGGATTTATGAGTTATATTTGCATGTGGTTTTTAAATGGATTTGATGCTATTTTCGGATTCAGAAATATATTCAGAAATGATTTTGTATTTTGCTTTTAAATGAATATTGATGCGATTCGGATTCTGGAAATATGTTTATATATATGGATATGATTTGGATTTAATTCGATAATTCTGAACGTAATAAATTGTATTATTTTTGAAAAGTGATTTGGCTCTGATATATATAAACATAGATATGGATATAGGGGATTGACATGTTAATTGGGTTCTCTGAACAGTATTGTGTCGAAATGCTGTGATTATGTATCACAGAAATATTGTAATCTGATATGGGACATGCAGCGGGTACTCCGTTGGTGTCCAACTCTGATCTAATGTTCGGTTTAGTATTCGAAGCTGAACCACCCGTAATCCAGTCCACAAACTTATGTTATATAGATCAGCAGCTCATATGAATATAGAAATGTTCTTTGAAACTATAAATGTTATTTGATTTGAAACGTGTTTTATATTGGGAAGTGATTTATGAATATTTGACTTGACTTGTTTTTAATGTGAATATATGCTTTGACTTGTATTTGATTTGAATTGAGTCTCATATTGATTATTTATTTGTCAGTATATTTTTGATGTTTTAATTTAAATGATATTATAGTGTAAGCGTAAATATAGTTTTATATGTACACCTACTAAGCTATATGCTTAGCGTGTTGAGTTTTCTCACACATAGGTAACAGAGGTTCCAGAGAAGGCAAAGACAGAGAAGAATATAGTCTGCAGGATCCGAACCAGAGTCACATCGTTCCTATACATTTGGGTAGACATTTTGTGTACAGTAGTTATGTTTTAAGTACATGCATCTGCCGGAAATGTTTTATAAATATTTGTAAGGATTATGTTAGTTTTATGTAATAATTATGTTTGTCGGTAAAATGGATTTTGTTACTTTTGAATGGGTATTACTTAAATATTATATTTTGTATAAACGGTATTTGTAAAACAGATTTTGCTAAATCAGAAAAACGGAGGATACTCTGACCATATTTTCAAAAAATGTTTTTGGACCATTATTTAATATTTATCTTTTAATTTTAAGGACATGATTTTTATACAGTAAAGCAAAGTTTTCCGTACAGTGTAGCGCTCCCTGATTCGGTCAGAGCGGATTGGGTCAGAGGATGTTACAGACTCCGTACACTTGTAAAATATTTTCATTCATGAAAATTAGACAAAAAGGTTTTGGTGCCATCCCCGGGTATCTATTTTTAGTTTAATTAATATCACTACCGATTTAGTATATTGCTAATTTGGTTTTTGTTTTGTTTTTACTTTGCACGTAGTTTGTTCTATTTATGCAGCGTACGAGGAGACTAGACATACCAAATCTAGAAGACTTTGCTCTAGAAATCAAGTGCACTTTAAGGCAAAGGTTAAGAGCAGCAAGGAACCAAGTAATCAAAAATCATCCGGGAGATGGCGACAACGCGAAGACGTTGCGTGACTTTGAAGCTCCAACGGTTGATGGCAATCAATTAAGCATTCGAAGATTGGCTATTGCAGCTAACAATTTCGAGATTAAGCCAGCAATTATCACCATGATTCAGACTTCAGTTCAATTTGGAGGGCTGCCAAACAATAATCCGAACACCGATATCAAAAATTTTATGGAAATTTGCGACACATTCAAACAGAATGGGCTGACTGATGATGCAATCCGACTGAGGCTATTCCGTTTCCTTTCTAGGAAAAAGAAAACCAGTGGCTGAATTTTCTACCATCGGGCACTTTCACCATATAGGAGGATTCCATCGGGGAAGATGGCCAAGTTGAGGAATGACATCACTCAATTTGCTTAGTTTGAGAGAGAGTCCTTATATGAAGCCTGGGAGTACTGCAAGGAGTCACTAAGAAAATGTCCACATCATGGCCTACCAAAGTGGCTCGTTGTGCAGACTTTTTACCACAGCTTGACTTATCAGATCCATAGTACCATTGATGCCGCAGTTGGTGGGCAAGTCAATTGATGCATTATATGACCTTATCGAAGAGATGGCCACCAACAACTACCAATGGTCTAATGAGAGGACAACACTTTGAAGACCCGTAGGAGTACATGAGATTGATGAAATCACTATTCTTAAGGCACAACTGGCTGCATTGACCAATCAAGAGCAAAAGTGGAATGTGAACGCTGTCAACACTCCTATTGTGGCCTGCAATATTTGTGGAGGACCTCATTCCAGTATAGATTGTCAAGTGGGTAATCCTTTTGCTGGGGATGGAGCTGAGCAAACGCGTCATATGGGCAAAATTTCAATCGTCAATGATGTACTAAATTATACCTTGCTAGTGCATGAATCTATATGTTAGTATAATTATGGCAAGTATAAGGATCGATCCCATAGAGATTGACAATTTAACTACTGATCTAATTCTAATTTAGTAAAGACAGAAAAGTAAAAGATTTGAAGATTGAAAAGAATTAAAAGATCTAATAACTAAATTAAATTAACAATGAGATTCTTGAGGAGAGAAAATATGAGAAGAAAACTAGGCCATCAATGATCCAAACACAACCACTCAACGTAACCAACTATCTAAGACAAAGATGTTTATTCAGGTTCAACACTTATTCTTATCTTAATGATGGTGATTACCTTCTGGTCAAGGACTTAACCAAGTATTCCTATTACTATTGATATTGTCATCTGGTCATGGATTGAGCAGATAATATTAAGAACTCATTAAACACTAAGAGCTTAAGAATCAATACCTAATTTACCGATCAACATATAAATTAAATACTAATTATTCATACAGAGCTATCTAACCTCAAATTAGCATGTCACAATAATGAATTAACCCTATGATTTCTCAAATAATTATAATTCAAAACCTAAGTCAATTACTAATCTTCATCAGCAATAAGCAATAATTATAATATACGCAGAGTGAATAAAACTAAACATTGAATAGAATTAAAAACGATAGTTGTTTACATGAGCAATTGATGTTCTTCACATTGATTTCCTAGCTAATGATTTAGTTACACATCATTGGAATAAAAACAATAGACATAGGAAAAAAAAAAGTAGAAAAGATCAAAACAATCTCCCTAACTAAAATAATAATCTTCTGATTATGTAATCCTGATGTAGCCGGCGATAATATGATGAAAAAAAAAAGTGTGACTGGAACTTGAGGTGGCTGATGGCTGAATGTAGAAAAAGAACCCTCTTTCAATTGGTGAAAGATTTGTATTTATATGTTACCATCCCAGCTTCATGATTTGATTCGTTCTGGACTTCTTTTTATGCCCGTGCTCTAGGTCGCGAGACTTACTAATTTTTTGCACTTTTGGTATTTGCACTACCTGTCGGCACAACTTGATGGTTGCACCACTCACTAGTTTTGTGAACCAGGAAATACCTTTGTGACTCTATTCATCTGAAACACCTGTTAAATAATTACAATGCTTCAACTAGGTCTTTTATACCTGCAGAGCTCAAAAATGCATCAAAAAGCTCATATGCATCGAAAACATAACAAAAGACTGATAAACTAAGGGTGAAATCATATATGAATTTGATGTCGATCAGTCAACTGAATAATCCTTATTCTAGCACATAGAATCTTGGCTGGAGAAATCATCCCAATTTTTCCTAGAGCAACCAACAATAATAACAAGGCAATGTCATACAACTACCAGGTTTCCAAAATCAGCAACAAAACTTTCAAGGCAATCAATTTAAAATCAATAAGAAAAGAAGCCAACCGTGGAAAATATGTTTGTTAAATACATGACCAAGATGGATAGTTGGGTGGAATCTCAGGATAGCACCTTGAAGAACTTAGAAAAGAAGCTTGATGGAAGAATTGACCAAATTTAACAAGTTGTTCAACACTCTCAAGCAGCGATGCAAATCTTGAAGGTTAAAATTGGTCAATTGGCAAGAAACAACCAAAGTACAGCAAATGAGCGTTGCCTAGTAATACAAAAATAAATCTGAAGGAGCATTGCAAGGTAATAACTCTGAGAAGTGGAAAACAACTTGAGCAACATGTTGGGGCTGATCAAGAAGAAACAAAAGTCAAGACAAGCAATTAACCGGGAGATGAGCATGATGCTAGCAAGAGCAAGGAAGATGACTTATCTGAGACTTCCTTCTATTTGCCTCCTCCACCACAAGTCAAGGCTTATGTGCCTCTCATTCTATATTCGCAGCGCCTAAAGAAGCATAAGGAAGACAATTTTTTTTTTCAAATTTCTAGAAGTTTTCAAGAAGCTCCAGCTCAAATACCAACCTATATGAAGTTTCTGAAAGAAATTATTTCAATGAAGAGAAGGTTGGAAGACTATGAGATAGTTGCAATAACGGAATAATGCAGTGCCATCATCGAAATGACGCTCCTTCAAAATTTAAAGATCCGGCCAGCTTCACTATTCCGTATACTAGAGGTCGTGCAGATTTTTGGGAAGGCTATGTGTGACTTGGGGGCAAGCATAAATCTGACGCCTTACTCAGATTAAAAGAAAAATTAGGTTTTGGTGAAGTCAAGCCAACCAATGTGATTCCTCAATTAGCGGACCACTCAGTAAAGTATCCACATGGGGTTATTGAAGACATTTTGGTAAAAGTTGGAAAATTCTATTTCCCGGTTGATTTTGTCATCTTAGAGATTGAAGAAGATGTTAAAGTCCCGCTGATTTTGGGATGACCGTTTTTGGCAACAGATGGGGCTCTTATTGATGTCCAACAAGGGAAGTTGACGTTGTAGGTTGGCCATGAGGAGGTTTTTAATGTTTCAAAACCACAAGAAACTCTTAATACGATGAAACATGCTTAAGGGTAGATATAATTGACCCATCAGTGGAGACTACTTTCAGGATGGGTTGAGCCACAGCCACTCCTACGAATGATTCCAAATTGGTTGTGAACTTTATTCATAAGAATATTTTCACAGGGTTCGATTCTCCCAGAGCAATTATCAGTGATAGTGGTTTGCACTTCTGTAACTGATAATTTGAAGCACTCCTTCAGAAATATGGGGTCACTCATCGGATCGCTATACCATACCATTCCCTAGACGAGCGGCTAAGTTGAGATCTCAAATAGGGAGCTGAAGCATATCCTCGAGCGAATCGTGAATAGGTCTAGAAAGAACTGGTCCAAGAAGTTAGATGATGCTTTGTGGTGTTAGGGTTTATGCCTTAAAGCTTTGTAATTGTAAATGTGAGCAAACATCAATAAAAGGATTTATAATTAATTCAAAGTAAAAGTAGTTTATTTTAGTTCATAAGTTTATATATTGTATGCGTAACATCCAAGATTTAAAATGTAATCTCAATTGAGTATATGAAAATCATATACAAGAGGATTCATTTTGAGATTTGCAATCTTTCAATGTCTTCTTTGTAACTTTCAATTGATAATATTGCCCAATAGTTTTTAAATATTTTGGTCTTTTATTTCCGTGTTTTAATGGGAAATACGAAGGAAAGACTATTGATAATAAAAATTGCAAAAACTAAAGGGTTTCAATTGAATTGATTGAATCTAATATATAATGATATCTGGAACTAACGAAAAAGACACACACACACACACACACATATATATATATATATATATTGAATTATTGCAAATAAAAACCTTACTTTCATGTGTATTTTTTAGGTCATTCGCTTCTCAATTTTCATGCAAAGGCTCAACTTCACACACATCAAAAAAGCACATCAACTTGCTAGGGTTGGCTTTATACCTTACTTGGAACCTTATAATTCATAAAGCAAAGCGTAGAAGTTTGAAAAAGAATTTTGTATACTTAGGTTAAAATTAAGGCATCTCTATATATCAAATATTCCAAATATCAATTTTATATATATATATATATGATATATAGATTGCGGCCTCTAAACACTTGCTCTTTTCAATGAAGAGATAGTTCTTACAAATTCAAAGCTTTTCTCAACCCATTCGACCTTATTATCATAGGTTAGTGAGAAAAGTTGGTGTGTTACTGTTCTTCCATACAAGTAATTTAATTTCTTTTCAAATTTGTATAAAATTATGTCATCTCATTACAAATTGTCTGACGAAAATATTTCATCTCATTACATCTTATTCCTTCGATAATTTGCAGACTTTGCTTCCATAATTTTTATTCTGAAGATACGTATATCAACATATATAGTCTACAACGCCGCCCAATGGATCAAGTATCACACTACAACTGCAAATGGGTATGCTATTATATATTGAGTGTTTTTATTTATTAAAATGTCATTTTCATTGACAGATTTATCCTTAATAAAATTTGTTTAGAGAGAGATTGTGAGCAATGGTGGATGCAGTAGTCTCTTACGTGGTGGAAAGGCTGGGGGACTTTCTCATAGAAGAAGCAGCCTTCTTAGGAGTTAAAAATGAAGTGGAGTACTGGTTGAAAAGGGAACTGGGATGGATGCAGTGTTTCTTGAAGGATGCAGAAGAAAAACAACATGGCAATGCTTTGATGAGTGTTGGGAAAATTACCTCCTCAAAAACTCCCTAGAAATATGCTAAATATCAGAAATTACAGAGAAATGAAATAGAAAATAATAACAATCGCCACAATACAATAATTTACGTGGAAAACTCCAAAACCAGGAGAAAAACCACGGCCCTCAGAAAGAAATTTACTATGTGATAAATTGTTACAATCACACAATACTATTCTCTCAAGACTACCACACCAATACACTCACACTCTCTCAAAGCATAAAATAATTCATACCTTTCTACACTCTAAAATAAGATAAACAAGAAAGGAATTTAATTAGAATCAAATACAATGCTTTAAGTGTATTTAATTGGTGCAATTAAAAACTAAGGACTTGATCTCCTTATATAGCCTTGAGAAGCCTTGACATATTCTTATTTTTCCAATGTGGGATTCATATCCCTTCATTGCCTTCTCTTTTGCTTTCTTTATTTTGCCAATTTTCAACAAATCTCCACCTTGGTAAAATACAGGAAACCTCCGCCCTTCCGCCGCAACTTTCATGCAACCATTGTCTATACCGACAATCATAATTCTCAACCCAGAGAACTATCATACTCCACCATAAAAGTATACCACTTAGAATTAATCACCAATTCTAAGATTTCCACCTCGGCACATGTCGAACAAACTTGCTGAAATTTATGGTGCAACTCCTATGTTAGCTTTCCCCGGAAGTTCTTCAGCCATCGACATAATTCTACCACACACCTTGCATCAATGCCGCCAACCAATGCCCGTGTGCAAACTTATGGACCCACTAGTAGTGACACATCCCTTTTTATAGCACCTAGTGATATGCTATAAAGATGTACATATCCTTCGTAAAGGATAAATTCAGTATCTTCACAAGACACACTATTAGCTTAATTGTTGGAGCTACCTGCCGAACCTGCTCCACCGTTTTGACAATTTTTCTTAATGTGCCCAGATTGCCCACACGCCCAGCAAAATATTTTCTTCTTGGAGTTATTCTTCTTCTAATTGCTCCCATTGCTAGCTACCAATGCTGTGTCTTCTGATGAAGTATGATCTCCACCCTTCAGCCTTCTCTCCTCAGAAAGGAGTTTATCGGTAACTTCTGCAAAATTTAGAGTCTCATTCCCATATACCAAAATAGGTTTCATATATTCATAGGAAGATGGAAGAGACAATATAAGCCTTAATGCTTTATCTTCGTCTTCAATTTCGACTCCAATAGACTCCAGTTCAGAAATAATACCATTGAGAACACTCAGATGATCTGAGATTTTTGCACCTTCCTCCACACGCAGAGTATGAAACTGTTCCTTCAGGTACAACCGATTTGAGATGCCTTTTGCCTGATACAACTCTTCAAGCTTTTCCCATAGTTCCTTGGCTGAATGTATTCCATGCACATTTGCAAGAACATTCTTGGCCAAACATAGACGAATCACACTTGCAGCTCTTAAATCCATTTCTTCCCAATCTTCATTGCTCATACTAGACTCACCTTTGCTAGAATCTTTTAAAACAGGGCCTGATTTCTCCTTTAATATCTTGTGTAAACCAGATTGTATTAACACATCCTTGACTTGCACTTGCCACAAGCCAAAATTAATCTTTCCATCAAATTTCTCTACACCAAACTTCAAAGAACTTGAAAATTTAGACATTCTAACCGTATACTGAAATAGTGCCCGTAGTCCGTGAACAGCACTCCAGGTAAGTTCCCAGGAAAGAGAGGTGGGTCACAATGGACACACTTAAATACCAAGTCTTTCCTAGCCAGGACCTTCCTTAGACAAGCACTTCCACAATACTACTACACTTAACTCCAGCAACCAAGAACAATTCTTTTCTGATGTGGAACATCAGACAATACTGCAACCACAGAGCATACTAAGAATTTTCTAAAACCTCTGACACCTTAGCAACCAACCTAGGCTCTGATACCACTTGTTGGGAAAATTACCTCTCCAAAACCTCCCTAGAAATATGCTAAATATCAAAAATTACAGAGAAATGAAATAGAAAATAATAACAATCACCACAACACAATAATTTACGTGGAAAACTCCAAAACCAGGAGAAAAACCACGGCCTTCAGAAAGAAATTTACTATGTGATAAATTGTTACAATCACACAATACTATTCTCTCAAGACTACCACACCAATACACTCACACTCTCTCAAAGCATAAAATAATTCACACCTTTCTACACTCTAAAATAAGAGAAACAAGAAAGGAATTTAATTAGAATCAAATACAATGCTTTAAGTGTATTTAATTGGTGCAATTAGAAACTAAGGACTTGATCTCCTTATATAGCCTTGAGAAGCCTTGACATATTCTTATTTTTCCAATATGGGATTCATATCCCTTCATTGCCTTCTCTTTTGCTTTCTTTATTTTGCCAATTTTCAACAATAAGCAAGTGGGTATCGAACATCAGAGAACTTGCTTACGATATTGAGGATGTCTTGTATGCATTTATTCTCAAAGTCGATCGTGAAGCCGACCATGGAATTGGAGGGACTTGTTGAAAGACAATCAAGATGCTTTTCTTCCACGTGTTCTTGCATATGTGATAAAGTCAAGGAAAAGATTAACCTGGGTAGCTCAAAATGAGAATCACTGATCTCTCTCACAAATTTGAATTCTATGTACTTCAAGATTTCGGTAACAGGGTCGAGGAAAAGCGCAAAGGCCACCTGAGCAGATTGAAAGAAGTAAGAAGATCTACCTCATTTGCAGTTGAAGAAAATGTTGTTGGCTTCGATGATGATGCTCGTCAATTGTTGGCTAAGCTTCTCGACAATGATCCACGGCGTTTCGTAATTTCTATGTATGGAATGGGGGGTTTAGGAAAAGCTACTCTTGCTAGAAAACTTTACCACTACAGTGATGTGGAGATGAGATTCATGAATTGTTGTGCTTGGGTTTCCGTCTCTCGAGATTACATAACTCAAGATCTTCTTGTAAGAATTATAAAATCATTTGGTATCCGAACTAAAAAGACAGAGGATATCGAGAAGATGAATGTAGAAGATTTGGGGCGATATCTTCAAGAATCATTGCAAGAGCAGTCTTACTTGGTGGTGATTGATGATGTATGGGATAAAGAATCTTGGGAGAGCTTAAAAAAAGCTTTTCCAGATAACAAGAATAGAAGTCGAGTTATTATCACAACTCGCATCAAAGAAGTTGCCGAGCGTTCAGACGAGAGGACTCACGCCCATAAACTTCGTTATTTAAAGTTAGACGAGAGTTGGCAACTATTTTGTGAAAAAGTCTTTCGGAATTTGAATGTAGATGAAGGATTGAAGAGAGTGGGTAGAGAAATGGTACAAAAATATGGCGGTCTACCACTTGCCATAATTCTATTGGAGGGCTCATGTCTACAAAGAAACCACAAAAATGGTACACGGTGAGATCTCACCTTTGGCGATATTTAAGGAATGATTCAATTGAAATTTCTTACTTACTAGCCTTAAGCTTCGATGATGTACTGTATCAACTGAAGCAGTGTTTTCGCTACCTAGGCCTTTTTCCTGAAGACTTTAGCATAGATTTTGAGGAACTAATCTTTCTTTTTGTGGTGGAGGGTTTTATACCACAAGATGAAGATCGCATTATGGAAGAGATTGCCAAAGATCACTTGGACGAGTTGATCAACAAAAGCTTGATTCAAGTAGAAAAAACGATGTAGGGGAGGATTAAAACTTGTCGAGTCCACGATCTTCTACGCAATCTTGCAATTGAAAATGCAAAAGATTTAAACTTCTTTTATATTTATAACGAGATTAATCATTCAAAAATATCTTCAATAATTTAATCGTGTCCAAAATAAACTATTTATTATAACAAAAAGGCGTTTGTGGTATTCTATAACATCATGTCCAAAACAAAAGTAATTCACGATTGCGTTCTCTTTTCTTGTTTGTTATTAAAGACAAAGAGTACTCATTGACAGAAGGCCACTAGTTAGCAACTGTGTGCAGGATATTTAGCTCTCTAAGAGTTCTCAATATTTTCTCTCCCACTGCGCAAAGATGTTAGCTAAAGAGATGGGAAAGTTGATTCATCTAAAGTATTTGGGGTTGAGTATGACTCTGAAACATCTTGATTGCTCAATAATTTTCAACTCGCGGAGACTGCAAACTTTGGTTGTATATGACACTGCCTATGTCAATCTACCATCTGAAATTAGTAGGTTGCAAAAATCGAGGCATCTTATTGGAAGATTTAAGGTTGGGCTTGGGTCATCGAGAGCCAACTTGAAAAACCTTCAGATTCTGAAGTATATAAGCATGCAAAGCTGGGTTCAAATTAAAACCAAAAAGTTGGTTAATCTACGAGAGTTGTAGGTTACTAGCACTTTGTATTAAAAAGTGTTCTCTTTTGATTCTATGGCCAATTTAAAAAGCTTTCGAATATTGGTTGTTCAACTATAGAATGATAATAAGTACTTGTCATCACTTCAATCACTCTCTAATTATCGACATCTCATAGAATTGAGATTACGGGGGAGGATAGAGAAACTGTCAGATGACATGCATCAAGTCTTGCCAAATCTGGAATCCTTAAAGGAATCACATCTGAAGGATGATCTAATGCCTAAGTTAGAGAAGTTACCAAACCTCATGATTCTTGACTTGGGCGTCAAATTTTACTTTGGAGGAAAATGATGTGCAGAGCAGAGGGTTTTCCAAGACTTGAAATTCTAATATTTAATTTGTATTTTGAAATAAAGGAGTGGCAAGTAGAGGAAGGAGAGGTTTGAGTATTTCCTCAAATGGCTCCAACTTTATATATCCAGAAAGATTGAGATCACTCCCTTCCCCAGATCGAAAGGAATTTTGGTTTCTGAAGATACAATTCCAATTCTAGAACTCATCATGGTCGTCGTTGCATGTTACTTTTTTTCTTTGTTACTCTTTTTCTCTTACATTTTAAATACAATATGATTCTGTGTGTTGTTATATTATCTATTAATAATATTATGGATTTGCTTCTTGGGTCTTGTAACTTGCACTGGAAAGCTGTTTCCATTTGCATTGCACAGGCCAACAACTAGAACTATCTCCTCCATTCGCTTACTCGAGACATGCGCTCAGCAACTAGAACTATCTCCTCCATTGATTAAAAAAGGAAAAAAGGAAAAAGAGATTCTACCTTAAAACGAGAAAGAGAAGCAACAGTTAAGCCTTAAAACGAGAGTTGTTCATACTATAATAGTTGATGCGGTAGTCTCATCCGTGGTGGAAAGGCTCGGGGATTTTTGCCTAATTACAGTAAATCGGCACGGAACTCACATTAAATGTACCTCAAATATATGCCACCATTGAAAGATGAAAGCAACTCAAATGTACCTCTGTTTTCATCAGTAAATCAGCACGGAACTCACATTAATATGTGTAAAGGACAAATCAAGTTTATCTTCAGTTCCAGCTTGTTCATCAGCATACACACCATCAGCTTCTGTTCCAGCTTGTTCATCAGCATTTATACCAGTTGCATCAGGTGATCGATCAACAGATTCAAGATCAGCTAGTAAAGCTACTATGAGCTGTAATCGTGTGAAACAGAGAAGCACCATCACCACTATGCTTACCTATCCACTGAAGCATCAAAGCTGGTTATGATCATGCTGATGATCAGAGATTTACAGGAGACTGAAGAGTTAGCTGTCATTGTCCAGTTAGTTATGTGAAGATGGAAGAATCCATCAAATGTTTGATATCAAGTTCAGAGAAAGCTTGAGAAAACAGATTCTGATTATTAATTCAGCAATGAACATATAACTCAACAATAATTATATATTAAGCAATAAAGATTAAACATTCCCACAAAATAAATTATATATTCAGCAATAATTCAGCATAAACTCCAAAACAAAATGTTATGGACATGGCATTTAAATCTACAGTCCAATAAAATCTAATTTTTACAATTAAAAATTCAATAAATAAAATAAACTAGGGTATCTCAATTGTAAACAAACATATAGGAATAAAAGATCTAATGATCAATTCTTCTACTGAATCAATTTCAATATACTATTTCTCATCTTCCATTATATTCTACTTTACAAAAACGACAATGACAAGGAGTGAGCCGTCAACTCAATAAGAATTAATCATAATGTGCAAGGAATATTAATAATTGATTATTCATGTTAAATAGTAACTTTGGACAAAATATTTTCTTTTTTATGGAATTATGCAAATAAAAATCTTCACTGCATGTGTATCTTTACGTCAAGTATATTATTTCAGCAATGTACATTGTAATTGTCTTCTCAAATTTCATTAATATAAGGCCAACTTCACACACACACACACAAAAAAAACACATTCTAGCCAATTTGCTTGAAGGGTTGGCTTCTAACAACACATCATGACATGTTCACTTTATGCCTTACTTGCTTGGAAATTAAATTCCATCACTTTAATTAATTTATAAACTCTATGCCTTATTTGGATGTTCAAAAGATAATTGTCCACTTGTATCCATATCAAATACTCGGATACGTGAGGATACGCGTATCCAAGTCAAGATACGCATGTCCAAGTCAAGATACGCATGTCCGTTAACTGTTAGATGCAACGAGGATACAGCTAGATATGTTTAGGATACGATTTAGGTCATTTTATAATTTTTTTTTAAAATGGGGTTGTTTTATAATTTTAAAAAGTATGCAGTCAGAAATGACATTTTACAATTCTTGTTTCAATACTTGAGAAGGCTGTTGGTTAGGTTTTCTTTTATCCCCAAAATAATTCCACCGCCTCCAGTTAAAGAAAAACAGAGAAGAGAAGATGAGAAGGGAAGAAGAGAAGAGAAAGAAAAAGAAAGAGAAGGAAGAGGAGAGTAAGAAGATATATTCGATCTCGTCGACCTGCTGCTGAAGAAAAGAATGAATGAAGTTATTTATGAATTTGACTATTTTAATTATGAATGAATGAAGTTATTATGTTTTAAATATAAATATATATTATTTTAATTGCTATATTTGTATCCTAGTTTTTGGAGATTTATCGTATTTCCATATCACCCCATATCGTATCTCCGTATCCGTATCCGTATCGATGCAATATAGGATGGAAGAATCTATCAAACGTTTGAACTTTGATATCAAGTTCGGAGAAAACTTGAGAAAACAGAGAGCTAAGAAATGCTTGCTGGAAATCTGATTCTGATTATTAATTCCAATCATTATGACAATGAACATATAACTCAACAATAATTATAGATTCAGCAATAATTCAACATAAACCCCAAAACAAAATATTATGGATACGACATTTAAATATACAGCCCAATAAAATCTAATATTTACAATTAAAAATTTAATAAATAAAATAAATTAGAGTGTCTCAATTGTAAATAAAAATATATGAACAAAAGATTTAATGGTTAATTCTTCTATTGAAACAATTTTTTTTTTTTTTTTTTGATTTCAATAAAAGCTTCTATTACAGAAGACCAACAAGAAAGTTAGGTTCAGGATTGAACCAACAAAACTCCTCCTTAGAGGAAAAGGCTAGGGAAGCAAGAGATCTATTGAAACAATTTTAAAATACTAATTTCTCATTTTCCATACTAGAGTCCTCTCACTACCAACCAGCAGGCATCATCTGGCTGGGTCTTGCCGGTATCAACAACGAGAAAAAAATATCTCTATAAAAATGGTGATGGCGATGGATGAGCGATCAACTCAATAAGAATTAATCATAATGTGTAAGGAATATTAATAATTAATTATTCATGATAAATAGCAACTTTGGACAAATTTTTTTTTTTTTTTTATGGAATTATGCAAATAAAAATCTTCCTTACGTGTGCATCTTTACGTCATATATATTCTTTTAGCAAAGTACATTGTAATTGTCTTCTCAAATTTCATTAATATAAGGCCAAAAGTATCAACTTCGCACGCAGTTACACAGTCACTTCCCTTGCAAAACCAGAAAAGCACTTCCAACACATCATGACATGTTAACTTTATGCCTTACTTGCTTTGAAAATTAAATTCCATTATTTTAACCTTATGCCTTACTTGGATGTTTAAAAGATAATTGTGCATGCTTAGGTTAAAATTAAGGCATCCCTATACCAAATTAATATTCCAAATATCAATTTTTGGCCTACAAATGTTGTTGAACTTTCTTTATATAAATGATACATAGGCTATGGTTTCTAATCACTTGCTCTTTTCAAAGAAGAGAGAGAATTCTAACGGGTTACAAATATTTCTCAACCCATTCAACCTTATTGTCAGAGGTTAGTGAAAAACAATTGGTATCTTAATTTTATTGTTCTTCCATGCACGAAATTTTCATGTCAAATTTGTACTTAAAAGAGAAGTTTTCATTACAATTTGTCTAATAAAAATGTGTCATCTCATTCTTCGATTTAATGCAGATATGCTTTCGCATTTTTTTATTCACTAAAGATACGCACATCATACATATATAGTCTGCAACAATGCTTGATTGATCAAGTATCCGGCTACAACTACAAACAGGTATGATATTCTTTATTATTCATATCTAATTTTTCTAATTGATTAATTTTCTGATCAAAATTGTCATTCATAGCATGAAACGAGAATATTTAATCAAAATCAATAATTTATCGTATTAGGAATTTTTGTGATATAAGGGTTGATTAGTCTTTTGTTTTAAGTTAGGAATTTTGTTATTGTTTCGCTCTAAAACTCCTTTAATTTTATTTTCTAGATATATCTAATTAAGGCCTTAATTTTCATTCTCTTTGAGTAAGTAATTGAATTAAAAAGAAAAATAAATAAATGACGAAATTTAGATTCTTGTCTCTTTTTTCCTAATTTAGTTTTTTAAATTAGGTAATGTAAATCCGCATCAAGATATCATTGACTGGATATATCATAATCATTCTTGTTGTTTAAATAATCATCAATTTAGTTCATACTTTATTTTATTTTGCATCAAAACGTTCTTATTTTTTCATTTGACTATAATAAATATCTCTATTGATTCAAATTGGGTCAAAATAGGTCCCTTTACATGATTTAAATATTAAGGTCATGGGAAAGTTGCAATGAATATTTTGATATTTGACCATATTAAAATAAAACTGTACTTTTACTTAAACTAAAACTTAGTATGTCTGATGATTATTAACTTTGTCCCTAATTTATCAAGAAATGTTACTTTTAACCTATTTTTACTTTTATAGCTCATATAATCTCTGACGTTTTCAAAATACGTTAATTTAGTCCCTATAACCAAAATTTTTATAGTCAAACCTGACATAAAGTATAAATTGACCATTTTACTTTTTTTTTATTAAATTATTAAATTAGAATAACATTTTTATCATCCAACTTTTTATATTTTAACAATTTTACCTATATGGATAATCCAATAAGAAATTGATGAGTTATAAAAACTTAATGTTTTGTAAAAAAAAACTTAAAAATGATTAAATAAACAAATAAATATGATAAAATTTATTAAATATTAAATATAATTATGAAAATATTAAAACATTTAAAAAAAATTAAAAGTAACATCATTTATTAAAAATAAAATAAAATTCAATAATTTGCTTGGAAATATATATTTTCACAATCAATCATTTGTTGTTTAAATAATTATCAATTTAGTTGAGGATATTTATTTGAGTGAATTGCACTAAAATGCCATGAGTTTATCCATAATTACATACATAATGCCACTTTACCGTTTATTACACTCAAGTACCCTTGACCACGTTGACCGCCTGTTAACCAAACAATAGACTTAACAATTTAAGGAAAAATTGGTCTTTTACATGTGAAATTATTTAAAATTTTTTTGAAAAACCATCTAACCAATAAGAATACGCCAAATAATTTTTTAATTAATTTTAAAAATTAAAAAATTTAAAAGTGGAAGAGATCTGGAAATTTGTTTCCAGATCTCTTCTTTTAACATTAAAAAATAAATAAATAAAGAATACCTCTGAGTTTCTTCATCGGCGATGGAGAAGACCGTTTTTTCCATCTACGCGATGGAGCGGCGCTCCATCATCGGGTGGAAGGGCGCTCCATCGCCGGGTGGAGTGGCTTTCCATCTACAGGTGGAGTGACGCTCCATTTGCAGGTAAAGCGTTGCTCCATCTGCCTGCTCTCAAAATTTGTTTTTTGTTTTTTTTTTTTTTAATTTTTTGGTTGTGATGTGGTTTTTTTATTTTTGGGTGGATGGTTGATGGATTGATTGTGGAAGATGGATGGATGGTGGTGATGAACATGAAGGGTTGAATGAATTGAATGAAGGAGATTGTGGATTGAATGAGGAAGATGGTGATGGTGGAGATGGTAAATTATTATTATTTTTTTTTATTAATTCTTTTTCTAATGTTATTTTTATATTTGTTAACAAGGGTATTTATGTCATTTTACAAAAAAAAATTGGGCAAGTTGCAATGGAACACCTTAACATTTGGTCGTATTGTAATAAAATCGCACTTTCCTTAAACTACAATCAAGTATCCCGGATAATTATCAATTGTTTACTAATATATTTAAAAATATCACTTTTTTAATATATTTATACTTTTTAACTCACATGGTCCCTACCTTTTCCAAAATATATCAATTTAGTCTCTATAACTAAAATTTTGATGGTCAAACCTGACATAAAGTATAAATTGACCATTGTACCATTTTCTATTAAATTAATGAGACAATTTTACTCTCCAACTTTTTATATTTTAACTATTTTACCTATTTAGATAGTCCAACAAAAAATTGATATGTGTTATAAAACTCAAATTATTTTTTAAAACGAACTTAAAAATAATTAAATAAAAATAAATATTATAAATTCATTAAAAATTTAAAAAATTTAAAAATAACATCATTTATTAAAATAAAAATAAAATTCAAGATTGAATACTTATAAAACTCAAAATTTAGTCAAGAAAACTAAAATGTTAAAATATTACATATACATATTTTAGAGTATATTATATAGTATATATACATTATATATATATATATATTATAAAAATAAAATATAATAATAAAATTACAATATATATATATATATATACACACATACATTTATTATTATTTTATTATAAAAATAAAAATATAATAACAAAAATGCAATATATGTAAATTTATTATATATATATATATTAAATTACTAAATTTTAAGTTTTATAAGTATTCGATCTTGAATTTATTTTATTTTTAATAAATGATATTACCTTTAACATTTTTCTAATTTTTCTAATATTTTTATATTTATTTTTTATTTTTAATAATTTTATCATATTTAATTCATTATTTAATCCTTTTTAAGTATTTTTACAAAAAAATAAATTTTTATAACATATATCAATTTCTTATTGAACTATTCAAATAATTTAAAGTTGTTCAAAAATTAAAGTGTAAAAACGTCATTCTAATTTAATATTTTAATAAAAAAAGGGTAAGATGGTTAATTTATACTTTATGTCAGGTTTGACTGTTAAAATTTTGGTCATAGAGACTAAATTGATATATTTTGAAAAAAGTAGAGACTTTATGAGTTAAAAAAGTAAAATTAGATCAAAAAGTGATATTTTTAAATATATTAGGGACCCAAATGATAATTATCCGAGGTACTTGGTTGTAGTTTAAAAAAAAATACAATTTCGTTGTAATATGACCAAACATCAGAATATTCTATTATAATTAGTGTAAAAAAATTTAATCTTGGGTTTTGTTTTGTTTTTTTTTTTAATTTTCAGTGTATTATATGATCAATTGTTTTTAAGTATTATTCAGAGGACATAATATTCTTTTTAAATAAAAGTTAACAGAAACGTTAATGCATGTAATCCTTTTAATTTTACAACAATGTTTCTTTACTTTTAGTAGATTTTTGTAATTTTACACAAAAAAAAATAAAAAAATAATAATAACTAATCTTGGGTTTTTTTTTGGGGTAATTTTCACTGGATATAATATGATTAATATAGTTTTTAAGCACTATATAGATGACATGATAGTCTTTTTAAATAAAAGTTAATTGTAATAGTCTGAAGGGAATATTTTATTTATAGTCTATGAATTAACAAGGACTAAATACAATTACAAACCCGGCCCTTTCCAGCTTCCCAGGAAGCATATGCATACACGCTCCTCTCTCCGAAACTAATATTAAACAAAAGAGAAAACTAAATATAATTACAAATGACTCGCTAATTCATATTGTTTTGATATTGTTCATGACTTATTTATAATATTCATGTTACTCTGATTGAATATTAATTTACTTACTATTTGACTCGAGTTCGTAATACATATATTTGAACTTAACATATTATTCTATCGAAATGGTTGTTTTTGTTTTTCTATAAAACTTGTCAGGAATTTGAAGGAATCTACAAGGAAGAAGACGAAGAAGAAGAAGAAGTGATTATTGTCTAAAGGTATATAACCAAACCCCATCTCTCATTTTGGTCTTTTTTTAGTGAAAAATGGAAAATATCAGAATTTTCAAGGGATAAAACTATACCAGAATTTTCTTAGGCATATTATTTGTCCTCCAAATATATATATATATATATTGCTGCCGCATGTATATTATCTATATATATTTTACACACTTATTCCACTAAGGCACAAATCTTACAGAGGGAGTTCATTACTTGCTTTAAGTTTCTGCAACAGAGAGAGAGATTGTGAGCGATGGTTGATGCAGTCGTCTCATACGTGGTGGAAAGGCTCGGGGACTATCTCATTGGAGAAGTAGTCTTTTTACGAGGAGTCGAAAGTGAAGCCAAGTGGCTGAAAGAAGAACTGAGTACAATGCGGCGTTTCTTAAAACAAGCAGAAGAGAAACAATTTGAAGATCCTACGTTACGCAGCTGGGTATCCGACGTTGGAGAACTTGCTCATGATATCGAAGATGTCTTTGATAAATTCGATTACAAAGTTGATGTTAAAGCTTCTGTTCTAAAAAATGTTGATGCTAAAGCTTCTGATGATGATGGAGAGACAACTAAGGAATGTTGCGGGTGTATAAAACTGTTTGATAAGGGCAAGAAAAAAGGCAAGCAAATGGAGGATCTGCATAACATGGGCAAGAAAATGGTGGATCTGCATAACATGGGCAAGGAGATTGAAGAGTTCAAAAAGAGAATCGATGATCTCTCTCGTAGACGTCAAACATATGGAATTCAAGATTCTTGCAACATAGGAGAAGATCAGAGAAATGCTCTTCGCAGATTGAGGGAAGTAAGAAGAGCCACCAACTTTGCAGCTGAAGAGAAGGTTGTTGGCTTTGACGATGAAGCTCGAAATTTGGTGGCTAAACTTCTCGATAAAGATCCACGGCGTTTCGTGATTTCCATCTTTGGCATGGGTGGTTTAGGAAAAACCACTATTGCTAAAAAGCTTTACCACAACAATGGTGTCAGGATGAAATTCCAGAAGTGTTGTGCTTGGGTTACGGTGTCTCAAGATTACACAATTCGAGACCTTCTTCTAAGAATTGCAAAATCCTTTGGGTTCCAAACTATCCAGATAGAGGATTTGGAGAAGATGGATGTACAAGAATTGGGACAATTTCTTCGACAATCATTACAAGGGCACACTTACTTGGCGGTGATTGATGATGTATGGTATAAAGAAACTTGGCAGATCTTAAAAAGAATCCTTCCAGACAATGAGAATGGAAGTCGAGTAATTATCACCACTCGTATTGAAGACGTGGCTAAACATTCAGATGAGAGAACCCGTCCCCATCAACTTCGAAAGCTAACGCCAGAGGAGAGTTGGCATTTATTTTGCGAGAAAGTTGCTCAGAATTTAAATGAAGATGAAGAACTGAAGAAACTGGGTGAAAAGATGGTGGAAAAATGTGATGGCCTGCCTCTTGCCATTGTTGTATTAGGCGGGGTCTTGTCTACAAAAGAGGCACATGAATGGCGTCTAGGGCACAAAAACATTTGGCAACATTTGAGAGGTGGTTCCATTGAAATTTCTTATTTATTTTCTTTAAGCTTTGATTCGTTGCCTTATCAACTGAAGCAATGCTTTCTCTACCTATGTCGTTTCCCAGAGGATTATAAGATAAATGTAGAGAAACTAATCTATCTTTTGGTGGCGGATGGCTTGATTCAACAAGATGAAGAACATACAATGGAGGAAATGGCCAAACATTACTTAGATGAGTTGATTAACAGAAGCTTGATTCAAGTGGGAGAGATATTTTCATGGATGATCGCAACATGTCGAGTGCATGATCTTCTACGCGATTTTGCAATTGAAAAGGCAAGAGATTTAAACTTTGTCTATGTTTATGACGAAAGTAAACATTCAAATATATCTCCAAGCATATCATCATGTCCTGCAACAAGCTATTTATTTTGGAACGGAAAAGATCTTTGTGGCTTGAAAAATGCTGTCAACACATGCGTTCCCTTTTCTTAATTCACCCAAGGGAACAGTTGGTACTTATGTGCAGCAAAGTTCATCTCTCTAAGAGTGCTCGATATTGACTTGAAAGATAATTACAAAAATGAACCATGTAGACCAGCTACGAGATAGGAAAGTTGATTCATTTAAGGTATTTGGGGTTGAGGGGGCAACAAGCTTTATGTCACTTCATCAATTCTCAACTTACGGAGACTACAAACTTTGGTGGTAGAAAGATTTATTCGGAAGTTTCAAACTATCGAATGAAACTTGTAAGTGGCAAGAATTGAAACATCTTATATTATTGAATTCAAATTTGCCATTCCCGGTAGACAACTTAACAAAGCTTCAAACTCTCAAATCTGTAAGTATTAGATACTGGTTAGAAATCAAGACTGAAAAGTTGGTTAATCTTAGAGAGCTGTGTCTTCATCATGACAATATATATAGAATGGTTTTCCCTCTTGACTCTATAGCTAATTTGAAAAGCCTTCGAAGACTATCAGTTACGTCTTTTGATTTCATCTTTCGGATCACTGCAACCACTCTCTGGCTGTCGGCTTCTCCAAAATTTGAATTTAGTTGGGAAGATGATCGAACTGCCGAAAGACATTAGTGAAATCTTTCCAAATCTCGAAATCATGAGGTTAAAGGCTTCAGAACTCAAGGATGACCCAATGCCTCTATTAGGGACGTTACCAAACCTCATAATTCTTGAATTAGGCGATTGGTTTTACCGTGGAAAGAAATTGGTCTACTGCAGCAAGAGTTTTCCTTGCCTTGAAATTCTAGAATTTAATTACGTGGATTATGATGGTGCAATAGAGGAGTGGCAAGTGGAGGAAACAGCCTTACCTAGGCTTAGAGGTTTGACACTGCCAGAGAGATGCAAGTTCACAATTCCAGAAAGATTGAGATCAATCCCTCCCCCAGGCCAATGGCAATTCAGCAGAGGTTGGCCTGACACTCCTATGAAGTATTGGCGGTGAGAAAACTTCTCCTTGTCGTGATTGCTGTGTGTGTTTGTTAGTGGTTTTTCTCCATTGTTTTTTTAATTTTTAATGCACTTGATTGTGTAGAATGATGAAAAATGTACTTGCTATATTCTTTTTCTTTTAATAAATCCAAAGCAGCCTGAAGACTTTGAGAACATTAAATATGATAATTATGAAAACATTAATTTGTTTTCATTCTATTCTCATTTCTAAAAACCTTTATAGTTAAGATGTGTAAAGTTTAATTTGATAATGATGAACCTCTGTTTCATCAGTAGATCAGCACTGAACTCACATTAATATGTGTAAAGTTTAGCTTCAGTTCTAGCTTGCTCATCAGCACACAGACCATCAGCTTCTGTTCTAGCTTGTTCATCAGCATACACACCGGTTGCATCAGGTGATCCATCAAGAGATTCAAGATCAGCTAGTAAAACTATTGTGAGCTGTAATCGTGTGAAACAGAGGAGCACTATCACCACTATGCTTACCTATCCACTGAAGCATCAAAGCTGGTATATGATCAAGCTGATGATCAGAGATTTACAGCAGACTAAAGAGTTAGCTGTCATTGTCCAGTTAGTTATGTGAGGATGGAAGAATCCATCAAATCTTGTATCTATATCCACCCACGAATCCGATGAGTAAAATTCACACTTACCCATCCACCCACAAATCCATTTAGTAAAATTCATACTTAGTCATCGTAGGTGGGCATTTTTACGGGTAGAATATATATATATATATAATTTTAATATGAAATTTAAAGTATTATTACTAAATGTCACAATTTAATGGGTTGGTTTTTGGATTGTAAGATTATATATCAACATATAAATATACAACTAATAATTTCACATCTTCCATAATATTCTACTATGCAAAAACGGCCATGACGAGGAGTGAGCCGTCAACTCAATAAAAATTAAAAATTAATCTTAATGTACAAGGAATAATAATAATTGAGTATTCATGTTAAATAGTAACTTTAGACAAAATATTTTCTTTTTTATGGAATTATGCAAATAAAAATCTTCCTTACATGTGTATCTTTACGTCATGTATATTCTTTCAGTGATGTACATTATAATTATCTTCTCAAACTTCATTAATATAAGGCCAAAAGGATCAACTTCACACACACACACACAAAGAACACATCCTAGCCAATTTGCTTGAAGGGTTGGCTTCATACAACACATCATGACATGTTCACTTTATGCCTTACTTGCTTGGAAATTAAAATCCATCCCTTTAATTAATTTATTAACTCTATGCCTTACTTGGATGTTCAAAAGATAATTTTGCATGCTTAAGTTAAAATTAAGGCATCGCATATATCATCTAAATATCAATTTTTGGGCTGCAAAAGCTGTTGAATTTCCAATATATAAATGACATATAGGCTACGGCCTCTAATCACTTATTCTTTTCAAAGAAGAGATAGACTAATTCTTACAAGTTATTAACTTTTCTTAACTCATAGGACCTTATTGTCAAGGTTAGTGAAAAACAATTGGTTCTTCCATACAAGAACTTTTCTTGTCAAATTTGTACATAAAAATATCATTTTTCATTACAATTTTGTCTCATTCTTCGATTTATTGCAGACTTGCTTCCATATTTTCTATTCCACTAAGGATATGTACATCATTCATAGTCCGTGACACTGCTTGATTGATCAAGTATATCAGACTACAACTACAAAAAGGCATGCTATTCTTTATTTATGTATATTTCATAACCTAATTTTTCTACTCGAATAATTTTCTGATCAAAATCATCGCTCATTGCATGAAAAGAAACCTAAATAATTAATCAAAGTCAAATCTATTGTGTCAATAATTAAGTTAATAATTAAGTTAGGAATTTTTGTGATATGAGAGTCGATTAATCTTTTGTTTTAAGTGATAACTTTTAATAGGTATTCCTTACTTCTAGCTTTCTTTGCATGTACAAATATAAGTTTATGCATGAATTTTGATATTGCTTTGCTCTAAAACTCCTTTAATTTTGTTTTCTAGATATGTCTAATTAAGGCCTTAATTTTCGTTCTCTTTTGAGTAAGTAATTAAATTAAAAAGGAAAAAGAGAAAGTAAATGATAAAATTGAGATTCTTTTCTTTGTTTTGTAAATATACAAAAAAGGATCTACTTGAAATGTTTAAACAATCATTCTTGTTGTTCAAATAATCATCAATTTAGTTCATATTTTTTTTATTTTGCATCAAAATACTTATTTTTTTTTCAATTATTTAATTTTTAAAGACATTTGTATAACTTTTATAACAGTGTTTTAATATCTTTGGGAGGATTTTGTAATTTTACAAAAACCTTTTTTTTTAATTCTAACCTTTTTTTTTTTAATTCTTTTAATATGGAGAGTGACATAGTCATACTATTTGACTTGAATTCGTAATATATATATATTTGAGCTTGACATATTGTTCTATCGAAATGGTTGTGAATCTAGGAGGAGGAGGATTTTGAAATTTTACAAAATTTTTTTTTTTAATTCTAACCTTTTTTTTAATTCTTTTAATACAGAGAGTGAATAGTCATACTGTGAACCTAAGATTTTTTTTAATTCTTTTAATATAGAGAGAAGAAGAAGAAGATTGACATATTGTTCTATCGAAATGGTTATGAATCTAGGAGGAGGAGGATTTTGTAATTTTACAAAAACCTTTTTTTTTTAATTCTTTTAATACAGAGAGTGAATGGTCATACTGTGAATCTAGGATTTTTTTTTAATGCTTTTAATATAGATAGGATTTTTTTTAATTCTTTTAATATAGATAGGATTTTTTTTTAATTCTTTTAATATAGGAGGAGGAGGAGGAGGAGGATTTTGTAATTTTACAAAAACCTTTTTTTTTTAATTCTTTTAATACAAAGAGTGAATAGAAGAGGAGGAGGAGCAGGAGGAGGATTTTGTGATTTTACAAAAACCTTTTTTTTTTAATTCTTTTAATACAGAGAGTGAATAGTCATACTATGAATCTAGGATTTTTTTTTAATTCTTTTAATATAGAGAGGAGGAGGAGGTTTTTTTTTAATTATTTTAATACAGAGAGTGAATAGTCATACTGTGAATCTAGGATTTTTTTTTAATTCTTTTAATACAGAGAGTGAATAGTCATACCGTGAATCTAGGATTTTTTTTAATTCTTTTAATACAGAGGAGGAGGAGGAGGAGGTAGTGAAATCTACAAGAAGAAGAAGAAGAAGAAGAAGAAGAATAGGAGGAGGAGGAGGAGGAGGAGGAGGAGGAAGAGGAGGTTGTGAAATCTACAAGAAGAAGAAGAACTTATTAGAGGAGAGAGGAGGAGGAGGAGGAGGAAGAGAAGGTTGTGAAATCTACAAGAAGAAGAAGAAGAAGAACTTATTAGAGGAGAGGAGGAGGATGAGGAGGAGGAGGAGGAGGAGGAGAGGAGGTTGTGAAATCTACAAGAAGAAGAAGAAGAAAAACCCATTAGAGGAGGAAGAGAAGGAGGAGGATGAGGAGGATGAGGAGGAGGAGGTTGTGAAATCTACAAGAAGAAGAAGAAGAACTTATTAGAGAAGGAGGAGGAGGAGGAGGAGGAGGAGGAGGTTGTGAAATCTACAAGAAGAAGAAGAAGAACTTATTAGAGAAGGAGGAGGAGGAGGAGGAGGAGGAGGAGGTTGTGAAATCTACAAGAAGAAGAAGAAGAAGAAGAAGAACTCATTAGAGGAGAATGAGGAAGATGAAGAGGAGGTTGTGAAATCTACAAGAAGAAGAAGAAGAACTCATTAAAGGAGGAGGTAGTGAAATCTACAACAACAACAATAATAAGAGGAGGAGGAGGTTGTGAAATTTACAAGAAGAAGAAGAAGAAGAAGAAGAAGGAGTCATTAGAGGAGGAGGTAGTGAAATCTACAAGAAGAAGAAGAAAAAGAAGAAGGAGGTAGTGAAATCTACAACAACAGCAACAACAACAACAAGAAGAGGAGGAGGATGTGAAATCTACAAGAAGAAGAAGAAGAAGCAGAAGAAGAAGCAACCCTTATCTCTCATTAGAAGAAGGAGGAGGAGGAGGAGGAGGAGGAGGAGGTTGTGAAATCTACAAGAAGAAGAAGAAGAAGAAGAAGAAGAAGAAGAAGAAGAAGAAGAAGAAGAAGAAGAAGAAGAAGAAGAAGAAGCAACCCTCATCTCTTATTAGAAGAAGAAGAAGGAAGATGAGGAGGCTGTGAAATTTACAAGAAGAAGAAGAAGAAGAAGAAGAATCAAGAAGAGGTTATGAAATCTATAACAAGAAGAAGAAGAAGAAGAAGAAGAAGCAACCTCATCTCTCATTAGAAGAAGAAGAAGAAGAGGAGGAGGAGGAGGAGGAGGTTGTGAAATCTACAATAAGAAGAAGAAGAAGAACCAACCCCCATCTATCATTTGTGTCCTTTTTTTAGTGGAAAATGGAAATTACAAGAAAGAAGATACATGGTCATCTCTTGTTCTTAATCATCTTCAGGAATAGAAATCACTAAAAAGAGAGAAAGATTGTGAGCAATAATAGTTGATGTAATACACCATCCCGATAGATTGTACTATACAAGTACAAGTATTGTAATCTATTTTTTTTTTCAGAATTGATTGTACTGTACTATAGTGGATTTTATTGAATGGATTCAAAAGTTTCCAAAAAGGGTATCAGAGACTCGGAAAATGCTTGGAATAGTTCCAGATGATTATTAAGGTTCCATAAGGTATATAAGATTATATTATTGGAAGTTAAAATATATTTTTATTATATGAGATTTTAATTTAATTAATTGATGGAAAAGTAAATTGAAATGGATTTTTGTAGAAAAGAATTAATGGATTGTTATGGATTAAATTATAAATCAAAAGGTTTTGGTAAATTTCATGTGATTTAATGTTATGGTGGTGGTCACATTATAATTTTAAAGTGTAAAAGGGCAAGTTGTAATTATTAAACAAATATATATATATATATATATATATATATATATATATGTGTGTGTGTGTGTGTGTGTGTGTGTGTGTGTGTGTGTGTGTGTGTGGAGATTTGTGGAGCAGACCGTGAGGGAGAAGAAGGAGAAAAGAAAAAAAAAAGAAGAGAAAGAAGAAGGAGAAGGATGGGTCCAGCAAGAAGAAAAGCAAGAAAAGTAGGGAGGACTTGGGTAAGTGATTTATGAAGTTGAATTAGTTTGAATTTGATGAAATTAAATTGTGTTGGGATTTTGATTAAGTTTTGAATTGTGTTTGAAATTTATTGTTGAATATAAAGTGAAATTGGATTTATGGAAGTAAAGAAAATTATGGGTTTTGTTAATTTTAGTATTTGATTTGAGTTTTTGTAGAGTTTTATTGGAAATTAGTTTAATTGGAATTGATTGAAATGAAAATTTAGAAAATTAGTAAGTTAAAGAGTTGGGGATTTTAGGATTTTAAGTTTAAATTAATTAATTGAGATGTTATTTATGTAATTGGAGTGTTATTGAGTTAATCGGTGGTATGAATTTAGAATCGTTAAGTAAGAAATCAAAATGATTATCAAATTAGTGAATTTGTATTATGAAGTCTTTGTGATATTGTGTTTGGAATGAAATTGAATCACTAATTTTGAGAATTTTTGAAATTAAATTTCGAAATTGAAGTTATAATTAGTTTAATCGAGTTTAATGAAGTTGAATTTGATGTTGTTAAGTGAAAGAAATTCATTTATGCTAAATTGATGAAGATTAGAATGAGAATTCGTGTAGAAATTGAAGTTGGTAGTGTAGAGAATTCGATTTATGGGTAATTAAGTATTAGAAATTGTATTTGTATGATTGTGATGTAAATGGATACTTAGAAAATAAAGTAAATGCGTTGAATTGTGTCGTATGCGATTCGATTTAAGAGAAATTGAATGATTCAAGAAATCATGTTGAATTTGAATGTTTGAAATTCGGTCAAGTAGAGGAATCTTATGATTGACATGATTTATATTAAATTAAATGTAATTGATTTTATTAGAATAGTAGAAATGGAGGAATAAAGCGTAGAACGTGTTAATTGAGTTTTGTATAAGTTGATGGTATTTATATTAACGATTTATTTGAAAATATATTACTTTAGGAAGAAATCTCCATAGAATGGGAGGAAATAAAATTATGCAGAAAAACAAGAAATGCAATAAGACGAAGGAACCAGAGTGCCAAGCTTAGAGGAAAACCAGAAATCAGTGAGTGTAAAGTTATTTTAAAGTAAAGTTTATTTTATTTTAGTAATGTGTTTTATATAAAGTTTAGCCAGTTAATATTTTTATTCAAGTTGGTGAAACATCATATATTTAGTTAAAATATACTTTAGTATGTTTTCGAGTTTATTTTAATTGTTTATAACTTTATATATACGTGCATTTACTTGTATATATGTTTTATAATTTAAATAGAATTTATGCTCAAGTGTATTTTAATTAAAGTATTTTTATATCTCAGAGATTTAGAAATTATATTCATTTAATAAATACGTTTTATGTATATTCTATGGTTTTTATTAAAAGGTAGTTTTCAAAATAAAGAAAATAGTTTTCAAACCCATGGATTACCCTATGGATTATCAGATTATCATATCAGTTATCAATAGTTAGACTCGGCCGGTACATCCCAATTGTGTATGGCAAGTTAAGGGGGGACAGTTCGCTAACTCCATGAGGGGTTGAGTCTGTCGAGTCTGTCAGTCGCCCACACATTGAGGTGTTGTCTCGCTATATGTATACGACGCTAGCATTCCGTACATAGACAGTGAGATGTCTTTTATCAGATGTCACGTTGAGCGCATCAGTTAGTCGCCCTGTGACCCACTCATATGGTACGACGCAATTAGTCGACCTATGAGTTCAGTTCAGCTTAGGTGTCCATTCAGGAGTTTTCAGATACAGAAGCCAAGCCAGATATGATTTTAAGATTTTCAGTACATAATATTAAATTAAGAGCTTTTATACGTTAGGCTTGGCTAGATTTCCAGAAAAACAGATTTCAGTACAGTATTCAGCAAATAGATTATTAATGACTTCAGAATAAGTTTTCAGAAAAGTATTTTATCAGAAAAGTTTTATCAGAAAATTTTATTATCAGAAGAGCATTATCAGAAACGTATATTATTTTAGTATTTCTGTTATCAGAAAGATATATTATTTCAGCTTTTCAGTTATCAGCATTGTATAGTCTTTCTCAGCTTTCCAATTTTTAGTAAAGTAAAAGTGTGTATATACATATATATATATATATATACACACACACATATATATATATATATATATTCATTCTTAACTTTCAGTTTCCAGAGATTAGATTTCAGAATAGTTTTCTGTTTAAATTTCAGTGCAGCTTTCAGGAAATAGATTTCAGTAAGATTTTCAGAAAGCAAATTTCAGTATAGATTTATGAGAAAGATTTTAATATATCTATTTCAGAATATATTTTATAAAAGAGATTTCAGTACAGTTTTTATTGGAAACAGATTTTTAGTACATATTTTAGTATAACTTCTAAGTAACAAATTTCAGTATAGTTTTCAAGAAAATAGATTTCAATACATTGATTTGATGATACAGATTTAAGTATATGTTATTATGATAATTTATTTCAGTACAGTGTTTATGATATTAGGAAAGGTTTTGTTATTATGCATTTCAGTATAGATTTCAGAAAATAGATTACTATTATTTTCACTAAAGTTTTCAAGGAGGTTTAGTTAGTAAGATTAAATTGTTTAGAAAACTATAACACTCACTAAGCTCGTTTAGCTTATTATAGTTTTTATGTTTTATAAACCAATCTCCCCAGGTACAGGTACAAGGTGCCGACTATTGCAGGGACGCCGAAGACTAGTGGGACCAGTCAGAGGATGCTATGACTGTTTTACAAGCATATATAATATTTTAAATTGTTAAGTTTGTATTTTAATATTGTTTTAAGTGTATAAGTATTTTATTTAAAGATTTGATTTATTTATTTTTGATAATTGTTAATTTTGATATTAAACTGTTTGAGTTGTGACTTGAGATGGACTGGAGGTCCACAGTAGTTCAGATGTGAAATTTTATAGAAGTGTTCAAGTTTTTATGCAGGTCTCCAAGATTTGGTAATCTCAGAAAAATAGAGGAGACTTTGCCAAAATTTTAATAAAGTAGTTTCGTTTTTAAAAAAAAAAAAATTTTCTACTCAGATTTTCAGTTATAAGAAAGGGCTTAACTTCACGAAAGCCTTTCAACGAGGCAAGTCTCGATTGGAAAGCTACCGTACCTAATGGGAGATAGTAGGTTAGGGACCTGTCAGTTGATGCAGTAGTCTCACTAGTGGTGCAAAGGCTTGGGGACATTCTTATAGGAGAAGTAATCTTCTTACGAGGAGAGAGAAATGCAGTGCAATGGCTGAGAGATGAACTGAGATACATGCAGCATTTCTTACAACATATAGAAGAAAGATAATATGGAGATGCTACGATACTCGTCTCGATATTCGATCTTCTTGTAAGAATTATAAAATCATTTTGTTTCAGGAATATAAAGACAAAGGATCTCGAGAAGATGAAAGAAAAAGATTTGGAATGATATCTTCAAAAATTGTTGCAGGAGTGCTCTTACTTGGTGGTGATTGATGATGTATGGGATAAAGAAGCTTCGGAGAGCTTAAAAAGAGCTTTTCCGGATAACAAGAATAGAAGTCGATTTATTATCATAACTCATATCAAAGAAGTTGCTGAGCATTTAGACGAGAGGACTCACGCCCATAAACTTCGATATTTAAGGTCGGATGAAAGTTGGCAACTATTTCGTGAAAAAGCCTTTTAGAAATAAAATGCAGATGAAGGATTGGAGAAGCTGGGTAGAGAAATGGTACAAAAATGTGGCGGCCTACCACTTGCCATAATTGTATTGGGAGGACTCTTGTCTATAAAGCAACCGCAAGAATGGCACGCGATGAGATCTCACATTTGACGATATTTAAGAGATGATTCAATTGAAATTTCTTATTTATTAGCCCTTAAGCTTCGATGATTTACCTTATCAATTGAAGCAATATTTTATCTACCTAGGTCTTTTTCCGAGAGGACTTTAGAATAGATTTTGATAAACTAATCTTTCTTTTAGTGGCGAAAGGTTTTACACCACAAGATGAAGATTGTATTATGGAAGGGATTGCCAAAGATTACTTGGACAAGTTGATCAACAGAAGCTTGATTCAAGTAGAAAAAAGAATTTTGGGGAAGATTAAAACTTGTCGAGTCCATGATCTTCTACGCGGTCTTGCAATTGAAAAGACAAAGGATTTAAACTTCCTTTACATTTATGACGAGATTAATCATTCAAATATATCTTCGATCATATCATCATGTCCAAGACAAGCTATTTATTCTATTAAAGAAAGGCTTTTGTGGCTTTATAAAAGTAATCCACGCTTGCGTTCCTCTTTTTTTTTTTTTTTTTGTTATTTAGCAAAAAGGACAAAATGTTAGTGACAAGGGGCCAAGAGTTGGAAACTATGTGCAGGACATTTAGCTCTCTAAGAGTGCTTGATATTCCCTCTCCCATCAGTCAACAACGAAAGTTCGCAAAACAAATAGGAAAGTTGATTCATCTGAAGTATTTGGAGTTGACTACGAATGAGACAAATCTTGATAACTCATTAATTTTCAACTTAAGGAGATTGCAAACTTTGGTTGTAGATGGCAATACCGCCAATCTACCATATGAAATTAGTAGGTTGCAAGATTTGAGGCATCGAATAAGAAGCTTTAAGGTTGGGCTTGTGTCGTCGATATCTAACTTTCTAACTTGACAAAACTTCAGACTCTAAGATATGTAAGCTTTTAAATTTGGGCTCAAATTAAAACCGAAAAGTTGGTTAATCTTCGAGAATTATGGGTTATTGGCACCTCTTATGAAGAAGAGATCTCTTTTGATTCTATGGCTAATTTAAAAAGCCTTCGAATATTAGTTGTTTTGAGCGCATAATAAGTATTTGTCATCACTTCAACCTCTATCTAATTGCCGATATCTCATAGATTTGAGATTACGTGGGAGGATAGAGAAACTGCCAGAGGACATACATCAAGCCTTGCCAAATCTCGAATGCCTATCCTTAAAGGAGTCACATCTCAAGGATGACCTAATGCGTATGTTAGAGAAGTTACCAAACCTCATGGTTCTTAACTTGGGCTTGGGATTTTACAATGGAGAGAAAATGATGTGCAGCGCAAAGGGTTTCCCGAGGCTTGAAATTCTACTAATTGATTTGTATTTTAGAATAAAGGAGTGGCAAGTTGAGGAATGAGACTTGCCTAGGCTTAGAGGTTTGAGTATTTTCTCATTTGGCTCGAACTTTATATATCCAGAAAGGTCGAGATCACTCCCTTCCATAGCTCGAGGGGAATTCGAAGGAAGTCTCAAAAGCATTTGATATCTAAAGATGCTTTCCATTCCAGAACTCATCGAAGCATGTTTGTATTTTTCTTTGTTACTCTTTTCCTCTTACATTTTATTTTAGTGATTGTGTGTTGTTATATTATACAAAATACTCAGTATCTATAGATATTATACAAGAGTAGTGAAAATTGATAGTTTCTATCACATTCGCAAATTACCTTTCAAATAATTTCTAATAACTAAAATTACTATATTCCTCAGGCACATATGGCTTTAAAGTGACCTCTTTCTAAATTAAAAACTCAGCATACAATTTACCATTTAAAGTGAAACTTCACATAAATACCATGTTAACTCAATAATGATATTTGGGAAACTTGAATATTGATTTGTATGTTGATTTCTTTCCACTTTTAATACTTCCCCTTAAGTTGGAGAGTGAATGTCAAGAACACCCAGCTTGTCAAGTAGAGAGGAAAAAACAACTTGTCCTAATGGCTTGGTAAATAGGTCATCAATTTGTTTCCCGCTTTCCAAAAAAGAGATCTTAAGTTCCTCACTTTGTATTCATTCACAAACCATATGACAATCTATATCAATGTGCTTAGTCCTTTCATGAAAATAAGATGGTGTTTCTCATTCGTACCCTAGGCAACCTTATTGGAGATAGTGTATCATCGTGAAAAATACCAATAATCGCCAAGAGCTCATAGACTGCCTATAGTTCTCATAGTTACTAATTTTAATCATATGACCATATTTTGAACTTGGACATTTTGACTTGTCTGGAAGCCATGTTTCAATAGACATTATTGAAAACTTAACATTAAGATTTAATACCCAATACCTCAAAATATCCATGTGATGGTGTTCTACTCACATTTAATAAATGGAGGCACGATGTCCATATCTATAAATGAAGTCCTCTACGATAACAAATGAATACCACCAAACTATCGAGGATAGACTATGCTATATAATCATACTCATTGATAGTTAAATGATAACACATGTAACTATAATTCTATCATTTATCTCAGAATTGAGACAGACTCTCCGATAGCCTTAAGTGAAAACTTTTATCCACTGACAGTTCTGGATAAAGTATTTCACTGTGATCCTATTTAACGCACCCAGTGCACTAGATTCTCTTACCCAAAGACACTACACTTTGATAATTTTAGATTCATCATAACACATTTGATCCCTGTTGGCTCTATTTCTTGATCAAAAATGGGTCTCCATCTATATCTATCTTTACCTACTTTTGTGCCGTTCTTGGGTAATTATCGGTTGTTTTTAATTGTTTCCTTTAGTGTGCAGATATAGGGACCCAAGTGATTATTTTATAGCATTTTAGGGTAAAAGTATAATATGTGTATTTGGTAATACGGACCTAGTTAAAAGCATCTCATACTTTAGGGAAAAAGCTGCCAAATCAAAAAGCTGGTTTAATGAGACCCTTTATATGGTGCCATTTTAGTGTTTTTTAAAAAAAAAACAACAAAAACAGGGTCGCAACATGCATGCAAGTCGCGACCGTGATTTTTTGGTGCCTTACCTGTTGCGTTTAAAAGGGCAGTGAAAAGGAGAAGCGAGGGGGCTTAGGCGAGGGATTCGACGAGAGCTGGAGCGACTGGACCAAGGCAACTTGGACGGAGAGACAAAGAGCTGGAACTAGTGGCTGTGGACAGCAGCTGCTAGGAGAGAAAAGTGAGCTGGTTGTGGGACAACAGCTGCTGGACTTTGAAGAGGAAGAAAACGTAGCAGCTGCTGTTGGAAGAAGAAGAAAACGCAGCAGCTGTAGCAACATTGGACGGCTACAGAACCAGCAGATCAAAAGGGAAGAAAACAGAAAAATCGAAGGGGAACTGTGGAGGAAAAAAGGAGAGACCTTGGGCAGCAAAGAAAAGTGCGAAGGAACGACTACTAGGAGACTAGAGACATGACTTCGAATGATTCTCGATCCAAAAAGAGTTTTTCTTTCTTTTTTGGGCGAAAATAATTTTGGTCCTTAACTTTTTATGAAATATTGCTTTTTGACCGATGTTTCACTTTTTAGCTCCCGTGGTCCCTAACTTTTCCAAAATCAATCAAAATAGTCTCTTTGACTAAATCTTTAACAGTCAACCCTAATAGAAGTAGCAAAATGTCCATTTTACCCCTATTTACTTGTTAAGACTTAAAATTACAATATTACCCCGTTTAAATTTAAAAAATTGCAAATTTACCAAAAATATATAATGACTAAAATGCCCTCATTTAATGAATTAATAAATTGAACTAAATTTTTATATATTAGTTAAATTACAAGTTTACCCTTACTAAAAAAAATTAATAGTGTTACTAGATATGTACAAGGATTGCATTTTTTTTGTTTAATACTTATATAAAATTTTTATATTTTTTTGAGAGGTATTTGCTACATTACTTTTGAAATAACCACATGTGAAATTATTATTACCTACTGTTATTGATGAAAAATAAAACTTTGTTAGTTTACCTGTATTATTTTGAAATAAAAATTTGTATAAATGGGTTGTTTTCTTAACACCTAAAAGATATAATTCAAGAACCATAACTTAAATGCAAATACCTATCCACAAAATATTTAATTATATACTTCAATCATCTAATTAAAATACATGCCACAAACAAAGTATTAGCATATATAGCAATAAACCGATATTGTCTGTTTTCTAAAAAAAAAAACTGTTCACCAAAATATTAACATGCCATACCACCAGCATCAACATGTACACCACCCACCAGACATACTAGTCTGTTTCCAAACAAAAGAAAGTTTTTTAACAAAATATTAAGGTGCCATCATTCTAATTAAAATTTTCAAAAACCATCCAAAAAACTAAACTACAATTAGTTATACTTCATGATTGAGGCTGTGAGTTGGAACCTATCTGGAAACAATTATCAACAATATTTCTTGTTGAACCCACATGATGTTGAGAATTGTTATGATCAACTGATGAAGTCCCAATATGAGTATGTGTGCTGCATTAGAAAATATGACATGCAAGTAAATTAATACAATCGAAAAATAATTAATGAAAATAACTAACAATGGCCGGAGTTAGTGGTCCTCAAACGAACAACAATGGCGGTGGGGGTAAACTGAAAGGCGTGGGTTAGTGTGTGGGAAGCTGTTGACTTTCTTTTGAAAGTAATTTTGTAATGAATTGAGTGGGGTTGGGTGGGGTTAAGTTAGGGATTTTGTGGGGATATTTCAATTTTTTAAATAATGTAAAATTATTAAATGATTAAATGATTATATATTTATATACACGTGTACATATTGAATTAAAAGACTAGAATACCCTTACTCAGTTAACTTTTATTAACGAAAAGATAACATATGGACTATTTTGATTGATTTTGGAAAAGTCAGGGACCATAGGAACTAAAAAGTGAAACATCGATCAAAAAGTAATATTTCAAGAAAAGTTAGAGACCAAAATGATTTTCGCCCTTCATTTTTCGTTTATGTGTTTTCGTTTTATTTTTATGTTGATGACTTTTACTTCGAATTTAATATTTAGTTTTGATTCTTTGATAATGAACTAAATTTTTATGCTAGGATGAAGATGAATCTATTTATGGAATTTTGAATGAGTTTATAAATTGTTTTGATTGTTGAATATTATTTGGTTGAGTGGGTATTTTTTTTTAATGCCTCTAAGTGTAATGTCCTACATTTAGTTGATTTTGTTAGTTGTGAGTTAAGTACTGAGAGGTGACAGTTCACAACGTGTTCATTAGAATACTGATCACAATTTTGGAGTTAAATAGAGATATATTAACTTATTTTGTGTGATAATTAATAGTGTTATTATTGACAGGCCCTTAACCTACTATCTCACGCTAGATGGCCTGTCGGCACTCCACTGTAGCTTCCCAGTCGAGGCTTGCCTCGCTGAAAGGCTTCCGTGAAGTTAAGCCGTTTCTTAACTAGGAAATCTGAGTAGAAATTTTTTTTTTTTTTAAACGAAACTACTTTATTAAAATTTTGGCAGAGTCTCCTCTATTTTTCTGAGATTACTAAATCTTGGAGATCCTGCATAAAACTTGAACACTTCTATAAAATTTCAAATCTCAACTACTATGGACCTCTAGGTCCATCTCAATAATCCCAACTCAAACAGTTGAAATACTAGAATAAATAGTTAATAAAAATAAATAAATAAATCCAATCATTAAATACAATACTCATGCACTTATAACATTATCAAAATACCAACTTAACAACTAAAAATATTTATATGCTAGTAAAATAGTCACAGCATCCTCTGACTAGGTCTCGCTGGTCTTCGGCGTCTCTGTAATGTCTGCACCTGTACCTGTACCTGTACCTGTACCTGGGGAGGTTGATTTATAAAACATAAAAACGTAATGAGCTAAACGAGCTCAGTGAGTGTTATATTTTTCTCATAAATCTAACATTTATGATTTAACCTCCCTCAAATTTTACTGAAAAGAATAATAATTGGTTTTCTAAAAATACTGAAAGCCATACTGAAATCTTTTCCTGATAATTATACTAAAAGTTACTTTCTGAAAACTTTACTGAAACCTGAACTGATAAACTATTTTTGAAGTCTATTTTCTGAAAACTATTCTGAAATCCACACTGAAAACTATACTGATATCTAACTTCTGAAAACTATACTGAAAACCTTTCAAACTTTCTGTTATTGCTGAAATAGTATATATAAACTTTCCTTTTCTGCAAACTGAAAAGCTAATATAATATACTTTTCTGAAAACTGATAAACTGAAATAATATATTTTTCTAATAACTGATAAACTGAAATAATATATTTTTTTGATAACTGAAATGCTAAAATAATATACTTTTCTGATAATGTTTTTCTGATAAACCTTTTCTGATAAAACTTTTTCTGATAAAACTTTCTGATAATATACTTTTCTAATAATACTTTTCTGATAAAACTTTCTGATAATATACTTTTCTAATAATACTTTTCTGATAAAATACTTTTCTGATAATTCTTTTCTGATAAAATACTTTTCTGATAATGCGATTTGGAAAACCCATATCTGATAACTGATACTCCATAGGACGACTCAACTGGCGCCTTATCATATGGAGGGTGTCACCAGGCGACTGATCTAGCGCTGCACTAGTGACTTCTGATAATTTAATAGAAGACATCTCACTGTCTATGAGGCGGAATTCTGCATCTTCTGCATATAGCGAGATAACACCCCAGTGTGTGGACGACTGATAGACTCAACCCCCATGGAGTTAGCGGACTGTTCCCCCCTTAACTTGCTCTACACAAATAGGGTTGTACCGGCCGGGTCTACTTTGATAAATTCTAATAATTCTGATAATAAATGGGTATCCTATTGACCTGAAAAAATATTTATTTATTTTTTTCTAAAAGCTTGAAATATGCATAAATATATTTCTTTACTAAATTCATAAATAAAATTTATTTATTAAATGAATATAAATTCTAAATCTTTGAGATATAAAAATACTTTAATTAAAAACACACTTGAACATAATTCTATTTAACTTATAAGATTCAGAGAAATAAACAATTATATACAAAGTCATAAAATACTAAATCAAACTTAAAGAAAATATACTAAATGTAATTTAACTGAAAATATGATTTTGCACTAACTTAAACAAAGATATTAGCTTGCTAAACTTTAGATAAAACATATTACTAAAATAAAATATACTTTGCTTTAAAAATAAATTTATACTCACTGGTTTTTGGTTTTCTCTAGGCTTGGAGTTCTGGTTCCTTCGTCTCATTACATTCTTTAACTTTCCATAACATTTCTTTTTCTCCCATACTACGGAGATTTCTTCCTAAAATAAAATAATATATTTCCAAATATATCATTAATAAAAATACTACAACTTACTCAAAAACTTAATTAACACTTCTACTTTCTTCTATTCTAATAAAATCAATTACATTTAATTTAATATAAATCATGTCAATTATATGATTCCTCTACTTGACCGAATTTCAAACATTCAAATTCAATATGATTTCTGGAATCATTCAATTTCTCTTAAATCGAATCTCATATATCACCACTCAACATATTTACTTTATTTTCTAAACACCAATGTGTATCACATTCATACAGATACAATTTCTAGTACTTAATTACACATAAATTGAAATCTCTACACTTTCAACTTAAATTTTTACACAATTTCTCATTATAATATTTATCAATTTAACATAAGTGAATTTCCCTTCACTTAACAACATCAAATTCAATCTCATCAAACTTGATTAAACTAATTATAACTTCAATTTCAAATTATATTAAAAAACTCCCAAAATTAGTGATTTCAATTTTATTCTAAACAATTTCTACAACTCTTATCAACGACCAAACACAACCTTACAACAAAACTCATAATACAAGTCACTAATTTGAGAATCATTTTGATTTCTTACTTAACGATTCCAAATTCATACCATCAATTAATTCAATAATACTCCAATTATACAAATAGCATCTCAATTAAACAATTTAAACTTGAAATCATCAAATCTCCAATTCTTTAACTCACTAGTTTTCTTGAATTTCATTTCAATCAATTCAATTCCAACTAATTTCCAACCAAACACCACAAAAGCTCAAATCAAATACTAAAATTAACAAAACCCATAATGTTCTTTATTTCTAGAAATCCAATTTCACTTTATACTTAAAAATCAACTTCAAACACAAATGACAACTCAATCAAAACTCCAACACAACTTAATTTCATTAAATTCAAAACAATTTAACTTCATCACACTTACCCACATCCTCTTCTTCTTCTTCTTCTAGCTCCTCCTTTTTCTCTTTTCTTTTTCTTTTTCTTCTTTTTCTTTTCTTCTTCTTCTCCCTCACGGTTTCTGCAGCTTTTTCTTCTTTCTTCCTCTTCTTCGGCTGCTGCAAGCTACTCTCTCTCTTCTCCTTCTTCTTTCTTTCTTCTTCTTCTTCTCTTCTCCTTCCTCTTCCTCCTTCGGCCAAATCTCTTTCTTCTTCCTTCTCTCTTCTTTTTCTTCTTTTCTTTCCACCGCCTTTATGCTCTTTTTTTCTATTTTTCTGGTTCCTTTCTTTTGCTCGTTTGACTTGGTGTTAGTGCTCCACTAACACATATATTTATATTATATATATATCTCTAATTTTAATTTGCCCCTTTACATTTTAAAATTATAACATGACCACCAATATACAATTTAATCACATGAATTTAATCCACAATCTTATAACTTACAATTTAAGTCCATAATAATCCACTAACTCTTTTCCACAAAAATCCATTTCAATTTACTTTTCTGTCAATTAATTTAATCACAACCTTATATCGTAAAAATATATTTTGACTTTCAATAATTATTCTTCATATACCTTATAGAACCTTAATAATCATCTAGAACTATTCCAAGCATTTTCCGAGTCTCTGATACCCTTAATACTTTTAACATCCAATTTATGGAAAATCCTTACTAGAAATTTTGAAACTTATAATTGAATTTTGTATGTACTTTACGAAATCTTACTAATTGTCCAATAAATTCATTAAAGTACCGTACAATCAATTCTAGAAAAATATATTACAATACCTATACGTGTACAGTACAAACTATCGGGAGGGTGTATTACAATTATAATTAATGCATTCTCATACATTTGGATATTCATTGAGAGATAGTGTAACACCCCCTGACCCAATCCACTTGGACCGAATCAGGGAGCGCTACTATATACCGAAATCTAACTTTTACTTTTATATAACCTTAATTTAAAACTATATTAAAATATTTGAAAATAGTCCAAATAATTTTCCGAAAATCTTGTCAGAGTTTCATCTGTTTTTCTGACTTTCCAAAACCTGTTTATAATTAAAATTCATAAGATCAACACTGCTAAATTCTCAAATCACTTTTGCGCACCTTTCAAATTTAGTGCGACTTGCCAAATCAATTTATCACAAGATAATATATATATATATATATATATATATTCAAATATCATAAACATATAATAAAATATTTACACAGCGGAAGTTCTTCAAATATGTACAAACATTTTCAGTATATGCATGCTGTATCAAAACATATATACTTATTACAAAAGGACTACCAAAATATATGTAGGAACGATGTGACCCCGGACTCTGATCCTGCAGTCTCTACTCTTCTTTGTCTTTATCTCCCTTGGAACCTCTGTTACCTACGTGTGAGAAAACTCGACACGCTAAGCATATTGCTTAGTGGATGTACACAAAATTGTATATCCAAATATACTATATCAAATAAGTTTATCTATTTTCGATAAAAATATAAATAACATATAATTAAATCATATATGGGGTTCATGTCAAATCAAATCATATACTCAACAAATACAGTATTCAAAATCAATCAACAAACAAAATATTCATAATTTCTCAAATGTTTTCATATAATAAATCGATTTTCATACTAGGCTCCTAACATACATAACATAAGTTATCGGACTGGATTACGGGTTGTTCGGCATCGGACACACAAACGGGGCTACCCGCCGAACATTAGATCAGAATGGAACACCAACGGAATCACCCGCTGTAAATATCCCATAACAGAATTCAGAACCCTAGGGACCGGACACTTTGGGCCTGTAATATCGAAAGGGTGGCACAAACAGAGTATATCGGCACGGTACTGTTCAGACTAGAAACCCAATTGACATGTCAACCTCCGATATCCATATCTATGTTTATACACATCAGAGCCATTTCACAAAACGTTTTCTCAAATTCAATGTCAACATATTCCATTTCTTTCAGAATCATCGAATTCAACTTTCACATTATTCATATCGATATATATATATATATATATATATATATATATATATTTGAAATTCAAATTTCATCAAATATCATATAAAGGAAATATACGAATATATTTCTAAATCAATAATCACATCAAATCAATCCAAAACTATAATCCAAACATATTTCATAATTCCATATCAAATCAACATATCCCAAAATCATTTTCCTGATACATTTTACAAAGATGATATAATTAAAATCACCTTCAATAATATATTTCCATAATAATATTGGAATCAAAACGTATTAAAATCAATTCATAATATTATTCACAATCAATATTTCGAATATAAACTATATTTCGAGAATTCGCTATTCAAATCATTCCAAAATCAATTTCAAACTATAAACTATAATCAATATAATTCAAATAACTCAAAATTAATCAAATTCAATCAATCCAAAATATTCTAGAAAACAAAAAATTCAAAAACGAGTGTACACCGAACCTGGATACCCTTTCCTTCCACCTTTCCTTCTTCTCCTTCTCTTTTCTTCTTCTTCTTCTTCTTTCCTTTCTCTCTCTTCTTTCTCTCTCCTCTTTTCTATCTTCTTTCTCTCCCGTTTGCTCTGTTATGTGTTTTGTTTCTGCTTGTGAGTTTCTGCTCACTTATGTTTAAGTGGCACCGCTTCAATTTGATCCCACTGCTATATATATATATATATATATATATATATATATATACTTATAATTTTTGAGCCATTGCAACCGCGTATCGTGAGCGGTGGTCGCGTCGCTCGGTCGCGATACTCATTGGTCCAGTTTTGCTATTTTCATCGCGAGCATCTATAGCGAGCTCTAGTCGCAGGTCTCTAATCGCGATATTCACTGTTGGAAATTTGCCACCTTCAGTGCAGGCAGCTAATCGCGCTAGTCGCGAGCATAGGTCGCAATGCACACTATCCAGTTTTTCACCCTTTTCCTCGTGCATTGTTTTCGACCGTTTAATTACATTTTTCACCCCTTAAATCATAATTATCACATTCACATACTCCATATTAATTAAACTACACTTGTCATATTTATGCAAAATTAGGGATGTTACATTCTTCCCCTCTTAAGAAATTTCGTCCTCGAAATTTACCTTATTCGAACAACTGTGGATATTGCTGTCTCATAATCTCTTCACTTTCCCACGTAGCTTCTTCTACATTATGGTTCCTCCAGAGAATCTTTACTAATGGTACTGTCTTATTCCGGAGTTCCTTAATCTTTCTATTTAGAATCTCCACTGGTTCGTCCTCATATGTCAAGTCTGGTTGTATGTCAATAGCTTTAGTCTGAACTCTATGAGATGGATCAGATTTGTATCTCCTCAGCATAGATACATGAAAGACATTATGTATCTTTTCTAATTCCAATGGTAAAGCTAGTCTATAAGCTACCGGTCCCACACATTCAAGAATTTCGTACGGACTAATAAACCTAGGACTTAACTTCCCTTTCTTTCCGAATCTCATTACTTTCTTCCATGGAGATACTTTCAGAAATACTTTATCACTGACCTCATATGCAATGTCTCTTCTTTTCAAATCTGCATATGATTTCTGACGATCGGCAGCGGCTTTCAGTCTTTCCTTTATGATCTTCACCTTTTTTTCAGTCTGTCTGATTAAATCAGATCCAACCAACCTGTCTTCACCCAACTCTGTCCAGCACAATGGTGTCTTACATTTCCTGCCATATAGTGCTTCATACGGTGCCATATCTATGTCGTCTGATAACTGTTATTGTAAGCAAACTCAATGAATGGGAGATGATCAACCCAACTCCCCTCAAAATCAATTATACAACTCTGGAGCATATCTTCTAGCACCTGAATTACTCGTTCTGATTGTTCATCTGTCTGTGGATGGAAAGCTGCTCTGAAGCTTAATTGACCTGAATTACATTTAATTACATTTTCCACCCTTCAAATCACAATTATCACATTCACATACTCTATATTAATTAAACTACACTTTTTATATTTATGCAAAATTAGGGATGTTACAGATAGGATATTAGTGTATGTGGGATAGGTTTGATTTATCTCGAGAGAGCACTTTGAACTATTTAGTTAACACGGTCATTAACCGGTAATAACTCATTTTCGTTACGTTTGTATTTCCATTAATTAGGACATAATTAGTGAAGTCAGAAATCCTAGCTAGTTCTCCCTTCGATCCAAGTCTCACTTTTTATTTCGTTTTATTTAGTTTTAATTAATTATTTTTTAAATCATTTTGATTTATTTAAATAGATATAGACTTGGTTAATTTTAGTAGTTAATACCTAAATATCCCTGTGGAGATGATAATTTGCTCACACTTTATTACTTGTGCCTACCCCCCATACTTGCGGGTATAAAAAAGCGTAACAATCCCACTCAAATTCTAGCAAAAGAATCTCTTTTGACCTTATGATTATTTACATTTAACAATTATAATATTTAAACTATAAAAGCTATAAGATTTGTTAAAACAAAAACCATTGTATTAATATGAAAAGATTGCTAAATTATACCATTACACTTTTGCTATTGAGCATAATCCTAACAGTCTTCTCATTATTGCCAATGATGATCATGTCGTCAACATAAAGAAGAATAGCAATGAGTGAACCTTTACTAACCTTGGTAAATAATGAATAGTCTGCCCGTGATTGTCTGAAGCCAAACTTCTGGATTGCAAAACGAAACTTATGAAACCAACTTCGTGAGGCTTGTTTCAAATCGTAGAAAGATTTATGAAGTTAACAAACCAAGTATTACTCCCCCTATCGACGGAAACCTGGTGGAAGGGTCATATAAATGTCCTCAGTTAGATCCCCATGAAGAAAAACGTTCTGAACATCCATTTGATGAAGAGCAGGCCGCTGCGCATATAGCGTGCACGGCTGTTGCTGCGTGTTTTATGGAAATATTAGTGAATATCATTCCAGAAAAATGGTAGAAAACTCAAAGCAAATAAACACACGAAAATATTGTCACTGCTGGCAGCCGCTCATCGCACGAGTTAGGGATTGTTTTGGGCCTTGGACATGTGTTAGGGTAACGTGTGGGCCTTGGTTCAAAATATGACAGCCCATAGAAGTAATGTAGATGGCCCTAATGAGTCAAAGTTCGCTTCACTTTATTTTTTGTGTTAGCGAACTTGAGATATGCAGGTGGGTAGTCTAATGAGCTTCAGAGGCAGCTATAGCATGTTGATTTTAAGTGATGGGCCTCAGGGCCCAATCCATGAGATGGATCACTTAAAATTAAATCAAGTTGGACTTGATGGAAATACAATATGAAGCATGGAAGTTTTGAAGACGAAGACTTACAAAGAAGACCAAGGAATGCCTTGGATAAATTTTGTAATTAGAGTTGTTTATGTTAGATAGCCCAATTCACTCGGTCATCCATTTATGCTTTTTTATTTATATGATGAATGATTAAGCATTTCATACATTTAAATGTCATTTAGATTAGGTGTGTCTACACATGCATTATAAAATGTCATGCATGATTGTCATAGATTATATTGTTTAATTTTAATTGTGAATTAAAAAGATAAACAATCAAATAATTAATAATCAATAATGAGTTTAGTTTTTAGAGGTAAAAACTTGGTAACGCTTATTATTAAACTAATCATTTTATTAATTAAATTGTTAATTAATTAGATTAGTTAGGCCCAATAACTTATTAGGTTTCATTAGATTAAAACCTTAATAATAAATTGGACCGAATAATATGAGTTAGTTTTAATAGGTTAAAACTTAGTAAACTCATATTATATTCTAATCTCATAAAACATTTATAATAGATTAGAAATAAAAATTAATTAGTCTTTAAAAGCTAATGATTAGTAATGTAATAATTGTTAATAGAATTAGATTCTAATAACAAAAGATCTAGTAAATATTAGATTTTTACATTAACCGTTAAATCTAAATTAAATATTAGAGATAGAGTTTAGAAACTCGACGTCATTTAGAAAACCCTAAATAATAAATATGAGTGGGAGAGAGATATATGTCATTATATCCCTACAGTCTCCATCGTTAGTTTAACACCGTGAGACTAGAGTGACGCTTCGAGACGGCTTTGTTTTCATCCTCTCTAAGGAAGGTGTTCACGATAATCAATACCAAGGTTGATTTCTGATAATGTCATATTTTGCATGATTTTACGACCCTATTATTTATCATTTTTGCTCGATTCTTGAGGGGAATTGGACGTTTTGATGTGTTTATTTAGTATACAGGTGATATTCGATGATCGATGATGTTTTGGATAATTTCAGATCAATAAACCGTGAAATCAAGTAGAAGAATTTTCCAATCAGGAGGCGCTACCTCATCTAGCACCCTCAGCTAGCGCCTTCCTTCTCCTTGTTTTGCCCATCAGGTGGCGCTACCAAGAAGCGCTACCCGCCAAGAAGCGCTACCTCAGGTAGCGCCCCTAGGTAGCACTTTTCTACTCGTAGTCTTTTTCCTTCAAAAAGCGCTACCAAGAAGCACTACCTCAGGTAGCACTTTTTGATGCACGAATTCAGGACATCTTTTCCTCCTCAAACTCTCATTGGGAAACCTATAAACAGAGACTCAATGAATAAGAAAGAGGAGGTCGAAAATTCTAGGGTTTGGAAGCAACATCTTCATTCCGCATCGCATTCGTCATCAATTTTGCATAACCTCGGAAAGCAATCGATTGGGAATCAACGAAATTTTCTAAGATTTCTTCTCCTTTACTTTTCCTTTGTAATTATTCATGCTAGGATTTAAGAATATTATTGCTTTGTTCTTTTACTCAAGCATGAACTAATTTTCCATAGTTAGGATTGATGATGGATCTTGGTTTATTAATTATTGAATACAATTGAGGTTTTCTATTTAGATTTGTTATTGATGTGTTGAATAGATTTTATTGCTTTCTATTGTGTCTGATCATCATTTAGAATCATCATAGGTGGTTGGGTTATGAACCGAGAGGAGACGCCGGCCACGTGCTCATATTAATATCTATCACATACTAGATTACATAGAGATATAGTAATTGGTTTGTGTTGCTTGTTTTGTGTTTATTTATTCTTAATGTGTTCTCACGCACTCAGTAGTCATCGAGAGATAGGGTATTGGTGTGCGATAGAATAATTCTGGTAATACTCGAGAGAGATTATTGGTTAATCTAGTTTAAGCACGCATTCAATCATCGGTAATAAAATCTAGATAGTAACTTATGAGTGTTTGATAATAATAACCAAGTGAAATCGGATATCCTAACGCTGGAGAATTAGTTCATGCTTGAGTAAAAGAACAAAGCAATAATATTCTTAAATCCTAGCATGACTAATTACAATAGAAAAGTAAAGGAGAATGAGGGGTATGATCCTATTGAAGAAGTGGCAACTAATGATTATCAATGGTCATATGAAATGGCAACACCTTAAAGTTCAGTTGGAACACCATTGGGTTGTTTCTTATGTGAGGGGCCGCATGTGAGCATCGATTGTCAGGTCGGCAATCCATTTGCTGATGGCAGTTATGAACAAATAAATTATGTGCAAAATTTTAATTATCAACAGAACTACCCCTACCCGAGCATATACAATCCCTGGTGGAGCAACCATGCTGATTTTTCATGGAGCGACCAACAAGAAGAGAAGTCCTCTGTCGAAGACTTGATTTCTGCATTCATGTCGAAGCAAGATGTAATAATGTCAAAGATGGACACACAGGATAGATGTGCAAGAAAGTTCTTTAAAGCAACTTGGCCAAGCGGTACAACAATCTCAAGTAGCCATCGAAAACTTGGAGGTTCAAATTAGCCAATTAGCAAAAGAGATCCAAAGGGAAGCACAAGAAGCATTGCAAAATAACATAGAGACATATTCGATGGAGCAATGCAAGGAGATTACCTTGGAAATCAAAACGCTAGTTGAACATTCGATGGGGATTGATCAAGTAAAGATGGAAGTGAGCAAAAACTTGTCACATGGAGATAAGGCAGCCACATCTCAAGAGCCACTTGATTCATTTTTTGTCCATGCCTATTGAAAAGGATGATAGCCAAAAGGCAGCAGATGATGCACTTTGGTTAGATTCTTCGCTTCCGCCCTCGTACAAGAGTAAATTTTATTTTAAAGAACTTAGAGAAGGAAAGCCCAAACCGCCTCCACCCTTTGAGCAACCACCATACTTGGGCCCTAAAAAGCTACCTTCTTATTTCAGGTATGCATGGCTAGGAGAGTTATCTTCTCTTCCTGTCACTTGGTTAGGATGGTATGGTCGGTTGATGAGGAGATATCAATTATGGGGTAGGTGGGCGAAAGCAAGAGACAACCAGGTAAAATTTTATTTTTGTCTCATTTTTTGTTAAAAATGGTAGTTTTTGGATTGCTTGTTTAAACTTTGAAATTGTTAGGATTGTTGATAGTTTTTTTTATTAGTTTTTTTTGTTACTTTTAGTATGTTTGCTTTTGATTGTTAATTCTAACGACTTGGTTACATTATTTGTCTGTTGTGTTCATTGTAAATTCTCACTAGTGTACTTTATTGAGTTTCGAATTCCCTATTATCTGTTTTTTTTGTTCTTTTATTGACTAATATTGAGGACAATATTAGATTTAGGTTTGGGGATAGAAATTCGAACTTTGGTGCGTTGTTAGTTGAATTTGCTAAGATATGATGCTTATACATGTTATTGTGAGACCGTTTGGCAGGCAGTGTCATTAATCTTTTATTAAAGTAAGGTCTTAGAGAATTTTTCATTGTTCGGTAGTTAATTAGCCATGTTCTTGATATTATAGTGGAGAAACAGCATGTTTGAATGGCCATGATTAATAGTGGAGACTACCCTTGTGAGTTTTTGAGCTGTTATCGTTTTATTTTAAGAGGGTTTTATTGTTTCTACTCCTATACACTCTTTGTGATAATTCTAAAATAGATTGATCTCTATATATTTTTCTTTAGATGCTAATGAACTCCATTTTAAATAAATTCATATGTGTGCTATGCTTTTGAGTTGGTTGAATATTAAGAAGTGATGTAAGCTATGTATGTTTTTAAACCGAGTTAAAGGCCATAATTCCCAACCTTTGTGTGTGCTCCATTTTCCCCTTTGAAGCCAAACACATGAGCCATTTTCTTACATCTCCCACAAAATCTGTATCCAAGCCCTTGTACTGTTAGCCTTACCCTTTGAGCTTGGGATCATTTGGAGATGAATCATAGAAAATAGAAGAGAGTTTTCAAGAAAAGTTGTAAAGGAAAGAAAAGACAATAAGGAAATCAAAAGTGTTCAAGTCAATTCAAGTCGGGTTTCTACGGAAAAATTTTTTTTTTTTGAGAAAAGGAAAGTGTTAAGCTTGATGGTTTGAAGGCTTGAATCCAAAAAAAAAAAAATATTTTTTTTTGTGCTTGAAAAGTAATGTAGAGGTTTGTCGAAGTTCGAATAAATCTCTGTGTCTGTGATCCTAAATTCTTTTTGAAATCTGGTTTCCGTTCTATTTCTTAACCTCCACCCTTGACCCCATTACAACCGAAAAAAAGACCTACTGATCTTTTGAAGATTCCAATTTAAGAGTCTGTGTGTGCATTGTGATTTATTTTGTTCTTAGTGTCTGAATCTGTTCATGAGATCTTTTGCATAATCTAAGCGTCTTTCTGTTTACATTCTCATATGCGAAGAAAAATTTGATTTTTATTGTGCATAAACTCCAATTCGCATATATATTTGAATGAGTGTATAGGCCTAGGTTCTAAGAGCTATAATGAGAGATTCCATGCGAAATGTAGAGTCGAGGCGAATTATATCAATGGCATTCGAATGTGTTTATTTTGAGATTATGATAACTCGAGCATTGGTTAGTTAGATATTGTTTGATGTTTAATTCCATAGACCGAGCTTGAGTTATTGATTATTGGTATGTCATGCATGAATGAGTCTTCAATACTATGTTTTAAGTAAGTGTTTCAATAAGTTCAACGCGCAGGGATTACAGTTTGAGGGTGTCATAGCTGTAAACCCTCAGGAGACACAACTCCTCCTACTAGGGACACTTAGGGGTTTAAAGGCTTATGGCACATGCTAAGTGCCATCATGTTTACCTACGAAAGTGGATTAGATAGTTTTCTTTAGTTTATTTTTATTTTTGTTTTTATTTCGTTCCAATTTTGCTCGAGGACAAGCAAAAGGTAGGTTTGGGGGTATTGATAATGTCATATTTTGCATGATTTTGTGACCCCATTATTTATCATTTTTGCTCGATTCTTGAGGGGAATTGGACGTTTTGATGTGTTTATTTAGTGTATAGGTGATATTCGATGATCGAATGATGTTTTGGATGATTTCAGATTCAATAGACCGTGAAATCAAGTTGAAGAATTTTCCAATCAGGAGGCGTTACCTCAGTTAGCACCCTCAACTAGTGCCTTCCTTTCTCCTTGTTTTGCCCATCAGGTGGCGCTACCAAGAAGCGTTACCTCAGGTAGCGCCCCTAGGTAGCACTTTTCTACTCGTAGTCTTTTTCCTTCAAGAAGCGCTACCTCAGGTAGCACTTTTTGATACACGAATTCAGGACATCTTTTCCTTCTCAAACTCTCATTGGGAAACCTATAAATAGAGACTCAATGAATAAGAAAGAGGAGGTCGAAAATTCTAGGGTTTGGAAGCAACATCTTTATTCCGCATCGCATTCGTCATCAATTTCGCATAACCTCGGAAAGCAATCGATTGGGAATCAACGAAATTTTCTAAGATTTCTTCTCCTTTACTTTTCCTTTGTAATTAGTCATGCTAGGATTTAAGAATATTATAGCTTTGTTCTTTTACTCAAGCATGAACTAATTTTCCATAGTTAGGATTGATGATGGATCTTGGTTTATTAATTATTGAATACAGTTGAGGTTTTCTATTTAGATTTGTTATTGATGTGTTGAATAGATATTATTGAGTTTATTGCTTTCTATTGTGTCTGATCATCACTTAGAATCATCATAGGTGGTTGGGTTATGAACCGAGAGGAGACGCCCACCACGTGCTCGTATTAATGTCTATCACATACTAGATTACATAGAGATATAGTAATTGGTTTGTGTTGCTTGTTTTGTGTTTATTTATTCTTAATGTGTTTTCGCGCACTCAATAGTCATCGAGAGATAGGGTATTGGTGTGTGATGGAATAATTCTGGTAATACTCGAGAGAGATTATTGGTTAATCTAGTTTAAGCACGCATTCAATCATCGGTAATAAAATCTAGATAGTAACTCATGAGTGTTTGATAATAATAACCAAGTAAAATCGGATATCCTAATGCCTCAATTCCCTTGAATTCGAATCGTTGTTTTTGTTATTGTTTTTAATGAATTTGCAATTTCTAAAACATTGTTATTCCAAATAGAATTAGGTTGAGTTAATTTTGGTAATTGATATTCATTGTCCTCGTGGGAACGATACTCTACTCACTCTTTATTACTTGTGTTGATCTCGTACACTTGCGAGTTGCATAAAATCCGCATCAATTTCCTAACCGATAGGGTTTCTGAATGTATTTTGGGATTGACGTAGCCTACCTAAGAAACTCTCAAGTTAAGTTCGTGAAATCTGAAATGATGAGTCACACTCACATGAATTTAAATTAAATAAGTTAATTAAAATCCTAACTAAAACATAACAATGATTGAATGATATAAGAATAAAGAATTATTCTAGTGTGTCATTCGATTGAGAATGTCTTGATCTAACATGCAAGGATTTGACCTAGCCTACCTAGTCACTTACTTGTGGTATGATAGATTCTCGTGGCATAGTAACCTATTTTTAGAGAAATTTCTAGTTCATTAAGCATGCATCATGTTTAATTTTATGCCAAATTCAAGTATAAAGTATGAATGTATGAAGTGAATGTCTATTAATTTTATTTATGTTTATTTTAGTAATGTCTTCCGCCTTAATTTCAATCCTCGCTAATGAAAAATTAAATGGTGATAACTACACAAAATGGAAATATAATATGAATGCAAACATGGTCAGTAAAGACGTGAAATTTGTGCTTACAGAAGAATGTCCTCTGCAGCTTGCTGCTAATGCGCCAAGAGCAGTTAAAGAAACCTATGATAAATGGGTTTTGGCTGATGAAAAGGCCCATACTTTTCTATTGGTTGGCATGACCGAGGTGTTTACTATGAAGCACGAGTCAATAGGCTATTGCTTATCAGATAATGGAGTCATTGTAGGCCATGTTTGGACAAACTTCAAAGCAAAAGCTACACGAAGCTATTCTTTTCGCAATGCTTGACTTTATGAAAGAGGGTGCATCTGTTAGGGAACATGTCCTTAAGATGATGTCCTATTTCAATACTGCTGAAGTCAATGGTGGGACTATTGACAAGGCCACCCAAGTGAGTATTAATACTAACAACTCTTCCGAAGAGCTTTAATCAGTTTAAAGGCAATTATGAGATGAACAAGTTGAAGTTCACTCTCATTCAATTGCTTAATGAGTTCTCTACTTATCAGTCCATGAAAAAGGGCAATAAGGGTAAGACCGGTGAAACAAATATTGCTGAACCATCTTTTTTTGGATTTAAAAAGAGGAAGAGGTCTACTGGGAAGGCCAAGACAAAGTCGAAGAAAAAGCCAGTCGAAGAAGAAGAAGAAGCAGAGCACCAAGACTGACAAGTCAAAGGGAAAGTGTTTCCATTGCGACAAGGTTGGTCACTGGAGGAGGAACTGTCCTATGTACCTGGAAGAGCTCGCAGCTAAGAAGAAAGTGAAAGGTAAATCAGATTTACTTTTCATAGAATCTTGTTTAGTGGAAGATAATTATTCACATTGGATAGTAGATTTAGGGGCCATTATTCTTGTTTGTTCATCTTTGCAGTGCACTAATGACTGGACACAGTTGGAGAAGGGGTCCTTCATTATGCGCGTTGGAACAAAGGATGTCGTTTTAGCACGAGCAGTAGGAGTAGTTAGTTCTTTTATTGGATAATGTTTATTTTATTCTTGGATTTACAAGGAATTTGATTTATGTTTTATAGATTACTTGAACAATTTTATAAGGTTTATTTCAATGATAAGTTAGTTATTATTTCAAGAAATAGAAAAAATATTTGTTCTGGAATAAATGAAAATAATTTGTATGTTTTAAGGCCGTTAAGTCATACAACACTACTTAACACTAAAATGTTTAAGGTTGAAAAACTTAAAACAAAATGACAGAAAGTTTCTCATAATGATGATACCTATTTGTGGCATCTAAGACTTGGCCACATCAACTTTGATAGGATAGACAGACTAGTAAAAAGCGAATCTTTAAGTGAGTTAAAGATCATCACTTTACCTGTCTGTGAATCTTGTCTAGAAGGTAAAATGACCAAGAGACCTTTTATTGGAAAAGGGATTAGAGCTGCGCAACCATTAGAGCTTATACACTCAAATGTTTACGAATCCATGAGTATTAGAGCTAAAGGTGGTTATGAGTACTATATCACATTTATTGACGATTACTCAAGATATGGTTATGTTTACGTAATGCAACGTAAGTCGGAAACATTTGAAAGGTTCAAAGAATTCCGAGATGAAGTTGAAAATCAATTAGACAAAACAAACAAAGCTCTTACAATCAAATCGTAGATATGAGTATCTCGACCAGGAGTTTGAAGACCATATGGTTGAGCATGGGTTAGTATCCCAACTTACATCTCCAGGAACATGGTGTTGCGGAGAGGAGAAACATGACCCTTATGGTGATCGGTCGATAATTGTTATATTTTTACAACCCTTGAACCGCATCTTTTGATTGTATTTTCGAGTATATTCGGTACGGTTGATATGTTTTGTGAGTATGTGCAGCTATTAGGTGAGTTCCCGTGAATTAAATGAATATATGGCTAATCAAGGCAAAACAGGACAATTCAAGGACCAATTGGAGAAAAGCTACTTTGCACATGATAAATTGAAAATGAATAATCAGCTACTTGCCACCTTGCATGAGAGGAAATGGAGAATTGCTGGTCTTACACGTGGAAGAAGAGATGAGTAAACAGTATGCATGGCAACCAAACTTAGCAATTGCATGTGTGATCGCAGAAGAAGAAAGCAAAATAGCAAGCCTCGCGACCTGGTCCCGTGACTAGTGCTCGCGCCAGTAGCTCGCGGCGGTAAAAAGAAGCAAATTCCAATGGGCAACACGAGGACCAGCGCTACCAGCTTGCTCACGACCTGTGTTGTTCTCGTTAAAGGAAGCATGATGACCAGTGAGTGACACGAGGAAGCAACGTGACCCTTGCTCGCAGAATCAGCTAGCAGTGAAGAGAGTTCAGTTAAACCAGGGGGCAACGCGAGCTACATCCGTGCGACCTAGGATCGCACCTGTTTATCGCGACCAAGCGGCGCTACTGCTGGTCACGGTGTAGTGGTTGCATGAGTCAAAAATACTGTCGCCTTAGGTCCGCCTATTTAAAAAAGAAGATGCGGCCACTTAAAGGTCGTTCCTAGGCAGTCCCCAACTGCACACTTGGCCGATTTTCACCATCTCTCACACTCCAAAAGACAGAAATCAACACCCAATCATCAACACAAGATTGGTTTCATGAATTGCTTTAAATATTCATCAAGAAAGACGAAGATTGACGGAAAAGGAGTCTAAGTTGGAAACGAGCGGAGTTCGATTTTTGACATCATCGAATGGTTTGTATCACATCCCTTTTTTTATCTTGTTATTATTTTAATAGTATGAGTGGCTAGTTTTGTTGTTAGGTGGTCGTAGGAACTATGAATGGATTTGGATATTTGACTATGTAATATTTTTTATGCGTTATTGAGTGATTCAACTTTGAGATTACTTTTATATTATTTTGTTGTGATTTACTCTTGTTCAATACGATCGCGAAAGCGATTGCAAGTTCTTTGATTAAGTCCAAATTGATATATATATATATATATATATATATATTGTAATGTTTATGAGTATATTTATTCTATCAATTGCTAATTCTTCTTCTGTCTATGCATATATGAAAGTAATTTTGCAAGTATTTAGATTAATGGCAATTAGATATCATTGTGATTTGCATGAGAAATCATTGAATTGCAATAGGGCTTAATTGACTCTTAAATTAATACTAGGTTAGTTTCGATAAGAAATTACTTAATTGACCTAAGTATTAGAAAAATTAAGGTTTTCGATTAATTGCACTCTATGACCATAGGTGTGTTTGATTGAATTTACATACCATTGCGTAACCCATACAATGTGGTGTGACCTAAGTTGTACAGGTCTTATCATGTTAATAACTGTGCTTCATAGTAGTCAATATTTATCCTTATCCGAGATTGGGACTGTGTGACCACCTAGCATATCCTCCATTTGAATTCGTCTCGCATTAGTTTAATGTTCTAGTTAGTTATAGTTTAAATTCGAAAAACTCCCAAAACAATTGATTTACTTTTATTGCATTAGTTAATCTTTAATTTATAGAATTAGTCCCACACTTTATTGTGGATTCGACTTCGTACTCACGGAAATATATTACTTCGATACATCCTGCACTTGTGATTTATCCTACGTATTGTAAGCGTGCCAGATGGAAATGGTGAGATTTATGATTAGCTTCTCATCATTACCACATTTCTTTTGGAGATATGCACTATAAACGACAACATACATCTTGAACGTAGTTTCATCCAAGTCTGTTCCTAAGACTCCTCTAGAGTTGTGGAATAATTGTAATGTCAGTTTACGACATTTTTGCATTTGGGGATGTCTAACACATGTACTGAGGAACATAAGTGGAAAACTAGAACGTCGTTCACAGGTGTGCTTGTTAGTAAGATACCCAAAGGAAACCCGAGGTGGATTCTTTTATTATCCTCAAGAAAAAATAAAGTTTTTATATAGACAAATGCAATGTTTCTTGAAGACGATTATATGAGAAATCATAAACCTCGATCAAAGATCGTAATGAAAGAGCTAGAACCTGGTTCGACCAGCGCTCAGTCGATAAAAGTTTTTGACAAGATTATTGTTCCATCCACGTCTGATAATTGCACAATTCCTGGATAGGATACACTACCACGTAGATGTAGTGTGAGGGTTATATGACAACTTGAATGCTATTTAGGTATTGGAGAGGCACATGGTGTCATTTCCAATGATAGTGTAGATGACCATTGTCATTTAGTCATGCAATGGAAGATTCTGACAAAGAGGAATGACTAAAAGCCATGAATCTTGAGATGGAGTTCATGTACTCTAACATTTGTCTGGGAACTTGTAGACTTATCTAATGGAATAAAACCCATAGGGTGTAAGTGGATTTATAAAAGAAAGAGAGAAGTAGACGAGAAGGTAGAGACCTTCAAGGCAAGGCTAGTGGCAAATAGTTATACTCAAAAGGAGGGGGTCAATTATGAAGAGACCTTCTCACCAGTAGCTATGTTTAAGTCTTACGATACTTTTATCCATAACTGCCCATTTCGATTATGAAATTTGGCAAATGGATGTCAAAACTGTACTCTTGAATGGAAATCTTGATGAAATCCTCTACATGATGCAACCAGAAGGATTTATATCCCAAGATCAAGAGCAAAACGTTTGCAAGTTACAAATGTCCATTTATGGACTCAAGCAAGCATCTAGATATTGAAATATTAGGTTTGATACTGCTATAAAGACCTATGACTTTGAGCAAAACGTTGATGAGCCTTGTGTATATAAGCACATCATTGACAAGAAAGTAGTATTCCTCATCCTTTAAGTAGATAATATCCTGCTCATTGAGAATGACGTAGGGACATTATCAGAAGTAAAAGGTTGGCTTTCTAACCAATTCCAAATGAAAGATTTGGGAAAGGCAAGTTATGTTATAGGGATCCAATTAATAAGGGATCGCAAGAATAAACTGTTAGTATTATCTCAAGCATCGCATATCGACAAGGTACTTGAGTAATTTTCAATGGAGAACTCCAAGAAAGGTAATTTACCTTTCAGACATGGAGTTTATTTGTCTAAGGAACAGTGTCCTAAGACACTTCAAGAAATTGAGGATATGAGACTTATTCCCTATGCATTATCAGTAGGTAGTCTCATGTATGCTATGCTATGCACGAGACCCGACATCTGCTTCGCAATGGGAGTGACCACCAGATATCAGTTCGACCCAGGATTAGATCATTGGGTTGCTGTAAAGACTATACTCAACCATTTTTGGAGAACGAGAAACTATATGATAGTATATTACGGACAGGATTTGATCCTATTAGGATATCTAGATTCTGACTTTCAGTTAGATAAGGATTCTAGAAAATCCATGTCTAGGTCAGTAGTCATCTTTGGTGGTGGAGCCATAATATGGAGGAATATCATGCAATCTTACATTGCTGATTCCAACATGGAAGCCGAGTATGTAATGGCTTGTGAAGCTGCTAAGGAGGCTGTATGGCTCCGCAAGTTCCTAAATAATCTCATCTCTTCAGAGAGATAGTGCAGAAAGGAGACATGACCATGATGAATATCACGTTGCATGACAACATTGCTGATCAATTTACAAAGACCTTAACCTCTAATATGTTTGAAGGTTACTTAGAGGGACTAGGACTACCAGACATGTCTCACCTGCTTTAAAACAAGTGAGAGATTGTTGGGGTATATGCCTTAAAACCTTGTAATTGTAAATATGAGCAAACATCAATAAAAGGATTTATAATTCATTCAAAGTAAAAGTAGTTTATTTTAGTTCATACATTTATATATTATACGTGTAACATCCAATATTGCAAGATGTAATCTCAATCTGAGTATATGAAAGTCATATACAAGAGGATTCATTTTCAGGCTTGCAATCTAAAGAGTCCGTAGATAGCAAAAAGAGATGGGTACTTTGTTTGTGGTTGATCTACTGTTGCAGTCCATTTTGTAATGTACAGTGGTATTATCCTAGACTGCTCATATAGTTGACATGAGAATAGAGGCATATTTTATGATGAGATCACATAGGACTGAGCCACGATTTATATGAATATCTCCCCAAAATCCGCTAGTAGATGAGATTCATGTATATCGACATATGATGGCTATTTATGGGTGATCTTAATCTTGAGTGTCTTATCGACTCTTTTAGGTTAGATCATGGCTTTCAATTAACCATGAGTGAGATCGGATGTAGTTTTCTCGATCAGTACCTCCGTATCTTGGAGTTGCAGTTTGGCTTGTGTCTGGAAAGGTCTGAGCACAATATCATAATCTACTCCTTCTTGACTGAAGTAGATGAGTAGTTCCCTTAAGGGTCGATTTAGGACTTGGACAATTATGAGGCCTCTCATTCTTCCGTAAGGAAGACAAGATTTAATTATTCATTATAAAATCAACGGTGCTTAAAGGAAAAGATATAAGTAAAGGGGTATAACAGACATTATGACCCAGCTTTAGCTATGAACTACTTGTGGAGGATCATACCATATGTAATTAGTTATATCGATGGACACTGAGATTTCATAATATATAAAACAACTACAGTTTTGAGAGTTCAGCTTCGGTTTTTTAGTGGAATAACTCCAAGGTTACTAATAATGGAATATTAATTAAAGAGTTTTAATTAATATTTCTAAATATTATTGGAGCTTAAAACTGTAGGTCTATTAGATCCCCTTACTAGCCCTTAAAGTTGTTGGTAACGAGGTTAACGGTAAATTAATTGGATAGTCCAATTAATATTGTTACGAAAGTAACACGGCTTATTAGAGAGAGTTAATTAAATAATATAATTGTTTAATTAATAATTTAATATTAATAATTTAGAATTATTAATTTAATTATTGAATAGGAGATTATGATTTCGAACCTTGACAAAAGGGAAAGTTAAATAATTAGATTCTTTAAAAGTCCCTAGAAGTCAAGAGTTCAAATCTCTATAGGTGATTAAATCAAAATATAATTGAGAATTCTATTTTGAATTGGTCAAACCCTAGAGATTAAAGGAATATATAAGTGTTATATTCTTTTAATTTTCAAGCAAGCAATCATACTTTTCAAGCAAGAAAAGAAAAAACAAAAACCCTAGGCACACTAGGGTTCGGCCAAGGCAAGAAAAGGAAAGAAAAATAAAAGTTTTTTTTTTCTCTCCTCTCACCCTAGCCTGTGTGGTCGGCCATAGAAGAAAGAAGGTGTCTTTCTCCTTTCGCTTGTGATCTCTCCCATGTCTCTGTATCAGAGACGTGCCCACACACGCGTTGTCATACTGCGAGTCATAACTCGAAAGATCTAGCAGTATCAAAAGGGATCATATCATTCAAGAAACAAAGGTAATTTTGTATCTTTTTCAAGTAGTATATACGAAATCGATAGTTTTTGAAAAGAGTTTTCAAAAGGATAAAATGAAAAATTTTAAAACCTCTGCTGCACAATTTTCTTTTTCCCACATGTGGTTATATCGAACCACCTTCAAGACTTCAATAGAAATGTCCCCATACAAGCTAGTCTATGGAAAAGCATGTCCCCATACAAGCTCGTTAAGACTTTAAGACTTCAATTGGAGCATACAATGTTTTGGGCCAAGAGGAGGACTATTCTCATGGAGCTGGGCATCTAACTCAATGAGTTGCAGAACTCGTTGTCCCGCTACAGTTCAAGCAATGGGGTGGAACCACTATGCCTGAGACCCTATATGAGCTAGCCTGCGCATCGTCTAGGAGTTAGATGCGGCGATGGTTCCAGAGGTATTTCTGACCGGCAGACCAGTCACTATGCAAGGGTGACAGATATATATCAGGGTGGATGAAATACATGGATTTGTAAATATGGTAAACCTAGAGGGGGGGTTAAAGAGGTTTAATAACAAACAAAATTGTTCAAGAAATGGTAAAATGAAGTACATTTGGCATAAAGACTCCATTGAAATTTACCCCTAGTCATAGTAAGAGCAACTTCTTGCCTAATAACTTGAATAAAATCTAAGCAACAACCTCCATGAGATGATCCGTAAAATGAGTTGATAATTTCACTACTCAATAAAATCCTAGTTCCTCTAACTAGAACACCTAGATTATCCAAAAAAATGGTCATTATCCAAATTAGCACAAATTCCCTAACTAAGTTTTCACAAACATCATGGGGTTTCTCAACAAAATTCTCCGAACCTTTGTCTAGCATGAGATAATAAATATCATTGATCCTAATAGATCAAAAATCAACACCTTTATCATACATAATAGTTCTAGAGCGGTAGATTTCAAACCTATCCACACACTCTTGGTTGGTAACTTAGGAAGTAGGGAAGATCCTCCTCTTGTAGCTCTCTTTCCATTGGAAGCTTCTTATTTCCCTTTGATAGATATCTTCAAGCTTGATTAAGAACTTGTGGTTGCCATTTGTTGAAGAAGTAGCAAGACCCAATAACAATCTCACACAATAATCAAAATCAAACAGATTAAAAGTACAAGTTGTTAGAGATAAAATAATTTCAAGAGAGAAGAGTTGGCTCTTGAAAGTGTGGCTCTTAGAAAAGTATGAAAGAGTGAGCCATTAGGGTTTGATTCCGAAGAAGTGTACATGGGAGAATAAAACAAAATTAGAGGCCAAAAGTACCAAATTGCCCTTAATAAAAAGGCAAGCATGGGCAAGCCATCAGGCAAGCACGCCTTGGGCTCCCAACCACGCCTCTAGCATGAGCTTGCTAATTGGGCATGCATGCCTGAGGAGGACATCCATGCATCTGGCGTGAGCTTGCTGCCCTGCTGCTCCAACTTCTTCATTCTTCGCACTTCTTCACGTCTTCGACTCCTCGTTCTTCCTCAATGCTTCATCCATGAGTTTTTCTACTTAAAACTCAATCATATACTGTTGGGATTTATGCCCTAAAGTTTGTAATTGTAAACGGTTAAAAACTTAATAAGAATTATTCATATTATCATTCTAGTTTATAAATGTTTTATATTCAGTAATACATTCGTATTGTGTAAGAACATCCTAGATTGTAAGATGTAATATCAGAATGAGTATATGATGGTCATATAAAGAAAGGATTCATTTTGAGATATGCAATCTAAAGAGTCCGTAGAGAGCGAACAAAGCTGGGTACTTTGTTTGTGATTGATCTTGACAAGCCCCTAACCTACTATCTTACGCTAGGCGGCCTACCAGCAACCCCACGGTAGCTTCCCAGTTGAGGCTCGCCCCGCTGAAAGGCATCCGTGAAGCTAAGTCATTACTTATCCTGTAAATCTGAGTAAATGTTTTTTTTATACAAAACTACTTTATTAAAATTTTGGCAGCATGACGGCTGCATATTTGGACAATTCTTATTACTTGCAAAATAGTTTAAAAGCACTTCTAAATATCCAATACTTTCTCTACTACCCTAGGACTTTAGGTCCATTATAAAAAAAATACAACACAACTCAATCATAAATTTCAAAGTAAGCGAAAGTAGGCAAATCTAATTTTAAATAAATATTCGTGCACTAAACGAATAATACTTAAGTTATTCTTCAAAATATAATTTTACATAAGTGTTACAATAAAACATAATACATATTTTATCCTTTAAATTTTTGAACGCATATTTTAAAATAGTCACAGCAATGTCTGACCAGTCTTGTTGGTCCTTGGAATCCCTGCAACATCTGCACCTGTACCTGGGAGGTTGGTTTATAAAACATAAAAATATAATGAGCTAAACGAGCTCAGTGAGTGTTATTAATTTCTAAACAATTTAATCTTTCTAATTTAACCTCCCTGAAAACTGTACTGAAAAGAATAGAAATCTGTTTTTTGATAATTGTACTGAAATGCACAATAATAAAAATTTTTCTTTTTTTCTGAAAATACTGAAATGCACAATAATAATACTTTTCTTGTTTCCTGAAAAACAATGTACTGAAATGTATAGTAATAAAACTTATTATGTTTCCTAAAAACAATATACTGAAATCTGTATCCTGAAAACAACATACTGAAATCAGTATCCTGAAAACAACGTACTGAAATCTATATCCTGAAAATAACGTATTGAAATCTATATCCTGAAAACTGTACTGAAATCTGTTTCATGAAAACTATACTGAAATCTGTACTGAAAATTGTACTGAAATCTTTTTCCTGTAAGCAATATACTAAAATCCATAATAATGAAACTTTTTCTGCTTTCTGAAAACAGTACTGAGATACATAGCATAATAATAATAAAAAATTCTGTTTACTGAAAACTGTTCCAAAAACTGTTTTCCTGAAAACTGTCGTGCTGAAAACTGTACTCAGTGGTGGTTATAAAATCATAGGAAATATCACTACTAAAAATCACCAACCATTGATGGCCTTTTTCCTGAGAATACCTGAGATAAAGTACGAGGAACCTCGGTTCGCATCGTACTGGGATCCGCGATTCTCCTATACTGAGCCTTGGTCCAGGATTGCCCCGCGAGCCCATATTAGGGTCCGGGATTCGCCTATACTTGCCTCGGTCCAGGTTTGGCCCGCGAGCCCATCTAATGAATAAACCGATTTACGTAGCGGAATTCCTATATCGCCACATAAAAGCCAACGCGCTAACTCAATATATACCCCGAACGTGCAGAGAGCGACACACTAACAACTGACACACTAGCCCAATTGCCTACTTGGCAGGATTTCAATATATATTGCCTACTTGGCAAATTCATGGTTAGCATAATACCCATACACATACTCTACCGTGCACGTTCAGGATACCTTTGATCGGTTTTTGAATATTGATATCTGAATGCTGAATACTAGGGATTCATTATAGGCCAAAAATCTTGAAATCCTTACTTTTTTTTCATTTCCAAAATCATGATTCTATTTAGAGAATAAAATAAATAACTTTCAATGAGTTTACATAAAACATATCATGAAAATAAAATGCACTTTTCATGAAATAATTTCAACACTTACATGAATAAAATCATAACTTTCCATAAATTTGCATAAAACATATTATGAAAATTGAAATGCACTTGTCATAAAAATTTTAACACTCACATAGAACATATCATTAAAATAAAATGCATGTTTCATAAAATAATTTGAACACTTACATAAAACATATTATTAAAATGAAATGCACTTTGCATAAAATAGGTTTAACACTCACTTAAAACGTCTTACTAAAATAAAATTCGTTTTGCATAAAATAGCTTAAATATTCACTTTAAACATATTCTTAAAATAAAATACACTTTACTTAAACTAGTTTAAGCATCCTCTTGAATAAAATAGTTTAGACACTTACTTGAATAAAATGATAACTTGTTATGAATTTACATAAAACATAGTATGAACATAAAATGTACATTTCATAAAATAGTTTAACACTCACCTTTTTATTACTAACTTTCCGAGCACCACTCCGATTCTTCCTACACATATTCACATTCTCCTTTTTAGAAAATACCACACTCAAACTTATTCACACAACCACTTGCATAAGAGCAATTAAAATCATCCAAACTACTTAAAACAATTCCCTAATTCTTACGGCATTGTTTTGGCGATAACTTGACCATTTATTTCCGATTCTTTTCCTTCAAGTTCCTACATTTACGTGTGATGTTTAGGCACATTCTTAGGCATAAAATTAACCCAATTAAATTAAATATCATTTCATGCCCTTCACAATAGCCCATGTAATCATTTTCTTTCAACACTTAACACTTTCCTCTTCTCTTTTCAATTTCTATCACTTCCTCTCACTTAACCACACTTGAATAACCATTACTACACATTAGCATGGAGAAAACTTTAACTCAACCATCACATACATGGCTGTCCAAAACTTCATCATGCATTCAATAAAAATATTCTTTCAATTTCTTAGCATAAATTGTATGAAAATTTCACCAATTTCTATACTAGTGCCCAAACATGCATAGATTAAAATTTTCAAATAAAATCACACCAAACCCTAACTTAATCACATACTAATCTTTATCAACTTAACATACATGACTTTCCTTTGCTTAGTAACATCAAATCCAACATCATTCAACTTGATTTAAACTAATTATAACATCAATTTAAGTTTACTTCAAAAATTTCCAACAAACTAGTAACTCACCTTACATCTTATGATCTTAAATTCTCTTGCTTGGCTTGGATACTGTTTAATGCCTTAATCCTTAAATTCATGTATCAAAATCATCACCCAAACACCAAGAATCAAAAGAACCAAAAGTTTATCTTACAACTCATCAATTTAGTACACTTACCACTTGATTCCACTTGATATGAGTGAATGTTGCTTCTAGACTTGTAAAGGAGGCTTGTATGGCCTTGAGAACCATTTTCAATTTCATGAAAATCCCTTCTCCATGAAAATCCACTTACCTTGATTTTTATTTTTCCATATGGTTTACTTTGATTAGTCTACCTGTACACCTTATTTTTAATTCACCTAAATTACCTTTCCATCAACTAATCAAATTACACCACCTCCATCAACCAATCAAATTACACCATCTCATGTGTCCCTAAAATTTATTATTTACTTTCCAAAAATACTCTTAGTATTCCAAATTTATGGAAATCCTTCCTAGGCCTTCCGAAACTTATAATTGAATTTTGTATACACTATACGAAACCTTAATAACCGTCTGAAACCATTTTGAACATTTTTCTAGCCTTTAATACCCGTTCGGACACATTTCATAACTTTTTCAGGCCTTCAAACACCTTTCTGAAAATCTCTGCATCTGTTCAATAAATTTCATTATAGCACAGTTAATACTTTTAACATTCAATTTACTTATAATAAGGGCATATTTATTCACATGTTTAGCGTACGATAAATTTTAAAAAAATATATTACAATACATATATGTAAAGTACAAACTATCGGGAGCGTGTATTACAGATCTATTGCTGCAGTCCATTCTGTAAAGTACGGTGGTCTTGTCCTAGACTGCTCATGTAGTTGACATGAGAATGAAGGCACCTTATATGATGAGATCATATAGGACTGGGCCACGATTTATATGAATCTCTCACCAAGATCTATTAGTAGATGAGATTCATATATAATTGATAAACGATGTCTATTTATAGGTGATCTTAATCTTGAGGGTCTTATAGACTCCTTCAAGTTGGATCGTGGCTTTTGATTTACCATGAGTGAGGTTGATGTAAATCTCGATCAATACCTCTGTATCTTGGAGTTGTGATTTGGCTTGTGCCTGGGAAGACTTGAACACAATAGTGAAATCCACTCATTCTTGATTGAAGTAGATAAGTAGTTCCCTTAAGGGTTGATTCGGGGTTTGAATGATTATAAGCGCTCTCCTTCTTCAGTGAAGAAGACATGATTTAATTGTTCATTAAAGAATCAATGGTACTTAAATGAAAATATATTTCTAGAGGGGTATAATGGACTTTATGACCTAGTTATAGTTATGAATTATTTATGAAGGACCACACTATATGAAATTAGCTATATCAATGAACACTGACACTTCAGATTGTATAAACACGTCTACAATTTTGAGAGTGTAGCCTTGGGTTTTTAATGGAATAACTCCGAGGTTAATAATCGTGAAATATTAATTAAAGAGTTTTAATTAATATTACTAAGTATTATTGAAGCTCAAAAATATGGGTCCATTAATAGTGTTACGAAAGTAATGCGATTTAAATAAAAGAGAATAATTAAAAAATGTGATTATTTAATTAATTAAATATTTAATAAAATAATAGAAATTAATAATTATTAATTATTAATTCTATTTATTAAATATGAGGTCATGTGATTAAATAATTACTTGGCCAAAAGAATTAAATAATTAGATTATTTTAATAGTCCTAAAAGGCAAAGGTTAAAGTCTTAAGGAGATCAAAAATAAAAAGGATTGAGAATCCTTTTTTGACTTAGTCAAACCAAAACCTTAAATAGCTACTATATAAGAGTTATATAGCTAGGAAAAATTGACCTAACACATAAGTGAAAAAGAAAGAGAGTTTGGCCACCAAGGAGAGAAGAAAAGAGAAAAACGTTTTTTCTGACTCTCCCCTCTTTTGCAGGATTCGACCGGCCCCTAGGGAGAAGAGATTCTCCATCCGTTCTTTTCATGTGACCTCCATCTCTTGCCGTGACGTGCCCAGACACGCGTTGTCAGATCGCGGGTCATAGCTTGGAAGATCTGGTGGTAGATCGAAGATTCAAAAAAAGAAAATCAAGAAAAATGTATGTAGTTTCATGGAATCTTTTTTCTGCGTATATACAGGAACTCATTCTTGATTGAAAAAAAGTTTTTCAATTAAAAGAAAATTTTTGAAAACCTAATTCTGCATGTTATACGATAATCAAACATTTTCTAAAACTCCCTTCATATACAACCAAGAAACATCTCTAAACAAGGTTAAATGAGTCATGATGAAAATCAACATCCAGAGACCATAATCAAAAAATTCTTTTGAAAATTCCAATCATATTCCTTCGAAATTGACTTGTTCAATAATGCTCTCAACAAAATAGTTTCTTCAAAACTTTCAATAAAAGATATTAACATGTTTGAATGAAAAAGTTTGCTTCTCAAATGCATATGAATTGAATATTTCAATTATTCGAGCAAAATCGAGCTTCTCTATAACTGCATAAAAAGATTTCAAGCATATAAATTTTTATTAATAACTCAAAATATTTTCTTCAAAACGAATACCACATTCAAGTCAAGATATATCATCAAATTTTCAAGAATGCATGTGTTATCTAAAGATTGCACTAAAGTTTCTAAACCTTTGCCAAAGTGTGTGTGTGTTACATTGCTTAAACGATATATATAGTAAATAACGCCTACCTCTTTTGAGGTTTGTTCAATTACAGGCGGAGTCAACTTTTGGGTTTATTGACAAAGATCTCCCCTTCTGTTAGTCAACTTTTGGGCTTTTTGATAAAGACCTCCCCTAGTCAACTGTTACATTTGATTAAATTTTACTAAGGGCAAGGGAGGCGTTTGTCAATAAAAGCCAAAGTTGACTCTGTTTGTAGTTGGCAAAATCTCAGGGGAGGTCGATGCAATTTGTCAATATATATAATGCTTGCTTCTCAATCATGAACAACACTACAATGCAATTTTGCTAGAAGCTTTCTACTAGAATTCAAACCGACCATCATCCTTGATGTCATTTAAATAAAAAATATACTCAGACAAGCAATAGTGTGTGAAAGTATACTTATTAAAAGTAAATTTTTCAAGTTTCACTCTTCACAACTTCTTCATGTATTTTTAGCATCACACATTGTCATGTTTTCTTTTATTGCTATTTTCTCAACACTTTATTCCTCTGTTCACTGTGCATGTTTTCTATTTTTCATGCTTTTTTTCATTATGTAACTTTCTTGATGGCTTTCATTCAATGTTACAAGCATAGCCCTTTCTTACATTAGGCGGTTGCACAACTCGTAACTGTAGCGCTTTCCAAAAGAGATCTATGGGTGCAGAAATAATATGGATATGGACCATTGTCATTCATTGTATACTAGCTTCAGACATTATCACACATTCATGTCATTCAAGAATCGATCCAATCATTTGACTTACATATTTCTTAAAGGCAATATAACACAATCATTTTAGTAAATCGTTCATAAATCACATGCAATCAAAACACAACATATTTACTCGTTACTTATCTAATAATACATCTCAACAAACATAGGAAATATTTTAGCACTTGATTTGAGTTCTCATTGCAGAAAGAAGATTATTCAAAATTAGTTTCTCCTATGGACTCATCCAATTTCTTGGAACCATTCACAGGTGGAACAAACAAAGAATTTTTATTATCATGCAATTTTCATTGTGAGCAATATTGACCAAATTAGATTTCTTGGAAATACATACCTTGGTCTTTTTAATTGCTTTCCATCGTTACAATGAATCTTTGTAGATGCTTTGATCAAAGACTGATCACTTGTCGCATGCTTTGTATGTCTACTAACAAAACTCTTTGAGTTAGTAGAACTCGCTCCATTAAAATCATATGTAACAGTGTTATTTAATTCCTCTTTCTTAATCAAGACCTTATTCGGTTTTTTGAAAATTCTTCTGTAGAGAAATAAAATAATTAGACATTTTATCAATAATATTGGCATGCTTCAACTTTCCAAAAGATTTAGAATTTGTCACAGGTTTTCACATGCTAGTATATTAATAACACCAATGCCTAATGTGACCTTTCACACCCCAATGATGACAATTAGGTGTAAACTTAGAAGACTGAGCACTATGAGATACCAAAATTTTAGACCCATTCTTAATATGATTAACATGATTATTCTTTAGAAAGAACCTGCCATCTTGCCCATTATTGCACATGCTAATATACTAGTAACACCTAGGTCTAATATGCCCTTTTACACCACAAATTTAGAAAACTTACCTTGCACTTGTGATTGTTTTGGTGTAATGCTCTTCATGGATTTTCTTTGAGCTTGTGATTGTATCAATGGAACTCCTTGGGTTTGTCCTTTGGCTTATGTGTACATGATCTTGCTGCTTGGTAGATGTGGCCTTCACAAAAGCTATTTTGCTTGTGGAAGCCTTTGAATCATTAATGAATCCAAGACCTCGTTTGTCGTTGTTCATCTTTCCAAGACTTATCATCTCGTCTACATTTTTTGCACCAAGCGTCAAGCCCTTGAGATTAACTCCTTTGCCACAATCAACTCCTTTACCATGTCTTCTTTCATCAACTTAATTCTCTCCATGCAATCAATAATCGCTTTATCTTCTTAAGAAGATGTTTCTTTGAGGTCTTCAGAGAGTTTGATCACATCATCCTTTCACCTTCATGAGATTTCACAATTGTTTGTAAAAAAGAGTTATATTTTTGTACCTTGAGATTTTTCTTGGAGTGCTTGTCGTAGGCAATCTAGAATTGTTTCAATTCTTCGAAATTACTATTAGATTCGTCGCTGGAGGTATAACATCCTTTTTCTTGATATATGATATGACACCTGAAAAATTCATTTTTTTCTCCTTCATCACTATCACTCCAAGTTGGAGTCACCTTTGGTGTTTTGATTTTGAGTACACCTTTTCTCAGCATACCTACCACATATATTAAAAAGAAAATAAAAAAAATCTAACAAAATAAAAAGCCAGGATCCTAGCCTAAGTATGTATAGACTCCTACTCTAATACCAATTGAAAAATGTGGATTTGTAACTATGGCAAACCTTAGGGGGAGGGGGGGTTGGGTGAATGGTGAGTGAATAGGTTTCATAATAAATATTGTAGATTAAAAAAAACTAATTTAAAAATCAAGACAATAATTTTTATAAGGAAAACCTCAACGGGTAAAACCACGGAACCAACTCGTAGACCATTTAACACACTATACAGATTTCATTAGTTGGTAAATTGTTTACAGCTTACATTGTTTGACTAGTCAATCACACGACTCTTGCTATAATCCAATTCTACCTGCCTGCAGGCCTTTTTCTAGCAAACCTTATCGATGTTGCTCATAGACTCCCTGCGCTACAAGACTTCTTGATTCTTTCACGAGGTTGTAAAAACAAAACCCCTCAAGTTATTGAGATTAGATGTAAATGCTCAATAATGAATGAACAATCAAATAACATGTATGATCAATACATGTTATGAATAGAATAGAACAATGAAACACAATATTAAAACATAATCTAGCCTAGAAACTCTCTACTCTCTTACAGAAAATAAAAACAATAAAGCAGCAAAGCAATAAAATAATATAAGAGAACATAAAAAATTGAGAGCTTATGAATAATAAATTTGAATATATTATTTATAGGCATCATAGAAAAACCTAACTCTAATTAGGAATAGGAAATTCCAGCTGCACTTGACTCAATGTTGAGCCAACTGTGAGCTATACAAATGACCTTGTAATTTTTCATTCTTTATACCGATAGAAAGGTGGGAATGTCTAGTTTCATCTGAAAAAGAAAATACCATTAGACAAAAACTTATGTCGGTTCAAGAATCCAAAATACAAAATGTTTGAAAATAAGTACTAAAACTAGACCAAACAAAATAACCAAGAACTCGCGCGGAAGCGCGGCTCGCAAGAAGGCAGCGTGCACCTGGCGTGCATGCGGCTACGCTGCTGGCAGCCACACTTTCACATGTGTTAGGGTTGTTTAGGGTTTCATCTTGACCTAGGATGCGTGTTAAGGTAACACGTGGACCTCTGGAAAAGATGCTGACTTTTGACAAAAATCAAGTTTGACTTGATTAGGAAAACGAAAACAAGAAGAATTCAACTTGAAGAAGAACTCTTGAAGACCAAGGAATGCCTTAGGAATACAATTGTAATTAGAGTTGTTTAAGTTAGATAACCCATGTCACTCGGTCAATTACGTATGCATTATTTATTTTCAAGTGATGATTATATGGATGTTAAAGCATTGTCATACATATGAATGTCATCTAGATTAGGTGTGCCTACATATACATAATAATATGTCATGCATAATTGTCATATTATATTGTTCTATTTTAATGTGATTAAAATAGAAAACAATTTCATAAATGACAATTGAATAATGGATTTAGTTTTTAGGTATAAAAACTTAGTAATATCCATTAATTGACTAATCAACAAATTAAAGAGTTTAATTAAAGTGATTAGTTAGATTCTTTGTATTAATTAAGATTAATTAGATTAATTACTTGATTAAAAAGAAGCGAATAATGAGATTAGTTTTTAGAAGTAAAAACTTGGTAAATCTCATTAATGACTAATCAACTAATTAAAGAGTTTAATTAAATTGATTAGTTTGGTTGGTACATTAATTAAGATTAATTACTTGATTAAAAAGAATCGAATAATGAGATTAGTTTTAAAAACTTGGTAAATCTCATTAATGACTAATCAACCAATTAAAGAGTTTAATTAAATTGATTGGTTTGGTTCTTACATTAATTAAGATTAATAAGATTAATTACTTAATTAAAAGGAACCAAATAATGAGATTAGTTTTTAGGAGTAAAAACTTGGTAAGTCTCATTAATAACTAATCTATATATTAAAGTGTTTAATTAGATTAGTTAGGTCCATTTAATGTTAGATTTAATTTGATTAAACATTAATGACAGAATTGGACTAAATAATGTGATTTAGTTTTAATAGTTCAAACTTGGTAATTTCACATTTAATTTCTAGTTTATTTAAATTAGAAATTGAATAATAAATTATATTTTAAGAGTTAAAATTGAATAATTTATTATAACTAGTAAACTTAGATTTTATATTAGCCGTAGAATCTAAGTAATGACTAGAAACCTAGAATTTTAGAAACTCTTAGTTTAAAGAAAATCCTAAATTACAAATAGTGAGTGGGAGAGGGATATATGACATTATATCCCGATTGTTATTCAACACCGTGAAACTTGAGTGGTGCCTCGTAACGGCTTTGCTTTTGTCCTCCCTACGGAGGGTGTCCACAAGAGTCAATACCAAGGTTGACTTCCTAATGGATAGGTTTTCGGAATGTATTTTGGGATTGACCTAGCCTACCTAGGCACTCTCAAGTTAAGTTTATGAATTCTATACGATGGGTCACACTCATAAAGGACTTAATTAAGTTGTTAATTTGTTGTCCTGACTAAATCAAAGTGATGGTTGAATAATATAAGAATAAAGAGTTATTCTGGTGTATTATCCGATTGAGAATGTCTCGATCTAACATGCAGGGATTTGACCTAGCCTACTTAGGCACTTACTTGTGGGATGTTAGATTATCGTGGCATAGAAACTAATTTTAGGGATTTTTTAGTTCATTAAAATATGCTCATGCATTATGTTTAATTTTATGCCGAACTATAGCATTTGATATGAATGTATGAAATGAATGATATTAATTTAGATTTATGTCTTTAAATATCAGCGTTATCTTCTATATTATTATTTCCTCGCAAACGAAACATTAACCGAGATAACTTTATTAAGTGGAACCAACATGAATGCAATCATGGTCTGCATAGACCTTAAATTTGTGCTTACGGAGGAATGTCCTCTAGAGCTTATAACCAACACATGACCAATTACTAAGGGTAAGACCGGCAAAGCAAATGTTTCTAAGCCCTCTTCTTCTGGTTTCAAGAAGACGAAGAGGTCTACTGGTAAAGTAAAGGCTAAGCCAAAAATATTAGGATTTATGCCCTAAAGCTTGTAATTGTAAATGGATAAAGACAATAATAAGAATTATTCATATTATCATTTAAGTTCATAAAATGTTTTATATTCAGTAATACATTCGTATTGTGCAAGAACATCCTAGATTGCAAGATGTAATATCATAATGAGTATATGATGGTCATATACAGAGAGGATTCATTTTGAGACGTGCAATCTAAAGAGTCCGTAGAGAGCGAACAAATCTGGGTACTTTGTTTGTGATTGATCTACTGCTGCGGTCCATTCTGTAAAGTACGGTGGTCTTATCCTAGACCACTCATGTAGTTGATATGAGAATGGAGGCACCTTATATGATGAGATCATATTGGACTGGGCCACGATTTATATGAATCTCTCACCAAGATCCGTTAGTAGATAAGATTCCTATATAATCGATAAACGATGGCTATATATAGGTGATCTTAATCCTGAGTGTCTTATCGACTCCTTCATGTTAGATCATGGCTTTTGATTTACCATGAGTGAGGTTGATAAGAATCTCGACCAATACCTCCGTATCTTGGAGCTGTGGTTTGGCTTGTGGCTGGGAAGGTTTGTATACAATAGTGGAATCCACTCCTTCTTGATTGAAGTAGATGAATAGTTCCCTTAAGGGTTGATTTGGGGCTTGAACGATTATGAGAGCTCTCCTTCTTCCGTGAGGAAGACAGGATTTAATTGTTCATTAGAGAATCAATGGTACTTAAAGGAAAAGATATTTCCAGAGGGGTATAACAGACTTTATGACCTAGCTCTAGTTATGAACTATTTATGGAGGATCACACTATATGCAATTAGCTATATTAATGGACACTGAGACTTCAGATTGTATAAACATGTCTACAGTTTTGAGAATGCAGCCTTGGGTTTTTAGTGGAATAACTCCGAGGTTAATAATCGTGAAATATTAATTAAACAGTTTTAATTAATATTACTAAGTATTATTGGAGCTCAAAACTGTGGGTCCATTAGGTCCCCTTGTTAGCCCTTATGGTTGTTGGTATCAAGGATCACGGTAGATTAATTGGATAGTCCAATTAATAGTGTTACGAAAGTAATGCGATTTAAATAAAAGAGAATAATTAAATAATGTGATTATTTAATTAATTAAATATTTAATAAAATAATAGAAATTAATAATTATGAATTATTAATTCTATTTTTAAATATGAGGTCATGTGATTAAATAATGACTAGGACAAAAGAATTAAAATAATTAGATTATTTTAATAGTCCAAAAGGTCACAGGTTCAAGTCTTGAGGGAGACTAAAAATAAACAGGATTTAAAATCCTATTTTGACTTGGTCAAACTAAAACCCTAAAGGACTAATATATAAGTGTTATATAGTTAGGAAAAAACCTAACCTAACACACAAGTGAAAAAGAAAGAGAATTCGGCCACCAAAGAGAGAAGAAAAGAAAAAAAAGTTTTATCTGACTCTCCCCTCTTTTGCAGGATTCGGCCAGCGTTCTTTTTACGTGACTTTCATCTCTTGTCGTGACGTGCCCACACACACGTTGTTAGACCACGGGTCATAGCTCGGAAGATCTGGTGGTAGATCGAAGAATCACAAAAAGAAAATCAAGACAAAGGTATGTAGCTTCTAAAGTCTTTTTCTACGTATATACAGGAACTCGTTCCTGATTGAAAAAGGTTTTCAATATAAGAAAAATTTTTGAAACCCAATTCCGCATGTTATATGATAATCAAAATATTTTCTAAAATTCCCTTCAATTGGTATCAGAGACACTGGTTCTAAATTTATGTATACAAGCAAAAGAAAAAGAAAAAAAACTACATCTTTCTTGTTTTTTTTATTTTTCTTTTTGATTCTTGATTTGTGATATATTATTGTGTAGGCACAAATCTAGAATGTATGATTTGTTTTTATTGTTATATGATTTGATTGTATAATTTTAAAAGCATAATTGGTCGTTAATTATATGGTAAATGGGTTATAGGATGAATTTTTATTTTTTGGCCAATTGTTTATGGCAAAAGTTTTTTTTTTGTATATTTTTTTTATTGTTATTCTTGTAATCGATCTGCCTTACGAAGAGTCGAAGAAGCGGATGATACGAAGAAGAAACGAAAAAAAAAATCGATTACACAGCCCCATGGCCAGCGGCCGCGCGTGCTCGCGCTCCAGCGTCCGCGCATGCTCGCTCTAGCTCGCGCCCCAACGGCCGCGCGTGCCCATTGAGCGCTAGCACGCTCGGGCTGCTTTCGCGTTTGAACTGGGGCCGTTTTTCTTGTTTTTTGCGAACGATTTTTTGCTGATTTTTTTAGAAAAATATTGTTGAATATTTTTTGGAAAAAGTGTAGAAAATTGGAGCGAAAAACCGTGGGCGAAACGACCCAATAACGCCCACAAAAGCACGGTTCGCTAGAAGGCTGTGCGCACCTTGCGTGCATGCGGCTACGCTGCTGGCAACCGTACTTTCACATGCGTTAGGGTTGTTTAGGGTTTCGTCTTGACCTAGGATATGTGTTAAGGTAACACGTGGACCTCTGGAAAAGATGTTGAGTTTTGACAAAAATCAAGTTTGACTTGATTAGGAAAACGAAGACAAGAATAATTCAACTCAAAGAAGAACTCTTGAAGACCAAGGAATGCCTTGGGAATACAATTGTAATTAGAGTTGTTTAAGTTAGATAACCCATGTCACTCGATCAATTACGTATGCTTTATTTATTTTCATGTGATGATTATATGAATGTTAAAGCATTGTCATACATATGAATGTCATCTAGATTAGGTGTGCCTACACATGCATAATAATATGTCATGCATAATTGTCATATTATATTGTTTTATTTTAATGTGATTAAAATAGGAAAATAATTTCATAAATGGCAATTAAATAATGGATTTAGTTTTTAGGAGTAAAAACTTGGTAATATCCATTAATTAACTAATCAACAAATTAAAGAGTTTAATTAAAAAGACTAGTTAGGTTCTTATCATTAATTAAGATTAATTGGATTAATTAGTTAATTAAAAAGAACCAAATAATGAGATTAGTTTTTAGGAGTAAAAACTTGGTAAATCTCATTAATGACTAATCAACCAATTAAAGAGTTTAATTAAATTGATTAGTTTGGTTATTACATTAATTAAGATTAATAAGATTAATTACTTAATTAAAAAGAACCAAATAATGAGATTAGTTTTTAGGAGTAAAAACTTGGTAAATCTCATTAATAACTAATCTATATTAAAGTGTTTAATTAAAGTGATTAGTAAGATTCTTTGTATTAATTAAGATTAATTAGATTAATTACTTGATTAAAAAGAATCAAATAATGAGATTAGTTTTTAAGAGTAAAAACTTGGTAAGTCTCATTAATAACTAATCTATATATTAAAGTGTTTAATTAGATTAGTTAGGTCCATTTAAAGTTATATTTAATTTGATTAAACATTAATGACATAATTGGACCAAATAATGTGATTTAGTTTTAATAGTTAAAATTTGGTAATTTCACATTTAATTTCTAGTTTATTTAAATAGTTTATGTAAATTAGAAATTGAAATTATAAATTATATTTTAAGAGTTAAAATTGAATAATTTATTATAACTAGTAAACTTAAATTTTATATTAGCCGTAAAATCTAAGTGAAGATTAGAAATATAGAGTTTTAGAAACTCTTAGTTTAAAGAAAATCCTAAATTACAAATAGTGAGTGGGAGAGGGATATATGACATTATATCCCGCAGTCTCCATTGTTAGTTCAACACCGTCAGGCTTGAGTAGCGCCTCGTGACGGCTTTGCTTTCGTCCTCCCTACGGAGGGTAGTCCACAAGAGTCAATACCAAGGTTGACTTCCTAACGGATAGGTTTTCAGAATGTATTTTGGCACTGACCTAGCCTATCTAGGCACTCTCAAGTTAAGTTCATGACTTCTGAAACGATGGGTCACACTCATAAAGGACTTAATTAAGTTGTTAATTTATTGTCCTAACTAAATCAAAGCGATGGTTGGATAATATAAGAATAAAGAGTTATTCTGGTGTATTATCCGATTGAGAATGTCTCGATCTAACATGCAGGGATTTGACCTAGCCTACCTAGGCACTTACTTGTGGGATGTTGGATTATCGTGGTATAGAAACTAATTTTAAGGATTTTTTAGTTCATTAAAATATGCTCATGCAGCAGGTTTAATTTTATACCGAACTATAGCATTTGATATGAATGTATGAAATGAATGATATTAATTTAGATTTACATCTTTAAATATCAGCGTTATCTTCTGCATTATTATTTCCTCGCAAACGAAACATTAACTGGGATAACTTTATTAAGTGGAACCAACACGAACGCAATCTTGGTCTGCAAAGACCTTAAATTTGTGCTTACGGAGGAATGTCCTCCAGAGCCTGTAACCAACGCAGGACGAATTACCAAGGGTAAGACTGGCAAAGCAAATGTTGCTAAGCCATCTTCTTCTGGTTTCAAGAAGACGAAGAGGTCTACTGGTAAAGTAAAGGCTAAGCCTAAAATAAAGAGCACCACGACTGACTAAGCAAAAGGAAAAATGTTTCCATTGCATAAAGGTTGGTCATTGGAAGAGGAACTATCTACAGTACCTCGAGCAGTTCTCCTAATAAGAAGAAAGTGAAAAGTAAATCAGATTTACTTATCATTAAATTTTGTTTAGTGGAAGTTGATTATTCACCTTGAATAGTAGATTCAGGGGCACTAGCTAATTTTGTTATTCTTTATATTAGAATGATTATTGGCAAAAGTTGTAGGAGGGGTCCTTCACTATGCACATTGGAACAGGGGATATCATTCCAGCACGAGCAGTGGGAGTAGTTAGACTACAAAAAAATTATTCATTTTCTTTTATTGAACAATGTATGTTTCATTGCTGGATTTACAAGGAATTTGATTTCTGTATCCTGATTACATAAAAAAGTTTCATAAAGTTTTTTAAATGATAAATCAGTTATCATTTTAAAAAATGGAATGAATGATTGTTCTGAAATAAATGAAAATAACTTATATGTTTTAAGACCGTTAATCCATACAACACTGCTTAATACTGAATTGTTTAAAGTTGAAAAACCTAAAACAAAGCGACAAAAGATTTCTCCAGTTGATGACACGTATCTGTGGCATCTAAGACTTGGACATATAAACCTTGATAGGATAAACAGACTAGTAGAAAATGGATCTTTAAGTCAGTTAGAGATCGGTACCTTACCTGTCCGTGAATCTTTTCTGGAGGGTAAAATGACCAAGAGACCTTTTATAAGAAAAGGGATTAAAGCCACACAACCACTTGAGCTTATACATTCAGACGTCTGCGGACCAATGAATGTTAGAGCCAGAGGTGGTTATGAGTATTATGTCACATTTATTAATGACTACTCTAGATACGCGTATGTTTACCTAATGTAACGTAAGTTGGAAACTTTTGAAAGGTTCAAATAATTCCGAGCTGAAGTTGAAAACCAATTAAGCAAAACAATCAAATCACTACGATCGGATCGTGAGGGTGAGTATCTCGACCAAGAGTTTGAAGACTACATGGTTGAGCATGGCATAGTATCCCAATTCACAGTTCCAGGTACACCACAGCAGAATGGTGTTGCGGAAAGGAGAAATAGGACCCTGATGGAAATGGTGAGATCTATGATTAGTTTGTCATCATTACCATATTCTTTTTGGGGATATGCACTGCAAATAGCGACTAACATACTGAATGTAGTTTCATCCATGTCTGTTCCTAAGACTCGTCTAGAGTTGTGGAACGGTCTTAAAGCTAGTTTACAACATTTTCGCATATGGGGATGTTCAGTACATGTACTGAAGAATAGGTGTGGAAAGCTGGAACCTCGTTCACAAGTATGTTTATTTGTAGGGTACCCAAAGGAAACACGAGGTGGATTCTTTTATAATCCACAAGAAAACAGAGTGTTTGTATCGACAAATGCAACGTTTCTTGAGGAGGATTATATGAGTAATCATAAACCTCAGAATAAGATTGTATTAAAAGAGCTAGAACCTGGTACGACCAGTGCTCAGTCAACAAGAGTTATAGACAATGTTATTATTCCACAAACATCTGGTAGTCAGATAATTCCTAGTTAGGATACACTACCGCCGAGGCATGGTGGAAAAGTTGTTCGACAACCTAATCACTACTTAGGCAATAGAGAGGCACAGGGTGTCGTTTCTAATGATAGTGTGGATGATCCATTGACATTTAGACATCAATGGAAGATTCTAACAAAGAGGAATGACTAAAAGCCATGAATCTCGAGATGGAGTCCATGTACTCCAACTCAATCTGGGAACTTGTAGACTTACCGGATGGGATAAAACCTATATGATGTAAGTGGATTTACATGTGTAAGAGAGGAGTAGACGGGAAGGTAGAGATTTTCAAGGCAAGGCTAGTGGCTAAGGGTTACACCCAGAAAGAAGGCATTGATTATGATGAAACCTGTTAGCGTTGTCTTAAGCATCGTATATCGACATGATACTTGTGCGATTCTCCATGCAGAACTCTAAGAAAGGTAGTTTACCTTCAAGACATGGAGTTCACTTGTCTAAGGAACAGTGTCCTAAGACACCTTAAGAAATTGAGGATATGAGACAAATTCTCTATGCGTCTGCAGTAGACAATTTTATGTATGCTATGCTATGAACAATACCCGACATCTGCTTCACAGTGAGAGTAGCCAGTAGATATCAGTCCAACCCAGGATTGGATCATTGGGTTGCTGTTAAGCGTATTCTCAAGTATCTTCTGAGAACGAGAAACTATATGCTTGTATATTCCTATCCGAATTTGATTCCATTGGGATATACAGATTCTGACTTTCAGTCACACAAGGATTCAATGAAATCCACGTCTGGGTCAGTATTCACCCTTGGTGGTGGAGCCATAATTTGGAGGAGTATCAAGCAATCTTGCATTGCTGATTCCACCATCGAAGCCGAGTATGTAGCAGCTTGTGAAGCAGCTTAGCAGGCTGTTTGGCTCCGAAAGTTCTTGAGTGATCTGAAAGTTGTTTCAGATATAGATAGGCCCATGACACTTTATTGTGATAATAGTGGAGCTGTGGCCAATTCCAAAGAACCAAAAAGCCACAAAAGAGGGAGCATATAGAGAGGAAATATCATCTCATCAGAGAGATAGTGCAGCGAAAAGACGTGGTCATGACGAAGATTGTGTCGCAAGATAACCTGGCTGATCCATTTATAAAGACATGTCCCAACTGCTTTAGTGCAAGTGGGAGATTGTTGGAATTTATGACCTAAAGCTTGTAATTGTAAATGGTTAAAGACAACAATAAGAATTATTCAGATTATCATTCAAGTTCATAAAATGTTTTATATTCAGTAATACATTCGTATTGTGCAAGAACATCCTAGATTGTAAGATGTAATCTCATAATGAGTATATGATGGTCATATACAGAGAGGATTCATTTTGAGACGTGCAATCTAAAGAGTCCGTAGAGAGCGAACAAAGTTAGGTACTTTGTTTGTGATTGATCTACTGCTGCGATCCATTCTGTAAAGTACGGTGGTCTTATCCTAGACCGCTCATGTAGTTGACATGAGAATGGAGGCACCTTATATGATGAGATCATATAGGACTGAGCCACGATTTATATTAATCTCTTACCAACATCCGTTAGTAGATGAGATTCATCTATAATCGATAAACTATGGCTATTTATAGGTGATCTTAATCCTGAGTGTCTTATCGACTCCTTCATGTTAGATTGTGGCTTTTGATTTACCATAAGTGAGGTTGATGAGAATCTCGACCAATACCTCCGTATCGTGGAGCTGCGGTTTGGCTTGTGGCTGGGAAGGTTTGTACACAATAGTGGAATCCACTCTTTCTTGATTGAAGTAGATGAGTAGTTCCCTTAAGGGTTGATTCGGGGCTTGAACGATTATGAGCGATTTCCGTGAGGAAGACAGTATTTAATTGTTCATTAGAGAATTAATGGTACTTAAAGGAAAAGATATTTCTAGAGGGGTATAACGGGCTTTATGACCCAGCTCTAGTTATGAACTATTTATGGAGGATAACACTATATGCAATTAGCTATATCAATGGACACTGAGACTTCAAATTGTATAAACACGTCTGCAATTTTGAGAGTGCAGCCTCGGGTTTTTAGTGGAATAACTCCGAGGTTAATAATTGTGAAATATTAATTAAAGAGTTTTAATTAATATTACTAAGTATTATTGGAGCTCAAAACTGTGGGTTCATTAGGTCCCCTTACTAGCCCTTATGGTTGTTGGTAACGAGGATCACAGTAGATTAATTGGATGGTCCAATTAATAGTGTTACGAAAGTAATGCGATTTAAATAAAAGAGAATAATTAAATAATGTGATTATTTAATTAATTAAATATTTAATAAAATAATAGAAATTAATAATTCTATTTATTAAATATGAGGTTATGTGATTAAATAATGACTAGGACAAAAGAATTAAAATAATTAGATTATTTTAGTAGTCCAAAAGGTCACAGGTGAAAGTCTTGAGGGAGACTAAAAATAAATAGGATTTAGAATCCTATTTTGACTTGGTCAAACTAAAACCCTAAAGGACTACTATATAAGTGTTATATAGTTAGGAAAAAACCTAACCTAGCACACCAGTGAAAAAGAAAGATAATTTGGCCAGCAAAGAGAGGAGAAAAGAAAAAAAAGTTTTTTCTAACTCTCCCCTCTTTTGCAGGATTCGGCCAGCGTTCTTTTCAAGTGACCTTCATCTCTTGCCGTGACGTGCCCAGACACACATTGTCAGACCGCGGGTTATAGCTCGAAAGATCTGGTGGTAGATCGAAGAATTAGAAAAAGAAAATCAAGAAAAAGGTATGTAGTTTCTAAAGTCTTTTTCTGCGTATATACAGGAACGCGTTCCTGATTGAAAAACAATTTTCAATATAAGAAAAATTTTTGAAACCCAATTCTGCATGTTATAGGATAATCAAAATATTTTCTAAAATTCCCTTCAAAAAATAAAGAGCGCCACGACTGACTATGCAAAAGGAAAAATGTTTCCATTGCAAAGAGTTTAATTATTGGAAGAGGAAACTATCTACAGTACCTCGAGCAGCTCTCTAATAAGAAGAAAGTGAAAAGTAAATCAGATTTACTTATCATTAAATTTTGTTTAGTGGTATATAATTCTTCACCTTGAATAGTAGATTCAGGGGCACTAACTAATTTTGTTATTCTTTAAATTGGAATGATTATTGGCAAAAGCTGGAAGGAGGAGTCTTTCACTATGCACGTTGGAACAAGGGATGTCGTTCCAGCACGAGTAGTGGGAGTAGTTAGACTATAAATAATTATTCATTTTCTTTTATTGAACAATGTATGTTTCATTCCTAGATTTACAAGGAATTTGATTTATGTATCTAGATTACATGAAAAAGTTTCCTAAATTTTTTTAAATGATAAATCAGTTATCATTTTAAGAAATGGAATGAATGATTGTTCTGAAATAAATGAAAATGACTTGTATGTTTTAAGACCATTAATGCATACAACATTGATTAATACTGAATTGTTTAAAGTTGAAAAACCTAAAACAAAGTGACAAAAGATTTCTCCAGTTGATGACACGTATCTGTGGCATCTAAGACTTGGACATATAAATCTTGCTAGGATAAACAGACTAGTAAAAAATGAATCTTTAAGTCAGTTAGAGATCAGTACCTTACCTGTCTGTGAATCTTGTCTGGAGGGTAAGATGACCAAGATACCTTTTATAAGAAAAGGGATTAGAGCCACACAACCACTTGAGCTTATACATTCAGACAACTGCGGACTAATAAATGTTAGAGCTAGAGGTGGTTATAAGTATTATGTCACATTTATTGACGACTACTCTAGATACGCGTATGTTTACCTAATGCAACGTAAGTTGGAAACTTTTTAAAGGTTCAAAGAATTCCGAGCTGATGTTGAAAACCAATTAGGCAAAACAATCAAATCACTACTATCGGATCGTGAGGGTGAGTATCTCGATCGAGAGTTTGAAGACTACATGGTTAAGCATGGGATAGTATCCCAACTCACAGCTTCAGGTACACCACAGTAAAATGGTGTTGCGGAGAGGAGAAATAGGACCTTGATGGAAATTGTGAGATCTATGATTAATTTCTCATCATTACCATATTTTTTTGAGGATATGCACTACAAATAGAGACTTACATACTGAATGTAGTTCCATCCAAATCTATTCCTAAAACTCCCCTAGAGTTGTGGAATGGTCATAAAGCTAGTTTATGACATTTTCGCATATGGGGATGTCCAGTACATGTACTGAAGAATAGGCCTGGAAAGCTGGAACCTCGTTCACAAGTATATTTATTTGTAGGGTACCCAAAGGAAACACGAGGTGGATTCTTTTATAATCCACATGAAAACAAAGTGTTTGTATCGACAAATGCAACGTTTCTTGAGGAGGATTATATGAGTAATCATAAATCTCGTAATAAGATTGTGTTAAAAGAGCTAGAACCTAGTACGACCAGTGCTGAGTCAACAAGAGTTGTAGACAATGTTATTATTCCACAAACATCTGATAGTCAGATAATTTCTAGTCAGGATACACTACCGTCGAGGCATAGTGGAAGGGTTGTTCGACAACCTGATCACTACTTAGGCATTGGAGAGGCACAAGGTGTCATTTCTAATGATGGTGTGGATGATCCATTGACATTTAGACATGCAATGGAAGATCCTGACAAAGAGGAATGACTTAAAGCCATGAATCTCGAGATGGAGTCCATGTGTTCCAACTCAGTCTGGGAACTTGTAGACTTACTAGATGGGATAAAGCCTATAGGATGTAAGTGGATTTACAAGTGTAAGAGAGGAGTAGACGGGAAGGTAGAGACCTTCAAGGCAAGGCTAGTGGCTAAGGGTTACACCCAAAAGGAAGGCTTTGATTATGATGAAACCTTCTCGCCTGTAGCTATGTTTAAGTCTATTAGGATACTCTTATCCATAGCTGCCTATTTCAATTAGGAAAACTAGCATATGGACGTCAATACTGCATTCTTGAATGGCAATCTAGACGAGAGCATCTATATGATGCAACCAAAGGGATTCGTATTCCAAGATCAAGAGCAAAAGGTTTGCAAACTACAAAGGTCTATTTATGGACTTAAGCAGGCGTCTAGATATTGGAACATTAGGTTTGATACTGCGATCAAAACCTATGGCTTTGAGCTGAACGTTGATGAGCCTTGTGTATACAAGCGCATCATTGACAAGAAAGTAGTATTCCTGGTCCTTTACGTAGATGACAACTTACTCATTGGGAATGACGTAGGACCATTGTCGGAGGTAAAGGGTTGGCTTGCTAACTAATTCCAAATGAAAGATTTAGGAGAGGCAAGTTATGTTCTTGGGATCCAATTGAAAAGGGATCGTAAGAACAAACTGTTAGCGTTGTCTCAAGTATCATATATGTAACATCCCCAATTTCGTATAAATATGAAAGTATAGTTTAATTAATATGGAGTATGGGAATATGATATTTATGATTTGAGGGGTGAAAAATATAATTAAATGTATGTTTATTTTTATGGTTTCCAGGTGGACCAGGTGGAGTGGTCCAGAAAGAATGCTTGAAAGAAAAGGAAAATGTTGGCAGTGAGTACCGCGACCAGGGATCGCGAGGAGCAGCTCGCGGTGAAAATGATTATTTGTGGCAGTGAGTACCGCAACCAGTCACCGCGACCAGGGATCGCGATGAGCAGGTCGTGGTGAAAATGAGCATCTCGACCAACATCACGACCAGACACCGCGATGCTATCGTATGTTTAGAATCAAGTTGCGGTCGCGATGATCGAAATTTTATAAAAAAAATAAGAGGCGGTGAGAAGCTTCATGAAGAAGCAAGAGAGAAAAAGAGAAGGAGAGAGACTGGGGGAGAAAGAAAAGAGAGAGAAGAAAGAAGAGAGAGAAGAAGAAGAAAGGAAGAATAAGAGAAGAAGAAGAAGAAGAAGGAAAAGAGAAGAAAGAAAGAAGAAGAGAAAAATAAGGAGAATAGAAAATCTAGAAAAGAAACTGTCAGAAAAACGGTATCCAGGTTGGTGTATACTGATTTCTGAAATCGTTATGATTTTCGTTATATGCTTTCATTTGAATTTCCATATTTTGTCAAAATCGTTATTTATGGATTTTGTTTAATTATATTTCGTTTACGAATATTGTTAGAAACTGTTTGAAAATAATTACAGAATGGTTTAGTATAATCATTTTGCGAATAATGTTTGGAAATGACGAATAATGTTTGGAAATGATTTTGGAACAATTTAATATAATTATTGATTTATAAATGACATTTGAAAATAATTTTAGAATATATGGATAGGAGTACCGATGAAAGGTTTTGGATTTGTAAATAATTTTAAATATAGCATTAGATTATTTTAGTATCATTGAATTTCTATGATATCGTATGTTTTCAAATACAATTGTTTTTATGAATATTGTTTGAAATAAAGGTTGAAACTGATTGAGATTTGCTAATTCAAGTTGTTGATTTCGAAATGAATGAAATGATTTGATATGAAATATGTAAAATTGTGTATTGTGAAACGGCCCTAGGATACTTGAAAATAAAAATGAATATAGGAGGTTGGTATACCATTTGGGTTATTTCAGCAGTACTGCACCGATACTAGTGATTGTTGGTGGGTGTCTTTAAAGCAGCCCCGGACATCACACCGATACTAGTGATTGTTGGCGGGTGTCTCTAAAGCAGCCCCGGACATCACACCGATACCAGTGATTGTTGGCAGGTGTCTCTAAAGCAGTCCCGGACGTCACACCAATGTTACAGATATTAGGCCCATATTCCAGTCCCGTGATTTATGTTAAATATACCAAAGGGGCCAGGATTGAAAAGAAATGAATAAAGTTTATAGAAAAGAATTTTGAATACTTTTATAAGATTGATGAATAAGATTTACTGAAATTAGTTGAATATCATTGGATTTTAATATATAGTTGATCTGAAATTTTACTTATGAAAATATATATTGATTCTTGTTGATATTTGAATTTGAACAGTTTATTTATTGTTCTTATTATTTGATATTTATAACTTATTACTTGATTGATAAGTTATTATTGTGATATTTTGTTTATTTGTCTTTTCTACTAGTTGATATATATATATATAATAATAATTTTGGACAGAGTATTACTGACTTTATATGAGAAAGGTTTTATTTAATTAAACGTTTTGTTAATATGATTATTTGATTCGCTTTGAATGAGGTATTTGATAGAATATGATTTGTATTTGTTTGATCTATGTTATAAATAATATTATGTTCAATTTGTAAATTCGATTTGTGTACACCCACTAAGTGATATGCTTAACGCGTTGATTTTATCACGCGTAGGTAGAAGAGGTTCCAGTGAATAAAGGACTGAAGAGTTGAGAGCTGCAGAAGAAGAGTTAGAGTCACATTACTTGGGTAGTTTTATTTAAACTTTGTTTGTAAATTAGTTACTTAAGCATGCATATACAGAAGTTTGTAAAATGAGAATTTATGAGTTTTGTACATATTTGAATAATAGTTTATGTTTTATAAAGTTTGTAAATTATGTATGGTTTTATTGAAAATGTTTGGGAAAGTCGTACTATATGAAAGAGTGCGAATGTGATTGAAAAATAAGATTTTGAAGTGTTTGTTATTACAATATTTGCATTTTTGTTGAAAACAGGATTTTTAGGAAAATCAGAAAAACAGAGGAAAACTCTGGCAAAATTTTTTCAAAACAATTCTGAATGGGCTCACTAGAAAGATTTTAAATTATAAATTATTTGGTTTTCAAATTATAAACAGAATTAAGAAAAGTTTTGGAAAAACTGGTAACGCTCTCTGGGTCAATTCAGATGGGTCGGGTCAGGGGGTGTTACAGTATATCGACAAGACACTTGTGCGATTCTCCATACAGAACTCCAAGAAAGGTAGTTACCTTCAAAACATGGAGTTCACTTGTCTAAGGAACACCTCAAGAAATTGAGGATATGAGACGGATTCCCTATGCGTCTGCAGTAGGCAGTCTTATGTATGCTATGCTATGAACAAGACCCGACATCTGCTTTCGCAGTGGGAGTAGCCATTAGTTATCAGCCCAACCCAGGATTGGATCATTGGGTTGCTGTTAAGCATATTCTCAAGTATCTTCGAAGAACGAGAAACTATATGGGTGTATATTGCCATCCGAATTTGATTCCATTGGGATATAGAGATTTTGACTTTCAGTCAGACAAGGATTCAAGGAAATCCACGTCTGGGTAAGTATTCACCCTTGGTGGTGGAGCCATAATTTGGAGGAGAATCAAGTAATCTTGCATTGCTGATTCCACTATGGAAGCCGAGTATGTAGCAGCTAAAGAGGCTGTTTGGCTCCGAAAGTTCTTGAGTGATCTGGAAGTTGTTCTAGATATGGATAGGCCCATGACAGTTTATTGTGATAATAGTGGAGCTGTGGCCAATTCCAAAGAACCAAGAAGCCACAAAAGAGGGAAGCATATAGAGAGGAAATATCATCTCATCAGAGAGATAGTGCAGCGAGAAGACGTGGTCGTGACGAAGATTGCGTCGCAAGATAACCTGGCTGCTTCATTTATAAAAACCTTGATGGCTAAAGTGTTTGAAAGTCACGTAGAGGGTCTAGTATTACGAGATATGTCCCAACTGCTTTAGTGCAAGTGGGAGATTGTTGGGATTTATGCCCTAAAGCTTGTAATTATAAATGGTTAAATACAATAATAAGAATTATTCAGATTATCATTCAAGTTCATAAAATGTTTTATATTCAGTAATACATTCGTATCGTGCAAGAACATCCTAGATTGCAAGATGTAATCTCATAATGAGTATATGATGGTCATATACAGAGAGGATTCATTTTGAGACGTGCAATCTAAAGAGTCCATAGAGAGTGAACAAAGCTGGGTACTTTGTTTGTGATTGATCTACTGCTGCGGTCCATTCTGTGAAGTACGGTAGTCTTATCCTAAACCGCTCATATAGTTAACTTGAGAATGGACGCACCTTATATGATAAGATCATATAGAACTATGCCACGATTTATATGAATCTCTCACCAAGATCCATTAGTATATAAGATTCATATATAATCGATAAACGGTGGCTATTTATAGGTGATCTTAATCCTGAGTGTCTTATGGACTCCTTCAGGTTAGATCGTGGCTTTTGATTTACCATGAGTGAGGTTGATGAGAATCTCGACCAATACCTCCATATCTTGGAGCTGTAGTTTGGCAAGTGGCTGGGAAGGTTTGAACATAAGAGTGGAATCCACTCCTTCTTGATTGAAGTAGATGAGTAGTTCCCTTAAGGGTTGATTCGGGGCTTGAACGATTATGAGTGCTCTCCTTCTTCCGTGAGGAAGACAGGATTTAATTGTTTATTAGAGAATCAATGGTACTTAAAGGAAAATATATTTCTAGAGGGGTATAACGGACTTTATGACCCAGCTCTAGTTATGAACTATTTGTGGAGGATCACACTATATGCAATTAGCTATATCAATGGACACTGAGATTTCAGATTGTATAAACACGTCTACAGTTTTGAGAGTACAGCCTCGGGTTTTTAATGGAATAACTCCGAGATTAATAATCGTGAAATATTAATTAAAGAGTTTTAATTAATATTACTAAGTATTATTGGAGCTCAAAACTGTGGGTCCATTAGGTCCCCTTGCTAGCCCTTATAGTTGTTGGTAACGAGGGTCACAATAGATTAATTGGAGGGTCCAATTAATAGTGTTATGAAAGTAATGCGATTTAAATCAAAGAGAATAATTAAATAATGTGATTATTTAATTAATTAAATATTTAATAAAATAACAGAAATTATTAATTATTAATTATTAATTCTGTTTATTAAATATGAGGAAATGTGATTAAATAATGACTAGGACAAAAAAATTAAAATAATTAGATTATTTTGATAGTCCAAAAAGGTCACAGGTTCAAGTATTTAGGGAGACTAAAAATAAATAGGATTTAGAATCCTATTTTGATATGGTCAAACTAAAACCCTAAAGGACTACTATATAAGTGTTATGTAGTTAGGAAAAACCTAACCTAGCACACAAGTGAAAAAGAAAGAGAATTCGGCCACCAAAGAAAGAGAGAAAAGAAAAAAAAGTTTTTTCTTACTCTCCCCCCTTTTGCAGGATTCGACCGGCGTTCTTTTCACGTGACCTCCATCTCTTGCCGTGACATGCCCACACACACGTTGTCAGACCGCGGGTCATAGCTCGGAAGATCTGGTGGTAGATCAAAGAATCAGAAAAAGAAAATCAAGAAAAAGGTATGTAGTTTCTAAAATCTTTTTCTACGTATATACAGGAACTCGTTCCTGATTGAAAAAGGTTTTCAATATAAGAAAAATTTTGAAACCCAGTTCCGCATGTTATACGATAATTAAAATTTCTTTTCTAAAACTCCCTTCAGTATTAGCATATGTGAAATCTGCACCCAGGAAAGGAATTTTATTACCATCAGATAGTTCACTTCAAATAGAAGCTTTCTATGACTCCGATTGTGGTAGTTGTCTTACAACCCGCAAATCTGTGACCGGGTATTGTGTTTTCCTTGGAAAGAGTCCTATTTCATGGAAAAGTAATAAACAGTCAACTGTATCTCGATCTTCTGCAGAGGTAGAATATAGGGCCACGACATCTACAACATGTGAATTAGTTTGGCTTAAATAGCTCTTAAATGATCTTGGAATTTATCATTCGCATTCCATGCGACTTTATTGTGATAAGAAAGCTGTTCTTCATATTGCTGCAAATCCTGTGTTTCATGAAAGAACTAAGCATATCGAGTTGGTAACTGCTGGTCGGGTTAATTTTCACAGTTGACTTATAAATATTCATTCTTCTTGTTTGTAAAAGGTACGAGCTCAGGTTCTGTGATTTACGAGGAGAAAAAGGAAGTGATTGAAGCTCTCAAGGCATTGATCTCGGGAGATCCAAGGGAGCTCGCTAAATATAAATGGGTTACTGAAGAGCTCTTGGTTAATTTCAAGCTAGCTCTTGATTGTAGGGAAGTGCCATGGCTTGACGCGGCGCAGGACGTCCAAGAGGTGGTTGCACCGTATACCCCAAGGTTGAGCAACAGGATAGCTCATACTCGGTCTTATCGCTAGCGACTACCGAGCTACGAGCAACAATAACAACAGTGCCAGCCATAACAACTCCACAAACAGCAATAGTAGCCAGATCAAATGAGAAGGCTAAAGATATTGAGGTTTTCTCTGACCAAGAGGGGAGTCCATGCTTCTCCCCTTTCTATTCCTCCCAAGAAGGCTAGAATGGAGGAGTCTAACTTGGATGGCCAATCCCCACTTCTGAAGGGGCCCTCTTCAAATCTTCCACTGACTTCTCATACGAATGTCGAGGGTACTTGCAGAAAAGGGAAGGGGGTCGATTTTAATTCTATCGCAGAACAACCTGTCAAGAGAGGGATGCCTATTCACTCTTTTATGGTGGGCCAAGCTAACTCTCCCATTATTTATCTAGTTGTGAAGGAGTATCTCGAGCGAGCCCCGATTCTTTACGAAACGTTTCTCACTGGCGGCCTAAGCCAACGTATTGAGGAGGACAAGAGGCCAGACCTCCACCACACACTGGTTCGTCATGCCCTTATGGTGAGTGTGAATTCTCATTCTTTTTTTTTTCTTTATAGAGGTATAGTTCGTTTACCCTTCCGCACTTTCTTTTTAGACTACTAGACTCGCATACAAGGATATGCTCGAGTCTGAGGAGAATGATGCAAAAAATAGGGAGATGTGTGACGAACTTATGAAAGCGAGGAAAGAGCTCACTGTGGGGGCAGAAAAAAAAACAGCTGGCGACGAACCTTAAGGAATCTCAAACCCGTGGAAGGGCCTTAGAGCTGGAGCTGAAGGAGTATACTGCTAAGATGAATGAGTTGCAGGCCAATATTGAGCGGGCTCGTAGCGAGCTGGCTCTTTCTCAAGGACTCTTGGAGAAGTTAAAAGAAGAATTGGCCAAGAAAGATGAGGAGCTTGCCCAGAAGAACAAAAGCTGAGAGAAGGAGAAGGTGGCACTGGTTGATGAAACCCAAAGTGATATTCTCTACAATATCTGGTTTCTGTATCTGTGCTTCTTGTTGGATTTCCTTGGTCCAATTGTTGGTGAACTAATTGAGGTTTTTGAGGAGCTGTGGGCAGCAGATGCCACCGAGGTTCCTGAGGAAGGTCATAGGATGCAGGGCGAAAATAATGGTCAGGCCGCTCTAGGAGGTGAGAATCCTCTGACTGGCAGAGCTTGACCAATGGCTTTCAACGTCTTTTTTTCCTCCTCCTCTAATGCTTGCTACCTCATTACATCCGCATAGGTCCTCACACTTGGATTAGCCGTCTTCTCCTCTACAGCGAATGCATTGTGCTTCTCTAGCGAGGTCACTCAATTCAACCTTTAATCCTTCTTCTCGGCTGGGGTCATTCAATTTAACCTCTAATCCTTCTTCTCGGCGAGGTCATTCAGTTCAATCTCCAATCCTTCTTCCTGGCGAGGTCATTCAATTCAACCTGTAATCCTTCTTCCTAGCGAGGTCATTAAGTTCAATCTCCAATCCTTTACAGTTTCTGGAACTCTGAGTTATTATCCCTGTTGATCCCGCTATGTGATAGAATATTGTAGGAATTGATTTTAAAGGCTTTTAAGGCTTCATTGTAACTTGATTCCATTATAATTCCATCTCGTAAAAGGCTGTTATTAATAAAACTCCTTTGTTTTTGCTAAATAGTGTGAGCCATAAGTGTATATGTGTATTCTTGCATCTACCTGCTCTAAATAAGTAATCACTTTGATGCAAACTATTATGCGAAGCCTTAGTACTCGTATAAAGGTAATAATAAAACCTGATAAGTGTGACCTCACTGGAAGGGAACGAGCTTTTGCTCGAAGGAATTTCCCTGCTAGATACTGTTGGAGGCTTCACTTGTCTGAGGGCTTATGAGCTTGTTATTTAGTTGGTCTTGCCGATCCTTGTTCAGCTCCTTGCGGAGGCGGGTTAAGGTAGGTGTTGACCTCGCTAATTAGAGAACTCGTGGGCTTCTCAGGTTGGCAAGTTAACTATTTTGCACAGCTCCTCGGGGAAGCCTACTACCACAGATGTCAACCTTGCTAGTTTGAGAGCACAGACGCTTCTTAGGTTGGCAAGTCTTGTTCGCTGCTACCGTAAGCCTTGACTTCGTTAGTTTGAGAGCACGGGAGCTTCTAAGGTTAGCGAGTTTTGTCAGTTTTGTTCTTAGGTATGTCGTAAGGGATTTCACGTTGAGTGTTTATATTGACCCAGCTAGTTAACTTAGCTCGTCAGCCCTTAGGTTGGTAGGTTTTTTTTTATCAATGACTACAGCTCTTGGTCTGTTCTCTCGAGTATTTCTATTGACCTCGCTTGTTAGATAGCTCGTAGGCCATCAGCTTGGTGAGTTTCCCCAATTTTTATACTCAATTTTTTGGCGAGCTAGATTTGAAGGTAGGAGACTTTCTGGTTAACAAGCTCGTTTGGTCGACTTCATTTTGGAGGAGCAAAATTTCTCGCTCGCGGTGTTGCCAACCTCCTGGGAATTTCTTTATTTTCCCGGTTCCATCTCGTAATACATTTGCTGCATATTTATTTTCCATCTGCGAATCGCCCTAGCCCCCCAAGGTAGAGGGAATAACTTTTTGGGCATGAGAGCTTGCAAAATTAGAAAAGGGATCACTTTATTGATTAAGGAAAATTAAGACAACCTTTAGATGAAATTCCTCGATCATTTTATGCAGTCGGCTTGTAGGGCTCGAGCTTTACTGGCGTTCCTGGGTCCCAAGCTCTGCTCCCCCGGTGTTTATTTTCCATGTGAGGGCCCCTTCTGTGCTTTTCATTGGTTTTAGCCGGTTGGTTGGTTGGTATGGTTGAGGGGAGCTTCGGTTAAAGCTTTGACCCTTTGCTAGTAGACCTTTGCCTTTGCTGCCTTCTCCCGCATTTTGAACTTGACCATCTTCTTGTAACACGATCTGGCTACTTTCTATTCCCCATTGACATATCCCACACCTGTTGCGGTTGGGAACTTTAGGGTCAGATGCTTCGTAAAGGTGATTACTTTCAGATCACTGAGGGCTGGTCTTCCTAGGACTGTATTGTAGGCCATCAGGCAGTCTATGATCAGGAAGTCCGCCATGGTGGTCACTTGGTGACCCTGTTCTCCCAAAGTAAGGGGTAGACTGATCAATCCTGGGGGGATGATTGAATCTCTCGTGTAGCCGTAGAGTGGCTCGTTTGAAGGTCGCCGGTGTTTTTTTTCAACCCCATCATCTCGAAAGCCGTTTTGTACAGGACATTTACTGAGCTTCCATTGTCGATCATTGTTCTGTAGATGGCCACTCCTCCTATTGTTGCCATGATGACAATCGCATCATTGTGTGGCCAGTGCATAACTCGCATGTCTGCATCCATAAAGGTCACCCATTCTGCCATTGTTCTGCACTATTTCGTAGGTCGTTCGTCCATGCTCATCATCCTCATAGTAGAGTAGTCAGCCTCTTTCATGTGTTGTGTTAGTGACCTGTTCGAACTTCCCGCGAGATGAGGCCCTCCAAGAATGGTATGGATTGTCCTTATAGGGGACTCGCTTGGGATCAGTTCTAGGTAGACAGGCTCGATCATCTGCTGCTGCTATTATAGTGGTTACGGCTGCTATAGTAGCTGTTGTTATGGTTAATTACTTAGTTGTACTACATAATCTCCAAAGCAGCCTTGCCTGATCAAACCCTCAATTGCATCTTTGAGCTTGTAACACTCAGCCGTGTTGTGGCCTACCTCGTTATGGTACATATAGAATTTGTTGAGGTTGTGAGTCCGTGTGGGTATTATTATGGGAGGCGGTCTGCCAAATTCTTCCCTGTTTTTCTAGGTGATGAAGATTCTGTCCCGAAAATTGGACAACTGCGCGTAGGTCTAATAGCGACCTCCATTTCTTTGCACCTCTTCATCAGTCCTGGCCTTTTTGGTAACTTGGTTTGCTGAGGTCTCGTCTCTCTGCGAGCCCTTATTCCAACCGCAGCTGTTATTACCGTCGCCTCCTCCATGCCTTTATGCTTGCTCTTGTCAATCGGGCTCCTACTTCTGTCCTTCCTCGAGCTTTTCTTAGGCCTGAAAACCTCTTACATGCGAATGTGGGTATTAGACTGCTTATAAAAGTCTCTGAGGTTTTTATTGGCTTGCTGTATATGCTTCGTTAGAGTTTGCCATCCTTCCGCAAGCCGACGGTGATGGCTGTCAGTATGCTTTCATTAGTTGGATTATCCACACAACTGACCTCTCTCTAGAAGCGGGCTATATAATCTTTCAGTGGCTCATCTGACTTTTGAAAGATCATTGACAGGTGGCATGAAGGAACGAGTTGCTTCTTAAAGGCCTGGTACTGGTTCATAAAGAGTTCCTTGTATTGATTCCAGTTCGTTATGCTGCTAGTAGGGAGCCCCATTGGCCACTTTCTTAGGATTTCTCTTAAGGTTACCGGGAAGCATCGACACTTAACCTTGCTGTAGGTCGTGAGAAGGCTCATTTGTAGGTTGTAGGCATCTAAGTAATCGAATGGGTCTTTGGACACCTGGTGGAGGGGGATGCCAAGCATTTTGAAGTGTTCTGGTAGAGGTTCATTGTCTATCTCCTAGCTGAATGAGCTTCGCTCTATATACCTATCGTTGGGCTCTACCCCTCCACGTGGTTGCTCTAATGGATCCAGCCGTCGTAGTAACGCCTGGTATTCGGGGATTGGAAGAGCTATTATTGACGCGCTGGAGGTGGCGCTACCTTCCCTATGAGGCGAATTCTGCTGGTCAAGTGACCTTCGTGGTCCTCTATTTGGTGACCTCCTCCTGTTTAGCTGCGGTTCAGGCTTTTGGCCTCTGGGGATTTCCGTTGTTGCCCCTACCAAGCCGCTGATCATGCACTTCCAAGTGTTGCCTGGGTCGTTGAGATACGTGATCGGTCATTTATTTTCATATAATTACGACCCGTAAACCGTATCTTTTAATTGCATTCTTGAGTATTTTTGGTGCTTTTGATGTGTTTGTTAAGTGTTTGTAGGTTTTAGGTGTTTCTCTCGGAACCGCGCGAAGTTTGGAGTTATTGGTCCAAAACTGTGATTTTGTGGCAGGGAGCGTCGCGATCTGTCCGTCGCGACCTACGGTCGCGCTGTGCTGATCGCGGTGGAAAATGTGGAGCCAGGCAGAGAGCAGCGCGACCGCTCACCGCGACCACAGGTCGCGATGAGGTGGCGCGGTGAGATTAAGTTCCTTGGCAGAGAGCATGGCGAGCAGTATAATGGCCGCGGTGATGGGATCGCGCTGAATGATGAGGCCTTCACAGTGAGCAGCGCGACCGCTCACCGCGACCACAGGTCGCGATGAGGTGGTCGCGGTGAGATTAAGTTCCTTGGCAGAGAGCATGGCGAGCATGGGCTGCTCGCGGTGATGGGATCGCGCTGAATGATGAGGCCTTCACAGTGAGCAGCGTGACCGCTCACCACGACCACAGGTCGCGATGAGGTGGTCGCGGTGAGATTAAGTTCCTTGGCAGAGAGCATGGCGAGCATGGGCTGCTCGCGGTGATGGGATCGCGCTGAATGATGAGGCCTTGGCAGTGAGTGCCGCGACCAAGCTAGCGCGACCTCAGCTCGCGGTGCAGCTCGCGATGAAACAGTCCAGGCATTCCAGTGAGTACCGCGACCAACCCAGCGCGACCACAGGTCGCGGTGGTGATCGCGGCGACGTTTTTCCAGCAAACCCTAAATGCTTCTATAAATAGAAAGTGAGGAGAGAGAAAGGGGATCTCGGAATTTTGGAAAAACAAGACAAGAAAGAGAGAGAGAAGGAGGAAGAAGAAGAGAGAAGAGGGTCTAGGAAGCTAGCCATTGGATCGATTCTCCGGACTTCTTCAATCGCTCTACGGATTCGGATCCGTGCACGGAAAAGCTCTACCAATTCGGTTTCGACGAGAGTCAAACCCCCTTGAGTTTTTCTATCACAATCTTTCCTTTAATCTTGTATTATTCATGTTGTTCTTGAGATATAATATTATGTATTTTTGTTTTCTAGTGATGAGCTAATTTATTACACTAGGGATGATGATGGAACTTGCTATGACTTTTGATTGAGATTAATGAATGTTGGATGAATTGAGTTTTATGATTGAGTGTTGATTTAATATTTAATTGATTGTATGTTGATTGATCACCAATATTCGATATCTTGTTGTGGTGGATTAAGTACCGAAAGGAGACGCCCACCACGTGTTCGATAAATTGCCACAATGACCTAGAAACCAAATAGAGATATATTGGTGTAGGTTATTTGATTTAAATATGTTTCCATATCTAATGCATTCTCGTATATTTAGCATCCATCGAGAGATAGGGTGTTAGTATGTGTTGAATAGGTTCAATTTACCTCGAGAGAGGATTTCGGATAATTTGTTAACATGATCATCAATCATCAATTTGGACATCCATACATGATTATCTCATATCATTAGGATTAGTAAGTGAAATCGGATTCCCTAGTTCCCATCTCCATTGATAAAAAGATATTTTAATTTCAAGTTTTCATTCATTTAGAATATAAATTATAAATCGCAACCATTGAATTGATCATCTAGATAGTATTGAGCTTGGTAAATTTCAGTACTCAATTTCTAAACGTCCTCGTGGGAACGATATTCGGACTTCACAAATCTATATTACTTGAGCCGACCCCGTATACTTGCGGGTACACAAAAGGCGTGTCAATACGTTGTGCACTTGGGCATCTCGACGGTCCCTGTTGAATTCTATGTACCTTTCACCGCTGGCGTTCACGTGAATTATAGGTCCAATATGGGGAGGCCCTTCCCATCATTCGTCACGTTCCGTTCAAGCTCGTCTGGCTGCGTTGGCCAAGTGAAAGGAGATTCCACTCCGCTGGACGTCATTTCACAGAGGGTTTTGCATGTTGATGTAATAGGCAAGTGGTTTGAGTCATCTCCCCTGAGATGTGGTGGCGAAGTACTCTCCACGATTTGCTCGCGATGAGGTTGATTTTGCAATGGGAGGTGGTTGTCGCGGGATATCTCCGCTACCTTTCTTTCTAAAGGCAGGTGCCTCGTTTGGCAAGATTGGTGCGTTTAACGCCACCAATGCATTTGATATAACCGGTAGAGCTGGAGGTTAGTGAGACACCTATGAGTTTCCCCCAATTGGAGGTATGTCTCTACTCCTCATGGTCTTGGAGCGGGTTCTTACACTTCTCGCCATTGATTTGGAGGGATTTATATGAGAAAATAAAAATAAAATAAGAGTATCATTCCTTAATGAAAACGGAGGTTTGAATCCTCAAACGGGGCCCTCTTTCTAGCGCCAAAATGTTAACGTACAAATCTTGTCAACGTAGTTAGAAAGAATGCCTACATCCACTGTTCTTAATATTTCAAACGAGCTCGCTGAGTGTGAGGAGCTCTCTTATATGTCTCTTTTTATGTAAAAGTTTGTAACCTTTGTAACAGTAATAGCTCGCCCTTTTTATAGTGTGAAAAGGCAGAGTCAACCTGTTTTACATGGAATGTTGTTATAAGAAATTAGGGATTAGAGTGTATCCCTAAGAATCACAGTCTAATTGAAGTACAATTACTAAAATTAAGGAGTTTGAGACTAATTGGGATTTTACTAGTTGAGTAAATCGAATCTCATCATTCTGAGGATTCCTCCTTTGATTAAGGCTTCGAGCTGATGGCCACGCGGACTGGGTATTATGCGATCTGCGGGCAAGCTACTCATAAGAGATAGTTATTGATTCCTTCAATTTCTGGGATGACAGCTTGCGTAGAGCTTTATCTTCTATACATGTTGGAGCAGAGGCCCATCTGTTATATCGGGATTTATTAGATTCCTCCGCTTGTTGGGCGTTACTGTTTCATTCTTACTCGTATAGGCTTCGTTAGTTTGTCTGGGCCTGTTAGGCGTTTTAGTACCTTTGGGCTTATTTGGGCCTAGTGAAATTTGGCACATAACAATGTGAAAACCTAAAACAAAGAAAAATCATGGCTATCTGGATGACAAAAGAAAAATATTACTATTAGAATATTGTAACAACGACACACTCAATTTTCTCTCTCTAACCCCAAACTCTAATTTCAACCAAGCCCTACATCTCTCTCTGGTGTTTCTCAAGCGTATACAACAAAAGAATAAGTCCCCTATTTATAGGATGAGTATTCTTGGTCCTAAAGTAATCAGAAACCCACAAGGAATAGGAAACTCTAAAGTAGCTCGTTCTCCAACACAAAAATCAAGGTCCTGCATGTTTATCACAGGCTTTCAAGTGCCCCAAAGACCATCTCCACGTGCTCGTATGGGTGCCCAATAGTCTAGGGCATATGGCATACACGTCCCCAGACAAGTCATGTTCAAGTGGTGCGTCCAGCCACTGAGTCTGACGTTGTTTTCTCTATTATTTTCGCCTCCATCTCTTCTTTCCACTGAATTTTGATTCATCTCAATGGGATACTGGTTGTCCTACTTTTATATAGTTGAACTCAATATGGTCACTTTATGAATACGAGCCACATTTCCTATCATTTTATTTAATGAATGTCATATTTTTTTATAGTCAATAATTTCATGGGTTAATTGTATTTTGTTTCTCTCAAGTTTACATTGAAATCTATTCGTATATTTACTTCTCAATTTTTTTTATTTCTTCTTTTACACTGGAAGATATAAATCATGAAATTGGGGATCATTGGAAGATATAGAATGATTATAAGGACCATGTTCAAATACTGATATTACTATGTACTTGACTATAAGCTGAGTCTAGGTTAAAAGTTTGTGTCACTTGATGATGTGCACGCTCTTTACAAAAATTATGCAAAGGAAGCTGGGTTTAGTAGTAGAATTAATTATAGTAAGAAGGATAATAAGACTAGCAAAATTTACATGAAAGATTATGTGTGCTTTTGTTAAGTTTCCATAGTTAGTGTGGATGACATTTTTTATATTTTTATGAGAAGAGATGTATATATAGCAGATAACTTTCAAAATACTAGCCTATTGGATTATAGTATCCCTTGATGTATATACCTTTCTATTTAGCTTCATATATGACTCCTCTAACACTCTTACTCACATGTAAGCCCAGTTGGCTTTGATTGGCCATCGTTTTTTAGTTGCTTTTTGCCAGAGTTCAGCCCATGCCCTGTATGATGTTAGTCGAAGGCTCTGATACTATGTTAAGTTTTCACACTTAGTGCTTGATGATATTTTTATATTTTTTTATGAGAAGTGATATATATATATATATATATATATATATATATATATATATATATCGTGGATAGGCTTACAACCCAAAAGACTAACCTATTGGGTTGTCGTATACATTGATTTATATACCCTTCTATCACTTTATATTTCTTAAATCTGGTATTTATCTCATTCTATTAGCTTTACATGTGGGTTCTCTAACAGCTTTAAAGAAGGTACGTCATCCTAAAAGGGTCATAATTGAAAACAAACAGGTGTAGGAGAATTGTTTAAGAAGGTTGTAGTGCAAAGCATGTTGTTGCGAGGTCAAAAAATGGTGTGCCAAAGAGGAAATACAAAATATTGTTAAGACCTGGTTAACTCTTCTTGCTCATGCTGGCTTACCCTTAAAATTCTGGTCTGATGTTTTCTTAACAACCTGACTCTTGATCAATAATTTACCAACATTTGTTCTGAACGACAACTTTCCCTTTGAATTTTTGTGTTACAAGCCACCCAATTATGCCTATTTCAAATCATTTGAATGTGAATATTTTCCCTACACCATACCCTATTCAACTCATCAGTTTGCATATCACAACACCAAGTGTATTTTTCTTGATTATAGCCTTCAACACAAAGGTTATAAGTGCCTTAGTGCTGATGGCAAAATTTTTGCTTCTAGAAATGTTGTGTTCCACTGAGTTTGAATTTTACCTATAGGAGCTTGTTTCTTGTCAAGGAACAGTCTTCATCTAGTGTCTTTACAGATCTTATTTTGATTGTTACTCAACATCATTCTCCTATATTATCTCCTACAGCAATCTCTCATATTTCATCTCCTACTTCATCTGTGTCACCTTTAGCTCATAATCAGCCATCTAGTCACCTCACATCATTGTTAAACTTAACCTTTCTCATCTACTGCACCTATAGTCAGTCAACCCTATTCCACCTAGTCATTCCATTTAACTAGGTCCAAAACTGGTACTCTTAAGCCAAAGGTCTTCCCAGCCTTGTGCCAATCTCCTTGTTCCATTTCTTTTGAAACAGAACCATCCTTTACTAAGGCTGCTCTGATCCTAAATGGAAGAAGGCCATGATTGATAAATTTACAGCTTTCGTGTCTAATATTCTCATGATAGTTACAACATTGTGGGACACAAATGGTTATTTCGAGTATCATTCAAGTGGATCAATTGCCAAGTTTAAGGCTTGGTTGGTGGTAAAGGGTTTTTATCAAACCCATGAAGTTGATTTTTGTGACACTTTCAATCCAGTGATCACGCCTCCTAATCTTAGAGACATGTTTAACTTGGCTATCACTTATGGCTGTAAAATTAAACAAGTTGATGTAAATAATGTTCTTGAATAGAGATTTGTAAGAAGTAGTATACAGAGAGCAACTTACTAGTTTTGCTAATTCATGTATACCACATCATGTGTGTAAGTTGATTAAGATTTTGCATGGTTTGAAACAAGCTCCTAGAGCTTGGTTTCATAAACTGTGTGGAGTTTTGTGTGATTGGGTTTGATAGTCTCCTTGTTCATCAAGTGGGTTGGTTCCAAAATGATATATGTGCTGATCTATGTAAATGATATACTTTTCACTGGTAGTGATGCTTCTCTTATTATTCTACCATAAGTTCCTTGAATTCCAAGTTTGCTTTGAAGGTGTTAGGAGAGTGAGTTATTTTCTTGGCTTTGAAGCCTTCCAAAACTTGATAACACTAATTGTTTATATTGTTTGGCCCCTAATTCCTAGTCTTCATGTGATCTTTTAGAGTAAAAATAGTTATCTAATGTGTCATTTGAGCTTAGGTTTAGGCAAGATCCCTAAAGATGATGACGAATAAGTTTAGATGGAATTTCGGAACAAAAAGGTGAAAAAAGCAAGTTTAAGAAGTGTGAAGATTTGCAGTAGTTTGAATACAAAACAAGTTACATAACTTGATTTCAATGTAGAAGGAATAGAGAACAAGAGATAATGAAGAAACATGAATGACAAGCAATAATGGCACTCAACAACTCCATTGGAGCTCTCAGATTTTTCTGTTATCGATGATGTAAATTGTAATTACAATTCGGTGACTGGAATCACAATATATATACCAACATACTCTGTCACTATATACAATAGCATACATGACATTTCAATAAGCATTTCCTAATAACAAACTCTAACCAATTACTAACAGAATTCTAACCACTAACTTCTTCTCCTGCTCATTTTCTTGTTAGTTAATCTGTAATGGTTGTGATCCATCTGATTACATTTTATCACATGGCTTTTATCATCTTGATAACCTCTTGACCCTAAAGTTACATCACATGTAGATGAGTTGAAGAATGCTGAATTGTTGCAATCAACTGTATGACAGTGTTAAGCAACATGTTGTATATCATCAGCTAAAACCATGCATGCTATATTTGATGTACATGTTTTCTGCTCCATATGTTGATCTGTCACATTCTCCCAGAAGCTGAACTGAGGTGAGAAGATCAGATTCAGCTTGGAGCATAAGAAGTTAAATTGTGCTTAAGGAAGACCCTTAGTCAAGATATTAGCTATTTGAAATTCAGTAGGTACATAACATGGAGTTATATTAGTCAAGATATTTGGTCCTAGAATGAAAGACCGAATTTTAAGCCAAAGCATTGGCACTAATGTTGTCACACCAAATGACAATTGGAGAAGGTAAGGAAATGTGCAGCTCCTTGAATAAGGATTGCAGCCATAGAACTTTACTAGTATGCTGAACTATGGATCTATATTCAGCTCCAGCACTTGATCGTGCCACCAAAGTTTGCTTTCGTGAGCTCCTAACTAATCAGATTACCTGTAAGGAAAACACAATGACCAATAGTGGATCTCCTATCATCCACACTACTTGCCCAGCCAGCATCTGAGTAGGCTTCAAGTTTGAGACTGCCACCAGATGGTTTGAACCATAACCCTTTATGGATAGTGCCACTCAGATATCAAAGGACCTTTTTGCATACTTGCCAATATAAGGTGGTAGGAGCCACAAGAAATTAGGCTAAGTTTGTTAATAATATATGACATATATGGTATGATGTATGTTAAGTATTGCAAAGCCCAAATTGTACTTTTACAGCAAGTCGGATCATCAAAGATTTCTTTATCATGGAGGCTCAGTTTGACACTAGAAGCTGTTAGAGAGTTACAAGGCTTGACATCTAACATATTGGCCTTCTTTAAGAGATCAATGATGTACTTGGATTGAGTAAGATACAGCCCAGTTAGTTCCTAAATGCCTCACATCCAAGAAAGTAGTTGACTAATCCAAGAACTTTAAGAGCAAACTTGTTGTGCAGCTTGGAAATAATCTGCTAAATTTGAGCTGAACTGCTACTTGTGATAAGAATATCATCAACATAGACTAGGAGAACAATAAGTGAGAATTGGAATGCCTGATAAACAAAGAAACATCTGAAGTAGCATTATGAAAACCCCAAGATAGAAGAGCCTGTTTCAGTTTATGAAACCAAGCACGAGGTGCTTGCTTAAGACCATACAAGGCCTTGGTGAGTTTGCAAACATGGTATGGTGTACATCATCAACAAAACCCTCTGGCTGATGTATGAACACCTGTACTTGAAGGTCTCTATTGAGGAAAGCATTGTTAACATCCACTTGCTGCACATCCCACTTATAAAAGACTGCCAAGCTCAGAAAAACTCGAATGGTGGAGGCCTTCACCACAGGGCTAAATGTGTCAAAACGTCAAGACCAGCTATTTGATTGAAGCCTTTAGCCATTAACCATGCTTTGTGTTTTAGAACTGATCCATCTAGATTATAGTTCGTTTTGAAAATCCATTTACACCCTATTAGATTCATATCAGATTTGTAGGGAACTAGCTGCCATGTGTTGTTAGATTGAAGAATATTGAACTCTAATTGCATGGCTTGAACCCGTTTAGTATCAGCCATAGCAGTTTTAACTAATATTGGATTAGATTCAGCTAAGAATAACTGAGGAAAACAACATTGTGACAGATAAGACCTCGGTTGCAGAATATCGCTTTTAAGTCTAGTAATCATAGGATGCTTAGAGCCTTGATTCTGTGATAGATGAGGAACATCAGTACTGGGAAGTGAAGATGGAACTGCAGTATTGAGATGATGTTGCTGAATAGCTAGAACATAACCAGGGTGTCATGGTTGAGAACTCAATTGTGAAGGATCACTCTGATTTCTCAAATCTACAACTAGCCGAGGTGCAGCACTCTTAGTTTGAAGTTGATGAGGAAACGGCTTCATTAATATAGGCAAAGGACTACCAAAAGTAGATGTTGAGGCAGGTCTAGATGGTTGAGATTCAAACACATACTTGTGAGGATACTCCATTTCATTGAAAATTACATTTCTTGAAACATAAACCCCACCAGATTGATGTAAACACCTATACCCTTGTGAACTAAAATATATCCAATGAATATGCATCTAGTTGAATGAAAGTCAAGTTTATGTCTAGAATAATCCCTCAAATATGGAAAGCAAGCACTACTAAAACATTTAATGTATTGATAATTTGGTTTCTTGTAAGGTATTCAAAAGGAGAGATAAAAATGACCGTCTAAGATGGAAGATTGTTGATGAGAAACACAGTTGTGGAAAAGGCTTCAAACCACTATTTCAAGGGCAGCCCAACATGAGCCAGCAGTGTCAAGCCCATTTCTACCATATGTCTATGCTTCCACTCAGGGAATTTCATTTTGTTGATGTGTGTAGGGGCATCAGAACCTATATTGGATGCCTACACTCTTCAAGTAAGGAACAAAACTCATGTATTCAACTCATATATTTGTAAGCACTTGATCTTCCCATCAAGTTGTAGTTCTACAGATTTTTGAAATTGCAAGAATATGGACATTGCTTCAGATTTTAATTTCAAGAGAAATAGCCAAGTGAACCTTGAATATGCATCAACAAAACATATGTAATATTTATAACCCTCAGTGGACATCATGGGAGCTGGTCCCCGTATGTCACTGTAAACCAGTTGCAAGGGTAGTGTGACCTAAATTGTGGACCTGTTGAAAGGAAGTTTGTGCATCTTTCCCATCTTACAAGAGTCACAAAAATGAGGTGCTTGAACATTAAAAGGAAGTTTCATCGAATGTAACACTTTTTGCAATATCAAAGGTGCTGGATGGCCAAGTTTGGCATGCCAAATGACTGACTTAGTTTTTACAGCCACACAAACATCATAAAAGTTGAAACTATTAGCTCCTTTCAACAAGCTAAAGTCTAAATTATTACACATTTTATTAACACTAAAGACATTGTCCTTGACATCTTGTGAGTGAGACTTCATGAATTTCATACTTGAAGGAGTTGCTTCAACAAGTTCCAACTAATATAGCCCATTCGTAAGTTGTCCTTGGTGTAGAATTCTCTTGGTGCTCTTGTCCTTTATAACACAATTATGAGCATGAAATTCAGCAAAGACATTATTATCCTTTGTAAACTTGGATATGCTTAGAAGATTTTTAGTAATTGATGGAACATGTAACGCATGATTCAGATTCAAATCATAAGAGGGTTTTGTGTGTGACTGCATTTTAGTGTCACCAATATATGCAATATGCAGCTGAGTGCCATCACTATCAACTAATTTGTCTTTACCTCGATATTCTGATCTAATGGAAAGGTTATTCAAGTCTAATGTCGCATGGTTTGTAGCTCTACTATCCACATACCAAGCTTGATCAGCCATCGATTCTGGTGTTGCAAAGTAAGTTGAATTGTGACTTGGACTACCTAATGGTGTTACTTGAAATGAGCCTTTATTGAATACAGATTCTGCTTTGTTTCCTTGATCAAAACAAGAGCAACTGAGTTATGTTGTTGTTGTATAACAAGAGCAGATTGGTTACCTTGTGGAGAGCCTTAAGGACCCTAAAATTGTTGATCAAAATGCCTATAACACTGCAGCACACCATGACCTGGTTTTGCTCATAGCTGACAGTGTATACGCTGATTGGACTTGCATGGATACCTTCCACCTCCTTTATTTCCTTTTCCTCTATTTCCATTTCCTCCTCTGTAGTTATTAGAACCATTTCCTCTAGATTTGCTACTGTTAAAACTAGAATTGTTGTTAGATGCAAAATGAATAGCATGAACATTAATCTGAGATGTGGTATTTAGTTGTTTAATTCTTTGTTCATGCATCAAAAACAAGAATTGTGCTTCCTCTAAATCCATAACTTGATGTTGAGAGGAAATCAGAATTATAACTGCATTATGACCTACCACATTCACTAAACTCAACAACAAATCTCTTTTACTCACACTCTCACTAGCTGTCATAAGTGCATCTTCAATTGTTTTTATTTTCATAACTAAATCACTTATGTTATCTGATCCCTTCTTAATAGCCTGTAATTTCTGCCTTAATTGTAATATTCTATCCATAGATTGTTGTGCATATGTTCTTCCAATTTTTGACCACATTGCAAGAGAAGTTTTGTATTGAGTTACCTGACCAAGCACACTTGGACTAACAGTAGAGAGAAGCCAACAAAGGAGTATTTGATCAGTTTTCTTCCACACAGCATATTTAGGATTGATTCGTTGTTCAACAGCAACCTCAGTGGATCCATTGCTTGAGTGAACGTTAATGAACTGAGAAGGCATGATTGATGAATTCGAGATATAATCTTCAAGGTCCAATGCTCGAATGGTTGGTAACACTTGAGTTCACCAGAATATGTAATTGCTTTTGTCGAGCTTCATAGGAAGATTTGAGTTAAGAGTTTTTGCTAGAGAAGCAAAGTCTATAGAACCAGACGCCATTACTGAAATTGTTGAGGATGTATGATGAGGATTTTGAGAAGAGCTTGAATGATTGTTGTTTGCCATTGACGTGAGTCTATAGCTCTGATACTGAAGATTTGAAGTAGTTTGAATACAAGAACAAGTTACACAACTTGATTCAATGTAAAAGAAACAGAGAACAGGAGATAATGAAGAAACTTGAATGACAAGCAATAATGGCAGTCAACAGCTCCATTGGAGCTCTTAGATTTTTCTGTAATTGATGATGTAAATTGTAATTACAATTCATTGACTGGGATCACAATATATATATATATATATATATAACAACATACTTTATCACTATATATAATAGCATACATGACATTTCAATGAACATTTCCTGATAACAAACTCTAACCAATTACTAACAGAATTCTAACCACTAACTTCTTTTCCCGTTCCTTTCTTGTTAGTTAATATGTAATAGTTGTGATCCATCTAATCACAAGGCTTTGATCATCTTGGTAACCTCTTGACCCTCAAGTTACATCACCTGCAAATGAGTTGAAGAATGCTGACTTGTTGCAATCAGCTGTATGATAGTGTTAAGCAACATGTTGTGTATCCTTAATTGAAACCATGCATGCTATATTTGATGTACATGTTTTTTGCTTCATATGTTGATCTATAACAAGAAGAAGTTGCTAATATGTATCGCGAGGAAGGGGGGATTGCTAGTTCATCTCGCATCGCCAGCTCACGAGGGAAAGAAGAGAAGAAAAATCCAGTAGCTAGCCCGAGCTCTTTTCACGAGCACATCTCGCAAGCACAGGTCGCTAGGAAGAACATACAAAAAATCCAATGTCTACTATCAGTTCAGTCTCGCAAGTTCATCTCGCGAGCAAGGTAGCAACGACTATTTCCAGTTTCCTACCTAAGCGGTAATCACCATAATAAAGAGAAGAATGAACCCTCGATTTAAATTGATATCTTTAGTTATGCTAACTATTAATGAACCCTCGATTTAAATTGATATCTTTAGTTATGCTAACTATTATGTAGAGTAATTGAGTTTGGAAGCATTCAATACTTAATTTTCTCATTCATATTTTTCTCGAAGACTTGTTTGCAATTTAGTTTTCTTTTTAAGCTTTCATCGAGTTCAACCAACAGTTCTCTTTTACTTTCATTTTTTTTTATTTCTGTAGTAATAAACTTAAAATTAGTTTCAGTGATTTAAATTACATTTGTTAAGGTCTCATAGTCATAGGAACACAAGCTCAAAAGTGTTTGTCCCAACAATTAACAGAAGTAGATGTATTCTGACATCAACAAATTAGTATCTTTGAAATGCAAGCAAAGGGCATAAACTATTGGATGTACAAGAAGGGATTTATATAATTATTAGAGAACTAAGCATAAAGAGACGAAAGGACATGATGCAGATTTGTTGTTTGACCATTTTACATCAGAGAAAGAAAAAAATCCAGCATTTCTTTTGAAATAAAGACATGTGATGAAGATCATATTACTCATTGCTTTTGAAATGATGCATTATCTAGACGAGATTACAGCTATTTTGGTGATGTTGTTGTTTTCGCTTGTTCATGTAGTTGTAATAACTTCGAGAGTAAAGGGATACCATGCGGACACATTTTGTCAAACTTGAGTAAAATGAAATCAAATATTTGCCAAATCAATACATCTTGAAAAGAAGGGTTGGTGTAAATGGAAGGCTCTGTGTAAAAACAAGCTTGCTGGAGGACCTGGGTTCAGAGACTTAGGCCGTTTTAATCAGGCGCTTTTGGCCAAGCAGGCATGGCGGTTGATCCAGTGCCTAGATTCCTTGGCTGCCCGTGTTCTGAACCACATTTATTTTTCTCGTACTTCGTTCCTCCAAGCCCGGGTTCCCTCCTCAGCTTCCCTAGTGTGGGACAATATCGTTTGGGGCCCATCAATCATTGAAAGTGGTTCGCATTGGCATATCAGAAATGGTTCGACGGTGTTGATTCTTGGAGATAGGTGGCTTCCCCGGCCGCCCACCTTCAAAGTAGTTGCTGGCTGCTCTCTCCCTGGCGACCCCTCTATTGTGAGGCTTAAGATGGCATCCGGAGCTTGGGATTCGGAGCTGATTCGCCCATTGATGCTGAGTCTATCCTTAGCTTGCCAATGTCTGTTCGTCACTGTCCCGGTTGGCTTCTGTGCCACTTTAATAAGGATGGTAGATATTCGGTTCGCAGTGAGTATTGGGTGGCTTGTGAGTTGGCAGATTCTGGTGTTCCACCCAGCTTTGTTTCTATGTCTAAATGGTGGAAATTTTTGTGGAGTTTGAGGCTGCCTTCCAAGGTGAAATTATTTGTTTGGCGGGCTTGTCTTGATCTGTTGCCTTGGTGAATCTTATTGCTCATAAGGTTCCAGTTGTTGCCTCCTGTCCGCTGTGCTGCTCCTTGCCTGAGTCCTCCGTCCATGCTTTGTGGTACCATCTCTGATATGCCAATGCGAACATAGAAGATCCAGAGGTTGTGAAAAGCAAAGGTAGGCCGACAATAGCAGTAACTACCAGCTGCCAGACCAAACGAACATAGAAGACCAAATCGTTGGCAGTTGTGCAGGGGTACTGCGAACCACAGACGTAATTGTGCAAAGATTATGAAGGTTGACAGTAGAAGAGGGTATTGAATCAGTGAAAAATTCTATTAGAAGCTAGGTGTTTGATAGCAAACATAAACTATTTGATGAAGGTTTAAGAGAAAGCAAAACACAAGAGTAATGTTAGGTGGACTGGCTGATCAAAGCTTCCTAATTTTATAGCTTTCAACTAACTGATTACATAAGTGGTTCTACCTCTATTTATATTAACACGAATACAAGCCTTAACAAACATACAATCCTTAAAAAAACTAATAATGAGAAACAGTTTGTTAAATAAAAATCAGCTAACAGAATTTGTCACATCAGCAAATTCCATCAAGCACCAAAGCTTACATCGGTCTGATCATGATCATGATCATGTTTAATCACTGATCCTCTCATGTGCATGCTTTGACCAGTATGCTCATGACCGTAACTGTATGATCTGCATAAGCTACGGTTCTAAGTCCCTGAGAGGAACTTCAGTTTTGATTAGTTGCCGGTGGTGAACCTGAGCTTGGATCATTTGATTTGTCAGCTAAGCAAGTTGTCATTGATGATCTTGAACCTGAGCTTTGATCAACTACGCAGCTGGTAATTCAGTTACCTTCACACTTCACCTTAAAAGAAATTGTGGTAAATCAACCAAGTTAAGTTTGGTACAGAGATACTAGAAACGATCTTTAGATAATCCTTTTGTGACAATGTTAGATACTTTATGGGCAATACGGACATAACGAGGCTCGATTTCTCCTGAAGTTATCTTCTCTCGAATGAAATGGACATTAATTTCAACATGTTTAGTTCGAGAGTGAAAAACTGAATTTTAGGCCAAAGCATTTGCACCTATATTGTCACACCAAACAATAACAGAATTTTCAAGAGAGAGATGAAGCTCACAGAAAAGAGACTTGAGCCATAGCACATCAGAGGTAATATGAGCCGTGGAGCGATATTCAACCTTGATGCTTGATCGAGCAATAACATGCTGCTTCCTTGAGCTCCAAGAAATGAGATTACCTCCAAGAAATAAGCAATTCCCACTTGTGGACCATCTGTAATCAAGACAACTTCCCCAATCAATATCTGAAAAAGATTCAAGAGTAAGTTTGGTTGTTGGTTTGAAGCACGGCCCTTTGGTGATTGTGCCCATTAAATGCCTAAGCACTCTTTTGCAAGCTAACTAGTGAACTTGAGTAACTCCACCAGAAATTGGCTCAATTTATTAACAATGAAGGAGATGTGTGGCCTGGTATAAGAGAGGTATTAAAAGGCTCCAATGGTGCTCCTATTTGTTGTAGGATCATAAAATAAATCACCATCACCATTTGTAAGAGTAAGTTTAACATCTGGCCTAAGAGGAGTATCATAAAGCTTATAGTCATCCATGTTAGTGTTTTCCAAGAGATCACTAATGTATTTAGACTTTCTAAGATTCAATCAAGGGGCATCTTTGTGTGCTTCAAAGCTTAAGAAATAGCTCACAGAACCAAGATCCTTTAAGGTAAAAGTAGAGTGTAACTTATTGATAAGCTGTTATATGAGAGAGAAATCACTGCCTATGATCAATAAGTCATCCACATACACTAAGAGATACATGATATTGAAAGTTTTATGATGAATAAACAGAGAGATATCTGATGTAAAATTTGTGAAGCCTTATGATAACAATGCAATTCTCAATTTATGAACCGGGACCTAGCTAGGTACCTGTTTAAGGCCATAAAGTGCTTTGTTTAGTTTGCATACATGTGATAGATATTAAGAGGTCACAAACCCTTCAAGTTGCTGCATGTAGACCACCTCATTAAGATCATCATTTAGAAAAGTATTGTTGATGTCTACTTATTTAATAACGCATCCGTAGGTAGCAATAATAGTAAACATGATTCTAATAGTGGCAGCCTTAACAATAGGCCTGGAATCCAAAAAATCCAAGCCTGAGGTTTGATGGAGGCCTTTAGCAACTAACTGAGCCTTATGTTTGATAACAGCGCCATCTTGTTTGAACTTAGTCTTAAAGACCCATCTGCATCTTACAATATTCATGACAGCAGTAACAAGTTCTAAAGACCATGTTTTGTTTTTAGTGAGAGCAAAATATTCATCCTTCATGACTTGCAGCCAAGAAGGGTTGAGCATGACTTCCTTCACATTCTTGGGTTCTATTTTAGCTAGAAACATTAATGGTAAGGACCAGGATGAGGTGTAAGCCTTTGGTTTAAAGATTTTATTCTTGTATCTAGTGATCATATGGGGTGTTGATGTACCGATAGGATTTAACAATGGTGGCTAGGGTTGGATATGAGCTATTGTATTTTCTGATACAAGAGGTAAATCCAAATCATTGGATAAGAATAAAGTTTGATGTTGTGCTGGTACTTGATCAGAGAAAGATTGGCTTGTGTGAGGTGAAAAGTATAAATGTGTAGCATAATTAGAATGAGTATGGTGAGAATTAAGATCAACCATATGTTGAATTGGTATTGACTGGTCTGCTAACCTTATGGAAGGACTTGTGTTTGGAAACAACAACTGATAAGGGAATTCAATTGAATTCAACATCCCTTAAGATAAAGACTTTACCAGATGGGAGGAGACAACAGTAACTTTTGTAAGCTAAGCTATAGCCTAGGAATACACTTTGTGGTATGAAAAATTAGTTTATTTTTGGAGTAATCTCGAAGATAGGGTAACATAAGCAGCTAAAAGTATGGAAGAAATTGTAGTTAGGCGTTTAGTGGTATAGTTTTTCAAAAAAAGATTGGAATTGTAGAAGTGATATGGGTAGATTACTGGTAAGAAGGAATGTTGTTGAAAATGATTAAAACCAGAAGTAAAGAAGCATTTTTAGCATGTGCTAGAAGTGTAAGACCAGTCTCCACTAGGGGCCTAAGCATTTTTTTCCACCACACCATTTTGCTCATGTGGTAAAGGACAAGAGAACCTAACTTGGACAACAACCATTTGAATCTTGTAAAAGCATCGAAAAATGCTATGTAATAGACATAAAAGGTGTGGCCCCCAAAGATCACTATACACAAGTTCAAGAGGTTCTCTAACTGAGTAACAGACCTAAATAAGTGTAGGTTGTGCATTTTGTCAAGTTAACAAGAATCACAGAAGTTGAGGGCTACAATATTACAAGGAAAATGCACTAGATGTCCCAACTTGGCATGCCAAAGAGTTGAATTAGATATGGCAGCATAAGCAGCAGTCTAAGCTTGCCTATTATTCTGTTAACCAAAGACTGACAGAATTCAGAGGATGACTTCTAAGAGGTACATCTAGAGATAGCCTGAGCTGGTTTGGAAGTACCAACAAGTCTCAACTGATACAAGTCATTTCTAATAGTTCCTTAAAGCATAATAACTCCAGTTTTTTTATCCTTAATCACACAGCTGTGAACACAGAATTAAGTCATTGCATTATTGTCTCTAGTGAATTTTGATATGTACGAAAATTCTTAATTATCATAGGAACATGTAGTTTGTGATTCACGCTAAATTTCTTGCATATATTAATGTGAGAAATGACACTTATTTAAGGTCTTGACTATTACCTACAACCAATTGATCATCGCCCTTATACTCTGACTTGACTGCAAGAATGTTCAGGTCTGAAGTGATGTAGCAATGTAGGCAGAGGTCTAATAATAGTTAGCCTGCACCTGTGGACTTTTTGAATGAAAAACTCCTTGTGATGTGTTAATTTGATCAAATTCTACAAAGACTATACCACAAACGCTTGACTGGAAGGATTTGGTCTCACAAAGTTTTGATCAAACCTATGATAGCACTGGAAGGCATGATGACCGGGCTTGGTACACAATTGACAATAGAGTCTTCCGCTTCCTCCATATCTGCCTCATCTTCCTCTTCCTCAATATATATTCCTGTTCTTTTGAGATGAGTTTCCTCGTTGATCTCTTCTATACCATGATTGTTCCATTTTCAGAGTTTCCAAGTCCTCAATGCCTATTGGACATTATACCATGGACATTGTAACTTAATATCCTTGACTGTGTATTAGGTCATTGAACAGTTTACTAGGATCATAATGGTGGTTGTCGTCCGACCTGGTACCACTCCATAATTAGTTCCTTTTAACTTTCACTGTGTAACAAGTTTAGAAAAGGAAGGGTGACAATTTCTAACCACTCTAATTGTTGTTGTTGTTGAAGTAATTGTCTTCGTTGAATTGTTATTGTTCTAAATATTATGTCACGGGCTTAATATTATTGTTTTCTTTGTTAAACGTTAGTTAATCCACGGAAAGTGTTATATTTAGGTCACGGAATGATACAACATGATGTCCTAGACTATAGAATTTTAGCTCACGGAATATAAGTTTTCAGTTTATGGAATGTATGAATTCCTGAATCGCTTGTTCCGATGCTGCTTTACTATAATGAGTGTGAAAAATATGCACTAAACATGTCACTAACAACCTAGAAATAAACAAATAAATAGAGTAAGGAACAAGTACCCTAAATAATCATTGTAGAAATAAACAAATAAATAGAGTAAGGAATAGAGAATTTAGACACTCGATTTTTGCATGGAAACCTTAATGAAGAAAAATCACTTGAATAATCACTATTAGCCTCTTGCGTTACAGACAGTCCACTATATGGTAAATTAATTACACACTCAAGTTTACTACTTCAGAATCCACTTCTATTGGGTCATAACTTAAATCTATCTACCCTGCGAGCCTCTTATAGGAATGCTTGACCGGTGCCTGATTATCTTACACCTTCGGATATCAAGACTTATATCTCTTGAAAAGATTCAAAAATTTATAAGTGAATGAAAAGAAACAATCATGCATGAAGTGTAGAAAGCTAGACCAAACTAACTTCACAATCTAGGTATACAAAGATATGCAATAAAACACCTAGTCAAATGACAAACCCTTCATAAATAAGTCTTCAACTTCCAAGACACAACATCAATAAAGTCTTAAGTGTAATAAATACAAGCCTAAGGAGAAGACAAATACTTATTTTGAATTGATGCACAAATGAAGACAAAGGCCATGAGAAACTTAGCACGTGAAGCACATGGGAGGGCTAGGGTTTGTGAGGAAGAGAGAGAGTGAAAGGTAAGAACGTTTTGGAGAAAATATCCTATTTGCCTCTTTTGAAATCTGAAAGATAACTCTCTTAGGAAATTGCCAACGTGACTTGCAATCATGTGGTCGCGAGATTGAATGCATGATCACAGAATCATTTTGAGACACTTTCTTGCTCATGGAACTAAGTCTGTGACTCTCTTCTACGATCAATGATTGCATCAAGAGGTGGTAAGGAAAAAACTCAAGACCAACGCGATCAACCATTGCGATCGCTAGGTTGCGCACGAAGTCAAGAATAGAACACCTAAGACCAACGCGATGAAACTCACTACAGACAAGTTACACGCAAGGTAACGACCCAAACCAGCCAATCATTATAATGCACATGATATTGTAACTTGCGACATATCAACTCTCAATAATCAAAACCAATATGATTTATTCTGAACTGTGAGTCAACTTGCAATAGGGATTCGCATCATGTGGTCACGAATGACAACGTGCCTACTGGCTGAAACCGTAACCAACCACCACAAGTGAGAAACAACTTAGGTTCTTAGTGACTGTTTCACTTGCTTATAGACACAGAGAGCTTGAAGCTCAAGACTAAGAAAATGATTTGCACAATTCAACATGCAATCAAGAGAGGATATCTTGTCATTTCTATTATAGGTTTCCGTATTTCATTGTAACTTTCATTACAGATTTAAATTGTGTCATGTTGCAAGATACAATCTGGATCATCGAGCTTCTTGAAAATGAACAGGAAGACGACTATTGCAAAGCACATGATATGTATATAAAGGCACTGGAGGGAAGAAACTTATGCAATGCTAATTAGTTTTGAACTTGATAAGTCCTATTCGAATATTGCGCAAACTGGTAATTTCCTTCTTCAACATCAATATATGGTGTGAGGAGAAAAAGGGAAAACAAGAAGGTTTTTTTTTTTTCCTAGCAATATCTGTAATATTTCAGTGTCGCGGAGAAGAAGGGAACACAACATAATCGGTTGTAGTAGGTCATAGTGTGTTTTAACAGGTCATTCATTTAAAGTGTATCAATGCACTAGTGCACCTAAGGAGAGAACCTACCCACACATACAGCCGGGACCTGCTGAGATCAATCACTAAATGCGCGGCCCGGATATTTACTCCTAAATATCTACTCTCACAATAAGGAGAGAAAACATACCCAAACATGCTGGTAAATACGCATGGTGAGACTTGAATCCTCACTATTGAGGTGGGAATGAGATATACTAACCACTTGAGCTATGAGTGGTTGTCTTTTTTTTTTGTCCTCTCTTTATTATTAATTTATTTCATTTTCTTTTTCCTTGTTTCTAGATTTCTTTTCTAAATCTAATCAATTTGCTTATATTTTCTTTTTCCTACTATTTCTTTCTCACTTTATTATGTTTTTCTCTTTTCTCCTACACCAATATACTCCTCCTTAAATCTATTATTTTTTTTCTTCCACCATTATTAAATACTCACCTAGTAAAAAATTTCCACCATTTACATGACTGTATTTTAAATAATGTAGTTGTCTTGTTTCCTGCAACAACCATTGTTCTCTTTATCTATAAATATATATAGATCGAAATTCATATATATAATCTTGAGGAAAATACATACTAATATAGAATTAAAAAAAATGTGTCAAGATACATTAAAAATATTTGGAGTAGTGTATCCCAATTCAAAATAATATAAACAATATTTGGTTAAATTATTCTTTAAATTATTTTCCATTCTTTAAATTATTTTCGCTGTAATTATATATATTTGATTATTTTATTATGTTTAGAGTTAATCTAATTTTTAACTTATTAACTTTTTCTTATCTACCTTGGCTTAATCTTTTCGTTAATATAAACAATTTAGACTTCAAACAAGGTATATTTTGTGAATTATATAAATTTAAATAGTTTGTTTTGTTTTGAGATTTTAAGGTTACTATAATTTTTAATTTATAAAATTTTAGAGTTAATCTAATTTCAAAATTATAAAGTAATGAAACAAAAATTGAATGCAACATTAGTCGATGAAAATTCAACTATAATATATTGTTCATTAAAATTACGTTGGTGTTGTTTTGGCTTAGCCTAATATGTTACAGATGAAAGTTTAGTTAAATTTTACCTTGTAAAAATTTAGTATGAACTTACATGAAACTCTTAGTACCATTGTCAATGAGTTTTCTTACCAGAAAGTTTAGACAAGAAAAAGGAAGGTCCATTTTTTATGTGTAAATATGGTTGTTGAGGATTTTAACAATATATTCGGCTTCCATGACATTAAGTCCACTCCTGGTGCATGTTGATTCCTGGTTACATCCTGCGTGTGTGGGTGCACTTTTTATTGACAATGATAGGCAACTAAATAGTTTATGAGACGTTAATGAAAAAAAAAACAAGCAATAGATGTGCTACCATTCATATCCTGACAAATGGCTGTATCATCTGACAGGTTGATGAACCCACAATGATGAACCACAACAATATTTGGAGCTATTTAAAACTAAAACTAAATGAGGCCTACTACCTTATGAAAAACAGTCACCTTTTTAGGTGTAAGCAGCTCCATTTAATTAAAACCAAAACTATATAGATGAGTTCTTTAAATATTCAACCAACCATGTCACAAATGAATCTAATTATTGCATGTGCCCATTAAATCCTTTTTATGTATGAGATGTGAGGGATATATAATAAAATAAAATAAGTGACGGTGTCCAAAAAATACTTTCTAAAAGACCCTGTTAGTTAATCCACATTTAAAATTTGAGAAGGTGGGTATGAATCATATTTTGAAAACATAAAATTTAAGACTAATGGATGTAACAACCCAAGAACTAGTCTTTTAAATTATAAAATTATCCATAAATATCAGTGTGTGTATATATATATATATATATGACTCAGTTATGAGGTCTTTGTCAAATATGACTTTAATGTTATTTGTTTTCTCTTAAAATTGATGTATCCTTGGACCTCATCTTTAACTTAATTTTCTTACTGTGTTAAAGAAGCTCTGATGTAGTGTTCTCGTATTGCAAGAGAAAATTATGCAATGTGATTGTTGCTTTGAGTTCGTCTTTGCACGAGACAGGCTCCAATGCAGAACTATTGTCATCAACTTCATCTTCTTTGTCATTTCTCATGACATTCTCAATAATTTACTCGTCTTTCAACAACTTTGAGGTTGCCTTATTTTCTCTTGGGTAGTTCAAAATGTACTCAACATCCATTGTAGCATGATACTTCAATTATTTGATTAGAACATACCATTGTTGAACGCATCCATCACTGAGTGTTGATCCAAATTCTCTGAAGCCACGCTATCAATAGACCTAATTTTACAATGCCAAAAACAATTTACAATTGTATTTGCTTGAACATCCGTTGTCCAATCCGAGATTGCAAGATTCATTGCATCTAAAATATATATCTTCTATGGATTTGGGATCCCAATTTCATAACCCTCCAAAAGATTTCGATAAAATTGACGACGATAATGCATCTTGAAAGCTCGTATGATCCCCCACATCACAAGCTGTATCTTTGATGTTGTGTTGGGTGGCAAGAAAAACAATTCAATATTTTTCCAACCTCTCATAGTTTTTGGATTAACGAGACAATTATCAACAAGCAAGAGAACTTTTCTACCATCCATTTTTCTATAAAGTTGTAGAACATACTCTTGGGATAAAATTTCAGTCATCCATGCTCGTTTGTCTCGTAGTTTATACTGCTCAAGTTCACATTCTTAAAACATTGGTTTAGCATATTTGTCAATGAACCATAAAGGAATTTTCTCAGAACCATCCTCATTACAACAAAAAACAATTGTAAGTCTTTCCTTGTCTTGTTTCTTACCTTCAAATTGCTTTATTGCAAGAGAATGATCTAGTTGTAGCCAATAAAATAATCATATTTCATCCATATCGAAAATATCTTTCACAGGAAATTGATCTAGGTTCTCTCTTATGGACTGCAAATTGCTCTCCAAGTACTCCATATCAATTGATATGCTTTTTCCGAAAAGACGATACGTCTTGATTTGAAGTGCCAGAGCCAACCTTGAGAAAAATGGAATTCTGGCGTATCTACAAGGTACATCTTTTTCAAAAGCTCCTTGCCTTCTCCGTGATTAGTTCTCCGGTCATATTCACACGTTATTAGTATTGAACAAACCACTCATAGAGAACCTTCTCTAACTCCGGGAATTTTGCGGTTTTGTGTCGTTTGACAACACCTTTTTCAATATTGGCTGATAGATATTCTGATGACCTCTTGATCGTATTTGATATTGTTGTTTGGCTCACTTGCAAGTTAAACTTTTGTGACACTCACCGTTGCAATTGTTTTGAGGTGCAAGTTGGATTTTCTATGTTGTACTCACACAATACTTTATGCATTTAATCCGTCATTGTTGATTTCTTTACACTTTTGAAATGAGAAGTCATTGTGTTTAGTTCTACCGTTTGTGATACTATATATTCTTTTTACTACTTAAATATATATGTTTTTACTTGACCTAATGTTCATGAAGTATATTAATTAAGTATAAATCGAATGTAGTTTTAGTTTGTTGTAAAAATGGATAGATTCATTACTTCTATTTAATAAAACTAATTACATTCATCAACTTGTTTTTGTTAAACAAATATATAGAATAATGATATTTCATACTTAGATATTTAGATAATATTCATATAATCACAATAGACAATATATTAAGTTTAATGTTTTGAAGAAAAAAAATAAAGAATACCTTGATAAAGTAATTTTTTATTAATTAATAGAGTTAATTGCATGGACCTCCCCTGAGATTTTACCAACTACAAGCGGAGTCAACTTTATCATTTATTGACAAATACCTCCCCTGCCCTTAGTAAAATTTGGTCAAATGTAACAGTTGACCGGGGGAGGTCTTTGTCAGAAACCTGAAGAGTTGATAAAAATTTGACTTCGCCTATAATTGAGCAAACCCAAAAGAGTGGAAGTCTTTGTCAATAAACCCAAACGTTGATGCCGTCTGTAATTGAGCAAACCTCAGGGGAAGTAGGTGTTATTTACTCTAATTAATATATAAATTAATAAAAGCTATTAATTTATAGACGTATAACTTCTCGTAATCAAAGTATTGAAATCTAAAAGACAGAAACATAAATATGATTTTTATAATTCAAGCCGGAAGACTAAATAAGTTTTTATAACTTTACATAATGTTTTGAATAAATAAAAAATAAAATTTTGCCTAAAATCCAAATTATAAAATTGCTTACCAAACCCAGGTTAATTAACTCCATGTAACATATTTGATCACTATAAAAAAGCCAGACCAGCTCCTCTTTCTCCACCACTACAAACCCTTTTTCTTTCTTTCTTTTTCAGCATATATCCATCGAGAAGGCACTTTACTTGTTCCAAAACATTGGCAATGGCCATTTCTCGTTTGATCACTTTAGCTTTCTTTATCACTTTATCATTTTCGAGCATGGGTGCAGCCTTCGGGGCTCGTCGCCTTTTGCAGACTCCTCCTGGCTTGCCCTCTGTTCCGGGTCTAGAGCTTCCACCTTTGCCCACCACTCCAATCTTGCCGCCCATTACTCCAGTTCCAGAGGTCAGGCTGCCTCCGATTCCAGGTATCCCTTCCGGACCGGGCGGAACACCAAGTACATTTCCCTGAGTCCCATTTTTATCTCCACCTGCATTTTCGGCCACAACTCCTTGAAAAATGGCTATCATCATCAGTCAATTAATGGAACGCAAATAGTACTCATCAATGCAGTTAAATAAAATGCCAAGTCTATATGTATAGGCCTGGTGCTGCTGTGCTTAATTTATAGTTTGATTGCTGTGTGTTAAATGCAAGTATGCATATATGCTGCGCATTGTTCTATATGTGCTATCTGTAGTGTGCTATCTGTAGTGTACGCTTCCATAGTTACACTGTATAAATTAATGATATAGATATAATCTACTATTTATTAATATTGCTTTTCTTTTCTTTTTTAGCTCACAAACACAAACTAAACTAAATTTCTTTCCAAGTTGACTCCAAAGGAATTTTTATGCGTAAACCCACAATTAATGAATGACTTGACGTGTTATGATTTAAACTTTACTAAAATTTTAAATAAATGACTAAAATTAACACCATCACTCCATACTTTTAAAGTCAATCTATTAATGCTAAGGGTAGTTTAATTTTTTTTGTTATCAAACAAAATAACTAATTCTATATAAAATATTGTATAATTATATATCCAACTAATCAAATATTATAAGCTAACCACAAAAGTTACAAATTTTAATTCTACCTAAAATTAAAATCATGTGCATAACTAAATTAGTTTTTATTCTCTTTTTATAAAGAATTACATTTATTTTTTTAATTTAAAAAATAAACACATTACAAAAAAAATTAAAAGTTAAAATAAAAGAATATATAACATATTAATCCCGAAAAAAAAATTACATTTATTTTTTATTTAAAAAATAAAAACATTCAAAAAAATAAAAGAATAAATAACATATTAATCCCCTAAAAAAAATTACATTTATTTTTTATTTTATTTAAAAAATAAACACATTCAAAAAAATAAAAGTTCATCATCACTATCAACTTCATCTTCATCTCCAAGATCATCACCAACTCATCCATTTTCATCACATCCAACCAACACAAAACATAATAAAAAACCACACAAAAAAAAGGGAAATTTTTTTTAAAAAAAAAAAAACCACAAAAAAAGAACAAAATTCAAGATCTTATCTCATCATCATCATCAACTTCATCTTCACCACCAACATTATCACTGACTTATCTATTTTCATCACATCCAATCAATATATAACATAAAAAAATAAATATAAATATATAAAAAATAAAAATAACTACACAAAAAAAATTTTCAAACTAATTCATTTATTCCTTAATTCTATTTCCACTACAACCAACCAATACAAAACATTAAAAAAAAAACTCACAAAAATAGAAAAGAATTCAAGATGTGCTTAAAAAAAACCCACAAAAAATTCTAAAATTTATGATGAACATTTTTTAATTTTAATTTTTGAATATGTTTATTTTTTAACTAAAAAATAAATGAAATTATTACTTTTTTGTTTTTGGCAGGACAATAAAAAAAATAAGTCGGCTATATATTCTTTTATTTTAATTTTAATATTTTTGCAAGGTGTTTCCCTTTTAAATTGAAAAAATAAATGTAATTGTTTATAAAAAGAAAATAAAAAATAATTTTAATTATGCATATTGTTGTGTGTCAAATTGCACCTGGCCGAAATAGAACTAAAATACCAAAACCACAGAAGGAAGCCCAATGCACAAAAAGGGCCAAAGGATCACTACAAAGCATATGGGCCCAAACCCAACGTACCACGAAGGAAGAAGCTTTGAACAAACAGTAAGAAAGTCAAAGTACTGTACCTCGCCAAAACTAGCTGCTCACAGATGAAGCAGCTCACAGCTCGCAGGTCACGCAGCCCGAGGCTTCAATTAAATGAAGAATCCTGAGAATATAGAGATCACACTCGGTCAACTAGCAGACTCCCAATCAATTACAAATTCCTTACAATCAGCAATTGTATTTAAATTAAACCACACCCATTAAGGGATAGAATTTCGCCCTTGAACACCAGAGATTACAAAGTGAACTACTTTTTCGTTAAAGGCCCCGAAATTGAGCTCCCGCAAAATAAAAGCTTCGTGTTGAAGCCCAGTGAGTTGGTGCTATCTCATTTCCTCTTTTGCCAGTGCCATGTGCTTACCCTTTCTTTTGTTTGCAAATGGTACGGGTTTGAAGCCTTCCCTTTTGGAGGAGGAGAGAGAGGTGCTTGACGCTCTCAAGGCCCTAATCCCGAGCGACCCAAAGGAGCTCGCTGAATATAGGCGGCTTACTGAAGAGCTCCTGATGAGTTTTAAGCTTGATCCTGATCGTGGAGAGGTGCTGCGGAGAAACGGGGCGCGGGTTCCTGAGATAGCTAGGCCGCGTGTCCCTAGCAGGGAGGTTGCTCCTGCTGAGCAGATTCAGAAGACTGTCCTTACTCGCTCTCGAAGCCAAATTAAGTCAGGCACCGAGCAGCAGCAGCAACAACAACAACAGTGCCTACAGTGGGGTCTGATGGGGAGCCTGAATATAAAGAAGTCTCTTTTGACTAAGAGGGGGGCTGGAACTCCTCTCCTTACACTCCCCAAAAAGGCCAAGTTGGAGAGGTCTACCTAGAAAAATCAGCCTATGCTCTTAGAGGGTTTCGCTTCCAATCTTCCACCTCCTCCTCCTACAACTATTAGAGGTGCTCGTGAAAAAGAAAAAGGGGTCGATTTCGATGCCCTCGCGGAGCAGCCTGTCCAGAGGGGGATGTCTGGCCCTTCTACCGCGATGTGCCTAGCCGTTTTCCCGTCTTCTAGCTGGGGTCTTGGCGCGATTGTGAAAGAGTATCTTGAGCGGGCTCCGATACTTTATGAGGAACTCCTCACTTGGGGCATGAGCTAACATATTGAGGAGAATGAAGACTCGAACCTTCGCCATACATTGGTTCGTCACGCCCTCTTGGTAAACTGCGTGTAAATATCTCTCTTCTTATACATGTATATATTATATCTTGCTGTTTGTTTACCTTGTTGCTTTTTTCTCTTAAACCGCCTGCTTGTCATATACAAATATACCCAAATCTGAGGAAAATGACACGAAAAGGAGAGAGCTGCGCGATGAGCTTATGAAGGCAAAGCAGGGGCTTACTGTTGTAGAGGGTCGTGAGAAAGAGCTGGCGGCAAAACTTAAAGAATCACGAGCTCATGAAAAGGCCCTGGAGATGGAGCTAAAAGAATCGGCTACTAGATCAAATGAAAAGCAGGCCGAGGTCGAACGGGCTCGTAGTGATGTGGCTCAAGTCCAGGAAAAATTGGAGAAATTAAAAGATGACTTGGCCAAAAGTATTGAAGAGCTCGCCTAGAGGTAGAGAAACTGGGAGGAGGAGAAAGTAGCCGTGATTGATGAAGCCCAATGTGATCTTCTCTATAGTATTTGGCTTCATCATCCACACTTGCCGTTGGACTTCCGTGGTCCCTCCGTTGGGGAACTGATTGGGGTGTTTGAGGAGCTGCAAGCTGTTAGTGCCATCGAAGTGCCCGATGAGGGTCAGGGTGCTCAAGATGGAGGCGATGGTCAAGCTTAAGTAGGGATCCTTTCCACCTGGCCAGATCCGACGAATCGTTTCCTCCTCTTCTAAGACTTGCCGCTTTCTCCCATCCTCATACATTGTTTTCGGCAAGATTTTCATATATTGTGACCTCTCCACCTTCTTTAATGCAATCTTCACACAACAATCTCCCTACTTTTGACATAACCGTCGTGTGCTATGTCCTATGTTTCTTCCTTTACGTGACTGCCAAATGCTGCGACCTCGGTTCCTTCCTCTATGTGACTCCTCAAGCGCTACTATGAACTCAAACTTATTCTAATGCAGAAAGTCAATTAGTAAATAAGATTTTCTCTCTATCATACGCAAGCTTCCCTATGCAATTTCTCAAGCACTATAGTGAACTCGAGCTTGTTCTGAGGCCGAAAGTCAATTAGTAAATAAGCCTTTCTCCCCATTATATGCGAGCTTCTTATTATCAAGTTCAAACGAGCAGGTTTGATGAGGTCTGTCAAGTAGTTTTCTCCTAATCCCCTTGCTTTCGGCAGTTCTGTTATCATCACCGAAAATGGAAATAATGTGCTGGTGGAATACTGCATCCTGAGCTCTGAGAGAAACACCAATGTGAATTGTCAGCAAAGTTGGACATCGGCTGCTATTGCTTTCTTTAGTAGCTCCTGACTTCTTAATCTTCTTAAGAGAATTGTACTTACGCTCGAGCTGCTTTTTCAATGATCATTTTGTTAATTTTCTGATTTTGATGATTCTTTGTACCTAACTTCATTGTAATCTCAGCCCGTTCTACGGTTTTAATAACAAATTTTCTTTATTTCAACTAAGTGTCGCGCTATACCTATATATTTATGTTTGTTCTACCTTTACTAGCGATAAGTAAATATTTATTCAAGGCCTTTAGTAAAGTAAAACTTAAAACATATATATATATATATATATATATATATATATATATATATATAAGAGGATAGAACTTAGTGAGCGGTCTTTTTTGGAAAGTCGCGGCAGGCTTTAGCTTGGGGAAATTCTTCCACTGGGTGTGTTTCAGCGGCCTTAGTCATTTTAAGGGCTTACAAACTCGTCACCTCGTTGGATTTTTCTGTTGGGATTTATGCACTAAAACTTGTAATTGTAAATGGTTAAAGACAACAATAAGAATTATTCAGATTATCATTCAAGTTTATAAAATGTTTTATATTCAGTAATACATTCGTATTGTGCAAGAACATCCTGGATTGCAAGATGCAATCTCATAATGAGTATATGATGGTCATATATATAGAGGATTCATTTTGAGACGTGCAATCTAAAGAGTCCGTAGAGAGCGAACAAAGCTAGGTACTTTGTTTGTGATTGATCTACTGTTGCGGTCCATTCTATAAAGTACGGTGTTCTTATCCTAGACCGCTCATGTAGTTGACATGAGAATGGAGGCACCTTATATGATGAGATCATATAGGACTGGGCCACGATTTATATGAATCTCTTACCAAGATCCATTAGTAGATGAGATTCATATATAATCGATAAATGATGGCTATTTAAAGGTGATCTTAATCCTGAGTGTCTTATCGACTCCTTCAGGTTAGATCGTGGCTTTTGATTTACCATGAGTGAGGTTGATGAGAATCTCGACTAATACCTCCGTATCTTAGAGCTGCGGTTTGGCTTGTGGCTGGGAAGGTTTGTACACAATAGTGGAATCCACTCCTTCTTGATTGAAGTAGATGAGTAGTTCCCTTAAGGGTGGTTGATTTAGGGCTTGAACGATTATGACCCAGGATTTAATTGTTCTTCCGTGAGGAAGACAGGATTTAATTGTTCATTAGAGAATTAATGGTACTTAAAGGAAAAAGATATTTCTAGAGGGGTATAACGGACTTTATGACCCAGCTCTAGCTATGAACTATTTGTGGAGGATCACACTATATGCAATTAGCTATATCAATGGACACTGAGACTTCAAATTGTATAAACACGTCTACAGTTCTGAGAGTGCAGTCTCAGATTTTTAGTGGAATAACTCCGAGGTTAATAATCATAAAATATTAATTAAAGAGTTTTAATTAATATTACTAAGTATTATTAGAGCTCAAAACTGTGGGTCCATTAGGTCCCCTTACTAGCCCTTATGATTGTTGGTAACGAGGATCACGGTAGATTAATTGGATGGTCCAATTAATAGTGTTACAAAAGTAATACGATTTAAATAAAAGAGAATAATTAAATAATGTGATTATTTAATTAATTAAATATTTAATAAAATAATAGAAATTAATAATTATTAATTATTAATTCTATTTATTAAATATGAGGTCATGTGATTAAATAATAACTAGGACAAAAGAATTAAAATAATTAGATTATTTTAATAGTCCAAAAGGTCAGAGTTTCAAGTCTTTAGAGAGACTAAAAATAAATAGGATTTAGAATCCTATTTTGACTTGGTCAAACTAAAATCTTAAAGGACTACTATATAAGTGTTATATAGTTAGGAAAAACCTAACCTAGCATACAAGTGAAAAAGAAAGAGAATTCGGCCACCAAAGAGAGAAGAAAAAAGAAAAAAAAGTTTTTTCTGACTCTCCCCTCTTTTGCAGGATTCGGCCAGCGTTCTTTTCACGTGACCTCCATCTCTTGCCGTGACGTGCCCACACACACGTTGTCAGAACACGGGTCATAACTCAGAAGATTTGGTGGTAAATCGAAGAATCAGAAAAAGAAAGTCAAGAAAAAGGTATGTAGTTTCTAAAGTCTTTTTCTGCGTATATATAGGAACTCGTTCCTAATTGAAAAAGGTTTTCAATATAAGAAAAATTTTTGAAACTCAATTCCGCATGTTATATGATAATCAAAATATTTTCTAAAACTCCCTTCAGTTTCTTAAGCTTTTCCTGACTTCTTAAGGGGTTGACTTTGCGAGTTTGAGAGCTGAAGAGCTTCTCGTGTTGGCTAGTCTTATCAACCTTTAACGCAGCTTCTGGGGGGAGGCCGGCCATTGTAGATGCTAGCTTTGCTAGTTATGGGGCCTGTGGCCCCTTGGTGAAATCTTGCTAATTTATACAGCTCCTCGGGGATGCTATTTACCGCAAGTATTGACTTCGCTACTTCCGGGGCTTTTTACCTACCGAGATCGGCGAGTCTCTGTTAATACTTAGGTAGGCTGGGAGGGATTCCACCTTGAGTGTTTATATTGACCCCGCTAGTTAATTGAGCTCGTCAGCCCATAAGTTGGCAGGTTTTTTTGTTAATGTCTACAGCTCTAAGCCTATTCCCTCCGAGTATTTCTATTGACTCCGCTTGTTAGATAGCCCGTGGGCCGTCAGATTAGCGAGTTTTACAAATTTTTATACTCAATTTTTCGGTGAGCTCGTAGGTTGGAAAGTAGGGGACTTTCTTATTAATGAGCTCGTGAGGCGGTGAGCTTACAAGTTTGAAAGTAGGAGACTTTCTTGTTAACAAGCTTGTGAGGCATGCTTCGTCGTTGTCGATTTGGGGGGGGGGATGCAGTTTTTTTTATTTTTTTATTTTTTTATTTTTGTGCTACGTTTCCCGCACTTCATTCCTGTCTGTCTGCTAATCCTCCTAGCCCCCCAAGGTCGAGTGGACAATTTTGGCACGAGATCTTATGATAATGAAAATTCATCTTTATTAGTCGAGATAAATATTACAGAGGAATTCTTATATGTTCTGTTTTTGCTATCTCGCAACGTCCTAGCCTTGTTGGCATTTGACGAGGTGATGAACCTTGTTTATTTCTTGTGGCCTTCGTCATTGGGTGTAGTTGGTGGGGGTGTTATTATCATTGGAGGAGGCTGTGGCCAAAACTTTGGCTCTTGCTGCCTTTTCCTTTGTGCCGAACTTAGTTGTCTTCTCGTAGCATGACCTGGCCACCTTCTGTTCCCCATATACATGTCTCCCGCTTATTAGGGTTAGGAATTTAAGGTTCAGGTGTTTTGTAGAGGAGATGACTTCCAGGTCGTTGAGAACAGGCCTCCCCAAGACGGCGTTGTAGGTCATTAAGCAGTCAATAATGAGGAAATTTGCCATCGTGGTCGCTTGGCGGCCTTCCTCTCCCAAGGTGAGGGGTAGGATGATCAGTCCTAAGGGAATGAATGAATCACTCGTAAAACCTAGAGTGGTTCATTGGAGGACGTAAATGGCCTTACTTTAACCTCATCATCTCAAAGGCTGCTTTGTACAGGATGTTCACTGAGCTTCCGTTGTTGACCATCGTCCTGTAGATGGCCACTCCTCCTATAGTTGTCATAATGACGATTGCGTCATTATGTGGCTAGTGTACTCTTCACATGTCTGCGTCTGTGAAGGTTACCCCTTCTGCTATGGTTCTTTACTGCTTCGTGAGCTGTTCGTCCACGCTCATCATTCTCAAGGTGGATTGGCTAGCCTCTTTCACATGTCGCGCCAGCGACTTGTTGTTTGTCCCTACGAGGTGGGGCCCTCCATAGATGTTGTGAATGGCTTTCACCACGTGTTAGTTTAGAATTGGCTCCGGGTGAACGGGCTAAATCATCTGTTGCTGTAGCGGCTGCAGTTGTTGTGGCTGCTATTGTTTTCTAGGGAGCACTACGTAGTCTCCCAAGTGGCTTCGTCTGATCAAGCTCTCTATTGCGTTCTTGAGTTCTTAGCATTCGAACGTGTTGTAGCTCGCCTCGTTGTGGTAATGATAGAATTTGTTGAGTTTGTGGGTCCTCGTAGGTGTTCTCATGGGAGGTGGCCTCCCAAATTCTTCCATTTTCCTCTCTATGCTAAAAATCTTGTCGCGGGAGTCGGACAGTTGTGCGTAGGTCTGGTAACGGCCTCTGCCTCGTCGCACATCTTCGTCGTTTCTGGCCTTCTTGGCCACTTGATTCGCTAAAGCGTCATCTCTATGCGGGTCCCTATTCTGGTTGCGGCCATCACCTCGCCCGCCTTTATTTTGCTTGCTCCTGTCTCTCGGGCTCCTGTTCTGGTCCTTCTTGGGGTGTTTCTTGAGCCCGAAGGCTTCCTCCATGTAGATGTGGGTATTGAACCGCTTGTAGAAATCTTTGAGCGTCTTCACCAGTTTGCTGTATATGCTCCGGTAGAGTTCGTCGTCTTTTTGCAAGCCAGCGGTAATTGCAGTGAGTTCGTCGTCTTTTGGGGCTCTCCACACAGCTACCTCCCTCTTAAAATAGGTTATCTAATCTTTCAAAGCCTCGTCTACCTTCTGAAAGATTGTTACTAGGTGGCAGGAAGGAATGAGCTATCTCTTCAATACCTGGTATTAGTTCAAGAATAGCTCTTGGCATTGGTTCCAACTAGTTATAATGCCTGTGGGGAGCCCCCCAGCCATTTTCTCAGGATTTCACTCAAAGTAGCTAGGAAGCATCGGCATTTGACCCTACTGTTGGTAGTAAGTAGACTCATCTGTACGTTGTAGGCGTCTAAGTGATCAAAGGGGTTGCTGGACGCTTAGTAGATGGGGACGCTGGGCATTTTGAAACGCTCGGGCAGCGGTTTGTTATCAATCTCCCAGCTGAATGGACTTCTCTCCACATACCTGTCGGTGAATTCAACGCCTTCTCGTTGTCGTTCCAGCAGTTCAATCAGTCGCAACAAAGCCTGGTATCCAGGGCCCAGAGGGATCATTACTGATGCACTAGAGGTGGCGTTGCTTTCCCTTCAGCTTTTGAGATCCGTCTTTGGGGGGTTTTAGTAGCTGGTAGTGTGCGGCGGGCATTCCCATTGTCGCTCCTCTTAGGCCGTGGGCCGTAGGCCTCCGGGCGTTGTATTAGTTATTGAGACTTACTGTGCGCTGGGGCACCTCGTCGGTCCCTGTTAAGTTCTACGTACCTTTCCCCGTTGGCATTAATGTAGTACGGGGCCGGTGCGAGAAGGTCCCTCTCGTTGCTCGCCATGTCCTACCCTAGCTTACCTGGCCGCATTGGCCGAGTGAAAGGAGATTCCGCCCCGCTAGACGTTGTCTCATGGGGATTCTGTCTGCGGGGCTGAGGAACGGGACGGTTTGCGTCATCTCTCGCAGGACACAACGGCGAAGTGCTTTCCACGATCTACTCGCGGGAAGGGTGGTTTTGCAGCAATAGATGGTATCTGCTGGACATCTTCGCCACCATCCTTTCCAGTTATGCCTACCTCTCCACCATTTTGCTAAGGTCAGAGGGACAACACGGGCCAACCTGATCGTGGCTCTAGGGCTTCATTCGAGGGTAGAGTTGATTCGCAGGTAGGTTTACGACGGGCAGCTGGTCTGTCAGTGCGATAGGCACCGTCGTTAGTGCGATGGGCGCCGCTTCTGTCATGGCAGGTGCGCCTGGGACCACTGGTGTGTTTGACACCACAGGTGGGGCCGGAGGTTGATGGGATGCTTCCGAAGGTCCCCCAACTAAGGGTATGTCTCTACTTCGTATTGTTCTGGAACGGGTTCCTACGCCTCTTGCCATCGATCTGGAGATTCTTTTTACCTAGAATAATAGAAATTAGAAAACTAGAACGGTTGTTTCTTACCAAGAATGGAGGTTTGAATCCTCGAACGGGCCCTCCTTGTAGCGCTAAACTATTGATGTGTGAATTTGGTCAACGTGATTAATCAGTGAATATATAGGATTTGAGGGATAAAATGGATAAAAGGATTGACACTAGATATTTTTAAAGTGGTTCGGCTTAAGAGAATGCCTATATCCACTGTTCTTGGTATTCATGACGAACTCGCTGGGTGTATCGCAGAGCTCGCTTATATATGTGTTTTCTGAAAAAATTAGTAACTTTTGTAGCAGTAATGACCCGCTCCTTTTATAGTGTGAAGGGGCGGGAGTCATCCTATTTTACATTAACTCTGATTACATAAATTAAAGGCGAAACTCTATCCCTTAATGAACGTAGTTTAATCTAAATACAATCGCTGATTTTAAGGAATTTGAGATTGATTGAGAGTCTGCTAGTTAACCAAATGCAATCTTTATATTCTCGGGATTTTTCCTTTGATTGGGGCTACGGGCTGCGAGTCCTACGAGCAGTCAGTGTGGCGAGGTGCGATACTTTGACTCCTCTACTGTTTGTTCAGAGCTTCTTCCTTCGTGGTTTACTGGGTTATGATCTATTTTGCTTTGTAACGACCCTTTGACATTTTTTATGCGTTTGGGTCTCCTTCGGTGGTTTTAGCATTTTGGGCATGTTTGACACACAACAACAGAAAATACCTCTAATATTATTAAATTTGACTAACTGTTGACTAATAAAAGAACTAAATTTATAAATATTTAAAAAGTTAGAGAGCATACAAACTAAAAAAAATATTAATCAAAATGTAATAATTAAAAAAAAAGTTAGAAATCAAAATAATTTCTATTTTTTTTTTTTAACACATTTCTCATTGTCCATTAAATATTAGACTATAGTGACACCGTTAAAAAAGAAAGGCCCAGGTGGTGCACTTTCGACTGTTCCTCTTCTTTTCTTTTTTTTTTCTATTTTTTTTTCTATTTTTTCTTAAAATGATCTTCACTGATTGATACAATTGTTTGGAATTTGATAGGTCTTCGAAAGCAGGACCTCTATCTCCAATCTCTATAACTATAATTGCGGGTCCTGCTAAATATTGAATGGCCTTAAAGGTGATATATGTGTTCTTTTATTTGGCCCCACTGTCATAACATTACATCTACCTTCTTTTTTGTGCTTCAGCATGTGTACTACTATATTAGTACATCTATTGAGTAATAAATAAATAAATTTATTAAAATAAATTATTAAATTTGGGACTCTCAAAAAAAAAAATACGTAATAAAATAAGATTGATTTAATAGTATATTATCACACTTATATTTAGATTGTAATTTCAAGTTGTGATATCATAAAATTTTGAATTACTTATAATAACAAAAAAAAAAATATGCTAACTCTATTTACAATATTTATACATAGGCGGAAACCATGGTCATGCTATGCTTATTAAGAAATATCTTAACTTTTGCCGTCTCATTTATTTCATTATCATATTATCTAGGGCAAAATTCTCTAACACCCCTTCACTAATTACCTTGTTAAATTTGGATACTAAGGAATTTTGTTTATTCTTTTATCTGAAAATATAATAGGTCTGAATATTTTCTAAAGATTGAAATCTGAAATTTAAAATCTGAAACCTGAATGATATGTTTATTTATTTCCTTCTAACTACTGAATAAAAGTATTAATTGTTTATTTATTTAAATAAATTTAGAAATATATTAGTCTAAAAATAATAAAAATAAAATAAAATATTATAATTATAGAGAAAAAATATAGTAATTATGATTCTGTAATTACGTGTTAGTAATAAGTTAGAATTTTTAATTTTTAATTTAAATTTTAAGTTATTTAAACACTTAAAAAATAAATTAAAAAAATTTAATATTTCCAATTTAAGCGAATTAAGTGTCGGATAGCTTTGACAGTTATTTCCTTTAGTACATATTATATTTGAGTAACGAAATGCTAAAACAATCCCCATCTTATACATAACTAATAATAATAATAATAAAATAAATTAAAAAGGCACGACACTCCCCACCAATCATAATCATCGGAGACTACTATGCAAACCACCTTCAACAATCATGTGATGGCACAACCACCACAGGGCAGCTCGCTCGAGTCTCCCCTTAACTAGATCCTCCCTTATTTGTGGAGTCTTCCTAAACTTCTTTCTAAATTATAATTTATTTATTTTACATTATGTATTGCCAAACTTATCGGTACACCTTTTGACCATTAATGTCTTTTAAGGGTATGTTTGATGTACAAAATTAATTGGATTGAATTAAATTAAATTGAGATGTGTTTTGTACAGTACAGATTAGACTTGAAATATTATTATTCCGTATTTAGTGTTGTATACGATTAAATAAAAGATAATTATATTTTATATTTTATATAATGTAGAATTAGTTAAAATAATATTATATTAAATTAAATTTTAAATAAAATAAATCCTTTAAATTTAATTTTAGTAAAAAATTATTTAAATTAAGTTTTAATAAAATAAAATAATTTAAAATCAGATAAACTTTTTAAAAAAATTGTTTTAAATTAAATTTTAAATAAAATAAAATATTTAAATTATTTTTTAAAAACTAATTATAAATATTTAATTTTAATTTAAAATTATTATGAAAATATATTATTTTTTAATATTAAAATAAAATATTCTTAAAATAAATTTTAATATTATATATAGAAATATTTTAATAAGATAAGAAAATAAAAGGGGAAAAAACAAGGGACAAAAGTTGTGTCACCCGCTGTGTTAAGGACTATTGCAAGTGAGACATGATTGCCTAAAAAGCTAATCCAGTGACACAGCCAAATAAAGGATTGGACATTTAGCAAATTGCTCTCCTATCGCAAACAGTTAAGGACTATTGCAGTGAGGCTACATAATTTTGACCTCTACCAAAGACTTTATTTGGATAAAATTGCCTTATTTTATTTGACCCACAGTGCTACTTTATCTTCGCACTGTCTTCCTTCTTTCATCTAATTTCTTCACCTCACCGGTTCTCTATTCGTCTTTTCTCTTCTTCTCTTCTCTTCTTCACATTTTCTTATTTTTCCTCTCTTATCTTCTCCATAAATCTCTTACCCAACCTAAACCAAGAAATTCTCAAGTTATCTCTTGCAAATAAACCATCGATCCATCTCACAAAGTCTTTTTCTCCATCAAAAATTCCAAGATTAGTGTTAAACTTTTTTTTTTAGTCAATGCACACTTTTATGGGTTTTGAATCAGTTGTAGGCATTTCACATTTGTTAATCCTCCATCAAAAAAATGAAGAACGAATTTTTATAAATTTTTTTTTTTCATTATGCCGACCCGATGCTTTTGGCCCGATGAGTTTGACCCGATGCTTTTGGCCCGATGGTTTTTCTTCATGTTTTTTCATCGTTTTTGGCCCGATGGTTTTTATCATGTCGGCCCGATGGCCTTGGCCCGATGGTTTTCATCATGTATTTTCACATGGCGGTCCTATGGCCTTGGCCTGATGGCCTTGACCCGATGGTTTTCATCATGTATTTTCACATGGCAGCCCGATGGCCTTGGCCCGATGGTTTTCATCATGTATTTTCAAATGGCGGCTCGATGGCCTTGACCCGATGGTTTTCATCATGTATTTTCACATGGCGGCCAACTGATCTTAGAAAATACATCGGGCCAAGGACATCGGGCCGCCATTTGAAAATACATGATGAAAACCATCGGGCCGCCATTTGAAAATACATGATGAAAACCATCGGGCCGCCATGTGTAAATACATGATGAAAACCATCGGGCCGCCATTTGAAAATACATGATGAAAACCATCGGGCTAAGGCCATCGGGCCGCTATGTGAAAATACATGATGAAAACCATCGGGTCAAGGCCATCGGGCCGCCATGTGAAAATACATGATGAAAACCATCGAGCCGCCATTTGAAAATACATGATGAAAACCATCGGGCCAAGGCCATCGGGCCGCTATGTGAAAATACATGATGAAAACCATCGGGCCAAGGCCATCAGGCCGCCATTTGAAAATACATGATGAAAACCATCGGGCCGCCATGTGAAAATACATGACGAAAACTATCGGGCCGACATGATGAAAACCATCGGGCCAAAAACGATGAAAAAACATGAAGAAAAACCATCGGGCCAAAAGCATCGGGCCAAACTCATCGGGCCAAAAGCATCAGGTCGGCATGATGAAAAAAAAATTTATAAAAATTCGTTCTTCATTTTTTTGATGGAGGATTAACAAATGTGAAGTGCCTACAACTGATTCAAAACCCATAAAAGTGTGCATTGACTAAAAAAAAAAGTTTAACACTAATCTTGAAATTTTTGATGGAAAAAAAGACTTTGTGAGATGAATCGATGGTTTATTTGCAAGAGATAACTTGAGAATTTCTTGGTTTAGGTTGGGTAAGAGATTTATGGAGAAGATAAGAGAGGAAAAATAAGAAAATGTGAAGAAGAGAAGAGAAGAAGAGACGAAGAGAGAATCGGGTGAGGTGAAGAAATTTGCCTAGATGAAGAAGAAGAAGAAGACAGTGCGAAGAAGAAGAAGAAAGTGCAGTGGGTCAAATGTAAAAGTAAGGGCAATTTTGTCCAAACAAAGTCTTTGGGTAGAGATTGCAAAAATTAGTGGAGCCTGGGTAGTTTTGCAACTGTTTTCTGATTTTTGGGCAATTTTGCTAAATTCCCTAAAGGATTTGACTAAAAGTTAGTCCAACCCTCTCCTATCGGTGCAACAAACGCACACTAAGGGATTGTCTCGTTTGTAGGATAGGACTGAAATTGGACTAAATCTAGTCCTATCTTTCGTTTGGCAGCTATATGGAATTACTCATGCAACTGCAATTTGTCCCGCCTCCAAGCTTGGAACAATTTGTCCCAAGTTGTACATCTTTTTTTTTTTTTCCTTTTTTCTTCTTTTTTTTCTTTTAAATTATTATTAAAAAAGGTTATATTTAATTTAAGGGGCAACTTCAACTTAGTCCCTAATTTTTGATGAAACACCAGTTTTTTACTTACGTTTTATTTTTTGGTTCACGTGGTCCCTAACGTATCTTAAATAGATCAAATTGGTCATTCTGACCAACTTTTTAATAGTCAATCATCATAAAATTATCTAAAAGACAACTTTACCCTTAAAGAATTCAATTAATAGAATTACAATTTTACCTTATAATAAAATATAATAAAAATAATTAAATAGAAAAAATTAATAAAATAATATTAAACTAAATTATAAAAACTTTAAAATATAAAATCTATTAGAAAAATATTCAAATTAAATTATTTTATTAGGAAAAATTAATATTTAAAAAGTTAAAGAATAAAATTAAAAAATGGAGAATTAAAAATATTAAAAAAATTCAAATTAAGTTATTTTATTAAAAAAATTAACATTTAAAAAACTAAAGAATAAAATTTAATTCTCAATTTTATTTATTTAATTTTATTTTTTAGAAGTTTTTAACCTTTTTTTATTCTTTATTTTTTTAAATATTAACTTTTTCTAATAAAAGAATTTAATTTGATTATTTTTTAATATGTTTAATATTTTTAATTTTTTATAATTTAACTTAATATTATTTTATTCATTTTTTCTATTTATTTTTTTGTTATATTTTAATTGGAAGATCAAATTGTAATTCTATTAATTCTTCAAGGGCAAAACTGTTAAACAATGATAGTTGACCATCAAATAGTTGGTCAAAAAACCAATTTGATCGATTTAGGAAACGTTAGGGACCACACAAACCAAAAAAGGAGACGTAAGTAAAAAAGTGATATTTCATTAAAATGTAAGGACTAAATTGAAGTTCCTCTTAATTTAAATAATTTAACTTTTATTATTATTATTATTATTCAATCATATACTACACCAAACAAAAGATACTATTATTTTTAGTTCAATCTGTACTGCACCAAACACATAACAGTACTAATTAGTGCAATCCAATCCCATAAAAATAATTCAATCCAATCTCGTGCACCAAAGACACCTCTAATAGCTTACAAGTCTCATCATTTGAGATTTAAAAAAGAAAAACAAAAGTACAAATTATACCTAACCTACCTGAGATTTGCCCTTTTATAGGAGAAAATAAACTTATAGAAAATTGACAACGAACTTCCCCTTCTATTACTGTTGACCGTTAAATGTTAACGGTTGATCCCTATCAGACAGAGTACAAGATAAAAATACACTTATAAGGACTATTTGATTCTGATTTATGAAATTACCCTTAGAAAAAAACAAAAATATAACTTTTAGTAACCATTTTTTACAGTGACACGTGTATGATTGTTTGAAATTGTTTTGGTCCTTATATGAATAAATTACCCTTATTTAAACACATTAATTTCCATTTCTATTTACATATTAAATCCATTCAAATTTTTCTCTCTTAACAATTTAATCATTAAATTTTTTTAAAAAAATTTTGCATGTTAAATTCATTAGTTTCTTCTATTTATATGAAATTTGTGAGAAAGAATACCTCAAATGGAAATGTCTGCTTTGAAATTGAATAATTTGACAATTCAAGTTGGACATAATATAAGCTGTGCACTTTATCTATTGATGTTAAATAAGGCTGAATAAATCAGTTATACAATCCTTCACACAAACAACAAAATCACAATCATTCACATGAACAACAAAATCATAATCCTTCATACACTAAAAAATACTAAAGCTGAATGTGCCCAGAAACACAAATATTTTGAGATGAACTCCCAGCACCCTAATTACCTTGTATAATCAAACCTTTTCCAGAAAATAAGGTAGTTATGCAGCATGATCCAAATGAAGCTGCGAGTGAAAAGCATCAATTAATGAACACTTATTGAATTAGAGATAGCAAATTCTAGCAAAGAAAGTATAGAGAAAGAAAATTGAATATGACATACGTATTTAGGGCTAAAAAATTAAACCCCGATTATAAGAAAGATAAGATACCAAAATTTGTGAATTTCCACTCAAAATCTATCATCGGGAGTTTCTCTAGAAGCCATATATATAAGCTTTAACTAAACTTATCAAAACCTTATTTTACTTGGCCATATATACAAACCAGAAACAATTATACCCAGAAGAAACCCAATCACACTTTGCCTCTCTCTAATCTTGAATTAAGTTCTCAAAATAATCCCAAGTAAAATTAAATCATAGAGCCTAAAACTAATTTTAGAGAACTTAAACCATCCTTAAGTAATACTAAAACCACTCAAAGGTCTTCTGTTTGAACCTCCCTTGACTTTCTTGCATCTACCATTCTGTCATGTTACTTCTGGCTAAAAATAATAAAGTAAACGAGGGATTGGGGAGGACATCTGGTGTAGGCTTGATAGAGCTCTTTGTTCGATGGATTGAAGACTTAATTATGTGGAGGGATTTGTAAAGCACCTCCCGAGAATTAACTCGGATCACTGCCCGTTATTGATTACCCTTGCTAGTCATATTCCTGGAGCGTAAGAACAAGCCTTTTAGGTTTGAGGCTATGTGGTTGAAACATAGCATGCTTAATAAATTGGTTAGTGATAGTTGGAACCAAGATAGAGTGAGGGTTAGCGATAAGGTGGGGAGACTCACTGAGGTTTTAGGTAAATGGAATAAAGAGGAATTCAGATGCATTTTCAAAAAGAAAAGAAGAATTATAGCTAGAATTCAGAGGGTTCAAAACATATTGAGTAGATGTCATAAAAACCATCTTGCTACCCTTGAAGAAAAGCTCATCAAAGAGTATAATGCTATCATTGAGCAAGAAGAGATCTTTTGGCGCCAAAAGTCTAGAAACTGTTGGCTCAAAGAGGGAGACAAAATACTAAATTCTTTCACTTGTCAACCATGGTTCGTAGAAGACATAACAAGTTGGAAGGATTGAATAATGAGAGAGGGATTTGGGAGGTTGATAAAGAGTCCATGAAGACCATTGCTGTGGAGTATTTTAAGAAGTTATTCCAAGTTGATGTTTGGGATTTCGACTACAGTATTATCCCTAAGTTTTTTGTGCTATTAATGAGAGGGATAAAACCCATCTTAATAGCAAGGTGTGCATGGAGGAAGTTCAGAATAGCCTACTCAATATCGGAGGTCTCAAAGCTCCGGGTCCGGACGGATACCCTGCTGCCTTTTTCCATAAATTTTGGGAGATGTGTAAGTGTGACTTAACCAACCTTGTGACCGAATGCTTTGAGAAGGGAAGGTTAGTGGATGACATTAATCAAACTTTTGTTACTCTTATCCCTAAGGTCACTAGCCCTTTAGACATGACTCAACTAAGACCTATTAGCTTATGTAATACGAGCTATAAAGTCATTAGTAAAGTCATAGTGCAAAGGTTGAGAGACTTGCTGCCGAATCTTATCAGCCCCAATCAAGTGGCTTTTGTGCCTGGAAGACAAATACAAGATAATATCATCGTGGCATAAGAGGTTCTTCAAAAATTCAAAGTCACCAAAGGCAAGAAAGGTTTCTTCGCGTGGAAGATTGATCTAGTGAAAGCTTATGATAAACTTCAATGGAGATTTGTGAGAGAAGTGCTTATTGAGGTAGGGGTGGAAGGTAAATTGCTTGATCTCATTATGCACTGCATTAGTAGTGTTAATTTCAGGGTAGTCCTAAATGGAGAAGTTTCTGAGGCTTTTGTTCCAGGATGCGGCCTAAGGCAAGGAGACCCTTTGTCGCCGTACCTCTTTGTCTTATGTATGGAGAAGCTCTCTCATTTAATCTTGCAGAAAATTAAGGAGGGATCTTGGAAAACTATCAAAGTTTCGCGTGAAGGACCAGAGATTTCTCATTTATTTTTTGCGGATGATTTAATTTTGTTTGGAAATGCTAATGTGAATCAGGCTGCGATTATGAAGGAATGTATGGACAGCTTCTGCGCCATTTCGGGACAGCAAATAAGCTATAATAAATCTAGAGTCTATTGTTCTAGCAATGTCAAAGATTCTCTTGCGAAGCTTATCTATAATGTGTGTGAGTTCCCAGGTACAAGGGATTTGGGCAAGTATTTGGGGGTTCCCCTAATTCATGGTAGGATCAATAACAGAACCTACAATGAAATTTGTGAAAAAACCCTTAAGAGACTTGCGTCGTGGAAGAGTGCTACGCTATCCCTAGCTGGTAGAACTACTCTCATCAAGGCAGTCACTTCCACATTACCCGTTTATGTGATGCAATCCATCAAACTCCCAAGTGAGGTATGCTATAAACTTGATAAAATTAACCGAAATTTCTTATGGGGCCATACTACGGATAAGAAAACTGTCCATCTAATCAATTGGGATACTGTGTGCAATCCCAAGAATGAAGGTGGCTTAGGCATCATGAAGATAAAGGTGATGAACCAAGCCTTGTTGGCCAAAGCGGGGTGGAGATTGTTACAAGGAGAAGTAGGCCTTTGGGGTCAACTGCTGAAGAAAAAGTACCTCAAATACAACACTGCTGGGGACATTTCCACAAACAAATATGGTGCTTCGTCTAGTACTTGGAGGGGCATCAATTCAGGGACTAAATTATTACATCAGGGGCTGTCTTGGAGGATAGGCAAGGGTGACAGAATAAGGTTCTGGACTGATTTATGGATCACAGACCTTGGCACTCTTCAGCAATATGCCACTGGAAATCTTGACCAAGATCAGCTAAGTAAACAGGTGAGCTGGTTCCTTGAAGAAGGTAATTGGAATGTGGAAAAACTGGCTACAAACTTGCCTTGGGTTATTGTTCATAAAATCTGCAGCACATGCACTGACAGAACTGGTAATGCAGCAGATAGACAGATATGGGGGCTTGAAAAAGATGGGGTGTTCTCAGTTAATCAGCTTACAAGGTTGCTTGTAAGGTTGACAGTTTGTCTAAGTGGGATTGGAGTTTTATATGGAAACTTAGAATCCCTCCTAAATTGTCTCATTTTTTGTGGTTGGTGTGTCATGGTAAAATCCTTACTAACCTCCAAAGAAATATTAGAGGGATATCTAATGATGCTTCTTGCCCTCGATGCAACTTTGAGGTGGAAGATATGCAGCATTTATTTAGGAACTGTAGTACCTCATCCATAATTTGGGAGGATGTCTCCTTTTTTTGCAGAAATTCAGATTTGTGGCAAGGTGGAAGGGCGACTGATTTCAAGTCTTGGTTGTATGGGAATCTGAATAGTAGTGCTATTGTAGGGGGCAACATCCCAAGTTTCCTTATGTTTACTGCAACTCTATGGTATGTGTGGAAGTGGCGTTGTTCTTCGGTGTTTGATGATAACTTCAACCAGCCTAGTTGTCCTGCTTTGATTATCTCTCGGTTTTGCAAAGATTGGCTGGTGGTTAATGAGAATCCTAGCAAGACTAAATCGGTTAGATATAGGAAGGAGTTATGGAAGCCTCCTGAGAAAGGTGAGACTAAAATTAATGTTGATGGGGGAGGGATACTGTCATTGGAACCATCTATGTTGGTGGTGTGTTGAGAAACAGCAGAGCGTCTTGGCTGGGGGGATTTTCTAGCAACAAAGGGATTGGGTCAGTTCTTGAAGCTGAATTATGGGCAGCTTTAGAGGGTCTAAATCTAGCCTGGAACAGTGGGTATAGGAGTGTTATTCTTGAGAGTGACCCAGCTGATACTGTCAAGCTTCTGCTAAAGGACTCCAACATCAACCATCCCCTCTTCAATCTTATTTCTGAGTGTAGGAAGCTGATCAAGAGTGGCTGGAATTGTGAGGTTAAACATATACTTAGAGAAGGCAATATGGTTGCTGATTTTTTGGCTGGTCTGGGCAAGCATAGAGAGCTGGGAACTAGTTTCCATCCCCTGCCTCCTCCTGAAATTGCTAGCCTTATTGAGCTAGATGCTGGAAATATTTTGTTTGTTAGTTAGTTGTTGTGTTTTCTGGGTTTATAGCCCTCCTCTATACCAAAAAAAAAAAAAGTAATAAAGGTACAAAGAGAAATAGAAACAAACCAAACAGATAGACAAATAGAAAAAGAAAAAAAAATCTCAGGATCTAAAATCTTACCTTTTTCTACAAAAAAGTAGAAGAAAAGACAATGAAACTCACTCTCTCTACCCGACCGATTTTCTCTCCACCCGAGCAGCTGTTTCTCTCTTCCCCTTCACCCGACCCGATCTTCTCTCTCCACCCGACCTCTTCGACACGTGGAAAGACGATCCTGAGTAGCCGTACCTCGCCGGCGTTTGGAAAATCACTGGCCGATCTTCTTCTTCCTTCGGCTTCGCTTCTTCCTCGACTTTGCTTCTTCCCTCGGCTTCACTTTTTCCCTCGATCGATCTTCTTATTCTCTCGCTGCTTTGCTCGCTATTTCTCTCTCAGTCGCCAGCGTCTTGGAAAACTCACCCAGCTGATCTTCTTCTTCTTCTCTCGCCAACCGATCTTTTTTTTTCTCTCTATAGAATTGGCTCTCTCTAAAAAAAACTCACCTGAAAAAATTAAATGAATTGAACATAACAAACCTAATTATAAGTTTATATATATTGGTTTGTGTTGTAATTTTACATGGATTTTTTTTAAATTTGTGAATTTATATGGTACAATGACTATTCTACCCTTTTAGTCAGGGTTAACTGTTAACACTTAACAGTCAACAGTAACGAGAGGAGATTTCGCTGTCAATTTTCTATAAAGTTATTTCAGTCTGTAAAAGGGCAAACATCAGGTAGGTTAGGTGTACTTTTTCCTTAAAAAATTCGTATAATTATCGATGGATTTGTTTAGTTGTTTAATAAAGGAAGAACCCAAAAGCTTTATGGTCTAGGTTTTACTTTTATAAAGAATAATAATGAAGAAGCATAGTCAGCTACATCATCAGCTGTTGCAAATACATTATCAGCTACATCAATGATCTAAAGTGTATCAAAATCATCATCAGCTAAGAGAACGAATCAGTGTGTGTAACAGCATCGATATGCTCTCTATTTGTTCAATGCATAGCAGCAGATGATAAACTTGATCATCAATAGAATAATAAGTAAAAAAATCAGGAGAAGTATAATTAGTTTAGGTGGTTGAGTTAGTTACAATTAGTTAGAGTGCTGATGTGGAGTTTGTTGAAAGGCAGTTATTTATGTCTCAAAAGTTGTTATGGTCAGGAACTTTTGTATGTAAATTAGCTCATTGTACGAGTTGGTCCCGTGGTTATTACTCGTTGGGGGTTGTCCACATAAAAATTTTTGTGTTGATTTTTAATTTGGTTTACATGTTTTTAATTCCACAATATTTTTGTTAAACCTATTCACACCCACCCCCCAAACCCCTAACCCCTACCACCAACGTGCATGCTAGGTTTGCCATAGCTACAAATCCACATTTTTCAATTAGCAATGGTAAACTACTCTCAATATCTAATATTGATGATATGTTTGTTGCACTCAGTCCATGACCAGACGGTAACAGTAATAATAATTGGAATACTTGATTAAGTCCTTGACCGGGAGGTAATCACCATATTTAAGATAAGAATTAATCCTAAACCTAAATGGATATCTTTGTTAAATAATTGGTTGCATTTAGTGGTTGTGTTTGGATCATTGATGACCTATTTTTCCTTCCATAAATTCACAATTCCAGTTTTCTCTCTGAATAATTAGTTTTAGAACTCTTTATTCTTCTCAATTCAATTAAATCTTTACTTTGATGTCTTTATTTAATTAGAATTAAATTAGTAATTAAATTGTCAATCTCTGTGGGATTGATCCTTGCACTTGTCGGAACTATACTACATATAGAGTTGTGCACATACAAGGTATAATTTGGTACATCAGTGTGCATACTCAATAAAGCAGTGTATGGTCTTAAGCAGGCACCATAATCTTGGTTTCATAAGTTGAGAGCTGCTTTACAGTCATGCGGTTTTGTCAACTCTACCTCAAACACTTCCCTTTTTATTAAACATTTCAAGTATGATGTTATCTACTTGTTAGTATATGTAGATGATATATTGATTACTAGAGGGAATGTTCAGCTTGTGCAAAGTCTTATAGTTGAGTCATGCTTTTGCTTTGACGACACTTGGCTCAGTTCATTACTTCCTGAGTTTTGAAGTGTATAAAGACAAGTCTGATTTGTATCTAATACGAACCAAATACTTCAGTGACTTGTTATAAAAGACAAGTATGCTTGATTGCAAGCCCTATGATACTCCCTTTGCAGCTAGTTTAAAGCTTTCTAAGTCTGATGGTGAAGTTTTCTCTATTGCTACAACATATCGCATCACAATTGCAGCTTTGCAATACTTAACACATACTAGGCCTAACATCTCCTACACAGTGAATAAACTTAGTCAATATATTGCTGCTCCAACTCATTGGCAAGCATGCAAAAGGATTCTACATACTTGAAGGGAACAGCTCACAAAGGGCTTGCGTTCAAACCTTCATCTAAGCTCAGGTTAAATGCTTATACATGTGCTGATTGGGCCAGCAATTTAGATGATAGCAAGTCTAACAATGGAAATAGTGTCTTCATTGGAGGTAATTTGGTTTCTTGGAGCTCTTGTTTAGTGAACTTCACATTCCTCTTGTTGTCTGGTGTGACAACATTGGTGTTAATTCATTAGTCCAAAATCCAGTTTTTTATTCTCGCACAATGTATGTTGATATTGACACTTACTTTATCAGAGAGAAAGTAGCAAATGGTGAGATTGAGCCAAGGTATCTTCCTACAAAATTTTAAATTGTTGATGTATTTACAAATGGTTTGCCAAGAGATCGGTTTAGTTTCTTTGTGAGAAACTGAACTTGGTGGTATCACCATAGTTTAGTTTGAGGAAGAATGTAAAGAATAATGCAGAAGCATTGTCAGCTACATCATCAGCAGCGCTGCAGCCACATCATCAGCTACATCAATGATCTCAAGTGTATCAAAATCATTATCAGCTAAGAGAAGGAATCCAGTGTGTGCAAGAGCATCGACTGCTTTCTATTTGCTGAATGCATAGCAGGTGATGATCAACTTGATATATCATCAACAAAATAATAAGCAGAAGATCAAGAGAAGTATTTTCAGTTTAAGTGGTTGAGTTAGTTACAGTTAGTTAGAGTTCTAATGTGGCACTAGTAATGTGGAGTTTGTTGAGAGGCAGTAATTTAAGTCTCAAAAGTTGTTATTGTCAGGAACCTTTGTATATAAATTAGCTCATGCATTGTATGTGTTAAATCAATCAATGAAATTAGAATAGCTTAGCTTCTCCATACACCATTAATGGCTTCTCTTATTATTGTTGATTTTTCTCTCTCAAGACTTTCATCAAATACATTATCATTTTTATCAAACACCTTATTAGAGTTTTCACAACTCTCATTTAATATCTAGAAATGATTTATGAATTCTCGCATTTGCACAAACTATTTCTTATACAGTACCTTTTTATTCTGTAAAAAAACTCAAAGTTACTTGTGAAAAGATTTTAAACATAAATTATTGCTTCAAAATTTCTCGGACATATATTTCTTCTTCGATTTTATATTTTGAATTTTCAGAAAAAACAATACAATATCTTTCCATTTCCTGGCTGGGCCCTTCGATAAGCCACCCGCCACAACGACATTTGATAGCTATTAATTTCTCTAGATTTGAAGGTCCACAAAAATTTGAATGATTTATAAATCCAAATAGGTTCACAATCAAATGCCCCCCTCTAAAGTTTTTGTGGAACCTTTTTATTAAAATTGTAAAATCCATACACAATCATAAAAATTTTCTACATATAAATTATAAAATCAAATAAATTTACTTTTATGCCGGAAGCGTATACTTACTGTTGCAAATCAGATCTGCAGACAAATAACAGTACAGGATGGCCACATAAAATCTCATGGTATTTCGGGTATTGTGTTCAAGGTATATGAATGTTACTCGAACAACTACAATAATTCTCCGGTGCAAGATCCGCTTTAGAAAAACTAGCAGAGAGATTTTTTTTTTTTTAATATATATCCAGTATTTTTATGTCGTATGTATTATTTATATAAAAGAATGAATATATATAATTAATGATTCATATCAAGATAATGTTTGATTTTATCCGTCATAATTAGGATATTTAGATTTTATTTACTAACAAAATTCGAGACACTACAACCAACTTAGATTTTATAGGAAATAGTTCAGTAATTGAATATAAAACTAGAAAAAATGAGTTATTTCCTGAAATTAATAACTTGGTAGTTGAAGAGAAAAGTTTGGGCGAAATGGTTTCACTCAAAAGACTACAGATAACAAAAGATAATATATGAATTAATGAATATCTGTAACTGTGTCACATGTAGCCACATTAGTGGAGGCCGCATTGTCAGACCAACCCAGGCAACTTTTTTCTAGTAGTTGAGATACCCTTGAGAATATTAACTGCCATTATGTAATACCCATTGATGGGATGGCTGACAAAACAGCTAGAAGATAGCTCCAACCTCTAATCTCTGACCAGTACAAAACAAACAAAGCTCATAACAGTCACAAGCTAAAACCATACACGCAAATGACATGAAAATCATGGCTTCTTGCTGTCAAATCCTGGCATTCTTCATCGCTTTGTCATGCCCATATTCAAGCATCAATTCGGTCCTCGCAGCTGCCCAATGGCCATTTAGTTTTGGAGCTAACATGATAGCTCCTTTGCCCAAGCCTGAGTTACCACCAATAATCCTAACCCCACCACCACATTTCGCACCAGCACCGCTGTTACCTCCTGCCATGGTAAAGGCACCGGCACCGGCACCGGCATTACGACAGAATCCACGTAGCACTACTTTGCCTCCAACCTCAAGGTTGCATGGACGCAGAATGCCACCATTGGGTAACCCTAAGTCCCAGTACTCGCCTCAAAATTTACAGCCATCATCGCCTCCAGCGGTCACCTGAACCGACCAAGTCAGACACATTACTGTTGGTCCAGCATATCACCAGAGAGTCCCATTATCATATGTTGATCAAATTTTAATTGTTTATTTGTTCTTGTTATGAGAAGAACTCTCATCATCATTAATGAAAGGGCAAATTTCATTTCTTATCTAAATTTTTTCGAATTATCAGTTGTTTAACTTAGTTTTCTTTATTATTACTCGTGGTCCATATATTTTCATGAAAACATCTATTTGATCCTCCCTTAGTCAAACGTTAATAAGACTTAATGGATTGGAAGTTATTTTCGTCTTTAAATAATAAACATACCATGCGTCATCACAATTTTTTTAAAAATAAAATAAAATTAAAATTACTTTAAAAAAATATATAAGTCTCCATGAGACCCGTCTAGGTCTCCATTGCCCTGGCAAGACCCAGCACATTTAATAAAATAAAAAAAATTTTAATTTTTTTTTATCCAAGTCTCAATGGAGACCCATCTAGGTCTTGTCCATGGCTCTGGCGAGACCCAACAGAGCGATGGGAGACCGAGATGGGTCTTCTTCATTGCCAAAACAATTATAAAAAGAAGAAGTGATAGATTCGACTTGGAGAACTTGAAAGGCGAAAAGAGGGATGTTTATTTGTGAAGGTTGCCTTTTAAAGTGACGACGTTGGCGGTGGAGGGTTGATACTTGCTCCTGTCGAAAGACAAACAAATACCCATTCGTCAAATCGGATTGTAGACTTGAAGAAAGTTATATTTTTTTTTTGTTGATGAAAAAGAAACAGAGCAGAGGAGGTTGTTTGAAGAAGAAGTTGAAAATGGATAATCGAGAGAGGAAGAGAAATTGAGGTGTTAATATAAGGAAAAAGTGGTGTGGGGTCAAAGAAAGGCCTTTGTTATACAAGAATCAAATTGAGAACAGACAACGATGGGTCTCGCCAGAGCGATGGAGGCCCGACACTAGGTCTCCATCTCCGGCTTCCATCTCTAGCGATAGAGACCAAGCTAGGTCTCCATGTCAGACGATGATGGTCACACCTTCCCCTTGTAAATTGATGATGATGGAGTCTGCTTGATGACTCTTGAGGTTTGATGAAGCAAACGGCTGGGTCAGGTTGGGTTGTTTGATGTAGCAAACGCTTGGGTTGAAGTAGAGAAGAAGTAGAGACTGGATAATTAGGAGGTGAAATGGGGGTGTTGAGAGGGTATATGAAATGCTATTTTTTTTTTTTTTTAAATTATTTTTGTCTCCATTATCATATCTGAGATCAATGTGTAAAAAACTTAAAATTTTTATATATTTTAATTTGTAATTATATATTTATTTTATTAAATTGAATTAAAATTGTTATGTTAATTTTTTTTTTTAAAGGAAAATTGTATTAATAAACTAAAACCAAACTATTTCCGCATATCAGCCAAAGTTACATACTCCACAAAGGGAGGAATACAATCCATCAGATATAGATCTGAATGATTACACTCTCTGGGAGCAAAACTAATAGGAGAGGCACTAAAACAAGGAAGTGCAGCAAAAATATCATGCAAAACGATACCAAACTCAGAACCAAGAGACGAGCCCGCATTAACACAAGAAACTACAGCAGCGGCATCACACTTCAAAGAGGCAGGAATCAAATATGAATCAGCAGCAAACCTTATCCCAAGCAGAAGAGCAACCGTGTCTGCCAGCTGCGGCGTGAAGTGCGCCTGGATTTTCTGGGCAGAAAACGTACACACCAAGCCCTGATGATCCCGAATTATAACACCTACGCCGACCACACTCCTATCAGAGTCCAAGGCAGCATCTATATTAATTTTCAAGGAACCTAGATGTAACACCCCTAACCCGACTTCCATTATAATGTAAAATCGAGTTAGTGGATGTCACCTACTTCGTTATTAATAAGTTCGGGAATAATATTATATATAATTTTTTTAAAAAAATTTCAGCAGAGTTCTGTTTGTATTTTGAAAATTCTAAAAATATCAAAAACCTGTAGAAGACAAGAAAAACACTTCTAAAAGCAAATCCATTTCTCAACTACCATTCGGACATCCCGTCCGTCTCAAAACTCCACCCATCATTCACGTTGTTATAATAATCCAACTATTAATAAAAGAAAATCGTTCCCATTACATTCAATACTAACATAAAAACATAAGCAACATTTTGTCTACCAAACTAATATATAATACAAAATATTATCATAATTTATAGAAATCGGCTTAACAAAAATTGGACCTTTTTATATAAATACATGGTTTCATGTTCATAAATATTTAATATATATATACATACATAATATTCAAAGATAAAATATCTACCCAAAGTGGTAGAAAAGTATGTGACTTCTTGGATTTTTTTGCAGATGTAACTTTCCTTCAGTCTTTCCCTACAACGCTCAATCTACTACCTGTGCGCGGTAAATCCAACACGCTAAACATATTTGCTTAGTGGGTGTATACAATTTAAAATTCATAATTTTGATTATAAATATCATATAATAAAATTTGTAAACGGTAAAGTTTCTAGTAATTCCAATATCACTATAAAATGTACTAAAATATATTACTCAGTTGTAACAAAATAAAGTGATAAACACGCATTATACTTTTCTATGCATTTTCCATATGCAATCACACAAATGTGCTTTCTTTTAATTTCATAAATGTTCTCATCCATAATTTTCATTATATATATATATATATATCTTTTAAATCAATGCCCTTAGTAAGCATTAACATGATGCCCTTAGTAAGCATTAACATGATACCATGGATTGGAATACGAGTGCCCTTAGTAAGCATTAACATGATGCCCTTAGTAAGCATTAACATGATACCATGGATTGGAATACGAGTTGTTCGACATCTGACACTCGGTGCCTCCCCGCCGAACTAGTTCACATATACTTTCCAATTCGACATCGGACACTCGGTAACTCCCCGCCGAATTGTTTCACATATATTTTCCAATTCTAGGACCGGACACTCGGTGCCTTCTCAAAATCTATAGAATAGAAATCATCACAATAATATTTTCAATGCAGTACTGCAATAATTACCCTATTGACAAGCCAATCTCCAATTCCCACCTACCAATGTTCAAATTTACTAGGACCATTTTAAGTTTCAGTATAACATAGTATATATATTTTCACATACTCGATTGGATCGATTTCAATTCATCTATTTTCCTTCAAATTATCAAACTACTTTATAACTTATTCTATAAGAAATCCAATAACATCAAATATAGATTAAAACATAAAAATATCCACATTTACACCATATACCATATTAAGGTAGCTATGTATATATTTATGAATAAATAAACTTTCATAATTTAAACACATCAAAACAATCCATAAATATTATCAAACATAGCTTTCAAAACAATTTACATTTCAACACAACATAATATACATATATATATATATATATATATATTTATTTTTATGAATCAACAAACTTTCACAAAATTCATACTCGACTATACTTTCATTTCCGTTTTTCATGTTTAATCAAATTCGAATGTCACGGAAAACATTTATCAATTCGTAATGCAAAGTAAAATTTCAAAACCACCTCATTTCACACACACATATTCGGCCAACCAAGTTCAACTCTTAATATTTGTTTAAAATCATCAATTTGCTTTATAATTTATTAAGCATATTATCAATTAACCTTTAAGATAACTTAAATTGAACAAAAATACCCAAGTTTAAACACATGACCAAGTAAGGGTAGCCATGAACTCTTTGCAAAATCAACCAATTTTTATCATTTAACACATCCAAACAATTTACAAACATTATGCACATATAATTTTCAACTTACATTAAATAAAAACATGGAATTCATGATATTTTTATTTAGGAATACCATACTTGTAAAAAGAGAATTTCAATCTAAGTGTACACTAACCTTATTAGTGCTTGATTCCACCTTTCCAAGGCTTCAATGGCACTCCTACTACTTTTCTTTCCCTTTTCCTTGCCCCTCCTTGGTTAGGGTTTTTCCTTGCTCTTTTTTTTTTCCTTCACTTTCTACTTGAATTTTTTGCTAGAATCAAGGGAGTTATCACTCCAAATGAAGCATGAAACACTTATATAGCAAGAGAAGATATGATTGAAACAATTTGTGGTAAGAAAATTAAAGAAAAAATGGAGGAGAAGTGAAGATGAAGTACACGGCTGGAGGAAGAAGAAAAGTGCATGATTTTTTTTCTAAGTGTCCTTTATATAGTCAAACTTCAATGTCTAATTGCTTATTTGGTCCCTCAAAAATTCCTTAATTGTAATACTACCTTTAGTCCACTTAAAAGCATTTTCATTGGCTAAAAAAAATTCATCTAGAATTCTCTTAATTTAAATGAAATTAAACATAAGTTCAAATTAATTAATTCATGCTACCAATATAACTTTTAATATGTCTTGTTCTCATTGGCCAATTTCTCATGATATGGATTACCAATTTGATATTATTCTTTGTCTCTCAAATATATATTTCTACCAATCAAATCCTCCCATTCATTTCCAAAATTAATTCCTTTATAAAAAATGCTTCTCAAGAAAATATAATTTCCTTAAAACTTCACATTTAAAATAAATTTCACAATCTAATAAATATTTTCTAAACTTTATTCTTCTCCAATATACTATATGCATCACTTACTTCTCTTTTCCATGCTCAATAATAATTAAATAATACTAATCATATTTAATAAAAATTAGGGGCGTTACATTGGAGCTGGAGGAGACCAGTAACCAGCCTTCTTATCCTGCGCAGCAGCAGTACTAGGCTGGACAGCAGCTGCCTGAAACTCAAGCAAAAATGATCTGCTCCAATCCACCACCTTAGCTACGTTTAAGAGCTGCTTCCCATGCACCAACCTATTACGTTTATGCCACAGATACCATAAGGTCATACAAAAGGACTCTAGCTCCTCCAGGAGAAGTTGAGCCCGAGCCATCAACAAAAAATCCATGAAGGAGAGCTGCTGATAACCTGCCAAACCAGCCAACACCTCACAAGCAGCACGAAACGGCTGCAACAGCTTACAACCCCAAGCAGCATGCAAAGAGGATTTAGAGTTGCTATAACCAAACGGACACCCAGCATTCACATCCACCCCTTTTCGTGTTAAATTTATATTGGTGGGAATCCAATCTTTACAAGCTTTCCAGAGAAAATTTTTTACTTTAAAGGGTATGTTCAAATTTCATAAACAATTCCACCAAGGAGCACAATCTGAACCTCTTGACTTACCAACATCCACCTCAAGAGACATACCAAGGTGTAACCACTTTTGACTGTATAATCCCCCGACAAATCATAATGCCAACAATAATCATCAGGTAGCCTAGCTAAGGAGGGAGGGATGGCCAAGATAGCTTGTTGATCGGCTGGAAGGAAAACTTCAATAACCAACGACAAGTTTCACACTCCAGAGAGCAGCTTAAGCAAACAAACCAGGGTAGTCTCACCGAGGATAGGCCACGAATAAACTCGGAAAGAACTAGGTCTAGGCAGCCATTGATCAGAATAGATAAAGACTGAAGCACCATCCCTTATCTGCCACCTACACCCCTGCTCAACCAAACCTCGCCCCTATATAAAGTTCTTCCAAACAAACGAATTAGAAGCCCGAGCCTTTGCATCCAGGAACGAAGAGGACAGATGGTAGCAACCTTTAAGGATGAGGGAGTTTGGACTACGGATCAAACGCCAACATTGCTTCACTAACATCGCCTTGTTAAACATTGACAGGTCGTTGAAACCTAACCCACCATTCAACTTCTTCTTATAGAGCTTAGCCCACAAACCCTAATGAATCTTCTTAGAGTTACTATTACTTCCCCACCAGAACCGAGCACAGAGAACATGAATCTCTTGGATCAACGACAGAGGAAGTTTAAAAAGGTTAATTTTATACGTCGGGATAACCTAAAAAACAGCTTTAATTAAGACCTCCCTATCCCCCGGCTGAAAACAAACTACACCTTTTTAGCCTCTCCCAAACTTGATCGCAGATACTATAGAACAACCCCTTTTTATCCCTGGCGGCAAAGCTCAGAAGACCTAAGTATCGTTTGTGACAAGGAACTAAATTAACTCCCAAAATTCTCACCAAAGGCAACCCCTCTGAACGATCAATCTGCTTGCTGCAACATATTGCCGACTTATCAAAGTTGACAATCTGTTCCTAAGCCCTAGCATACAACCCCAAAATCCCCTTCAACTCCTGAACTTCAGAAATTGAGGCCCGAGTGAAAATCATGCTATCATCTGCGAAGAACATGTGAGAAATTTTAGGCCCTGAACGACTACACCTGAACCCAGATATCATACTCTTATCTTTAGCATTACTCAGAAGACATGACAACCCTTCCACACACAGCAGAAACAAATAAGGAGACAACAGATCACCTTAACAGAGCCCCCTGGTAGACACTTACACACCACTCGGACCACTATTAATGAGAAAAGAATACGAAACTGTTGTGACATACCTCATAACTTTATCAATCCATGATCGGGAAAAACCTAATCGTTCCATAATACAATCCAGGAAGATCCACTCTACTCTGTCGTAAGCTTTCGAAATGTCCAGCTTAAGGGCGAGATAACCCTTCTTTCCATTCACTCTTCTCTTGAGCGAATGCATACGTGACACGCTTACAATGCGTGGGATAAATTCCAAGTGCAGGATGCATTGAAGTAATAAATTTTCCGCGAGTACAGGGTCGAATCCACAAGAAAGTGGTGGTAAAATTAAGGACTAAAACTAAAGATGTAATAAAGACAGAAAAGTAAATTAAAGTTGTTTGTTGTTTTGATTAGCGAAGGAATAAAAAAAATTGAAAGTAAAATGGAAAATTAGGCCAAAGAGAAAGGAAATGCTAAGTGGTCAAATGGTCCCAATCACGAATAAAGGTATGATAATTGACTAATTGAAGCGCTTATTATTAAGACTAGATTAGGATTAGTAAAGGCACACCATATTATATAGGTCATGCAATGGTATTGTAATTCCAATTAAATTCATCTATTGGTCATAGAGTGAAATTAATTGAAAACCCAATACTACTCTAATCCCTAGATTAATTAAGTATTTTCATAGCATAATTAAATCAGTCATTGTTCTTAGAATCAAATGATAAACAATTGTGACCTAATAATTTCTCATAATAAGTCACAATTTCTTTATTAACAATCATTTAAGATTCATGCAACATACTTTCGTAGTGCAACCAATAGAATAAAATTGCAATAGAAATAAATATCTAAGCACAAATTCTTGAAATAAATATAAAAGTTTACATAGTCAATAAAACTCTAAATCCAATCTTGGTCCATTAAACACCTAACTAGGAATTTAGCTCCTCATATAATCAGGTAAAAAATCAAAAGAAGAAAAGGAAGTAATACAACCTATTCTCGAAGATCAATGGTGAGAAATCCTGCTTTGGTCCGGCTGGAACTTCGTCACCTTTGAATCTTCGTTTCCTCTAATGAATAATCTATCGAATCCAAATAACTAACTCCAAAATGGTGTGGAATGGTGTTTGTATGGTGTTTGGATGATGAAAATTGACCTAGAACTCCTTTGGGCGTAGCTTGGACGGACCAAGGACAAACCCCTTTCTTTTTCTCCTATTTTCCTTTTATAGGTTGTAGAATTTAGGGTTTCCGCATCGCCGTCGCGACCGTGTGTCACGACTCCCGGTCACAATGCTCTGGACGTGGTACTTACTGCCAAAAAAATGATGTTGTGTCGAGACCCCGAGTCGCGATACTTAATGGTCGAAATTGGCAGAACTGTGCAATGTTACGAAAACGAGCATAACTTCCTCTAGAAAACTCCTAAATCACAAACCATAACTATAAGGCTAGTAACCCAGTTCATCCTATGGTATTTATGGTAGCCTCCGAACATGATCGATTTGCACTAAAAATCTTCAATTCTTCCAACTTTGCCATATCTTCCATAATATTCACCTAAGGCCTGCACAAGCTCAAAACACACATTAAACCTACCAAATTACTTAAAAACAAGGTCAAAAGACACGGTCTAAGGGGTGTAAAAATATAACATATACAATCCGATCAATACGCTCAAAATCCACTATAGCATTATCTGTAATAACACAACCATGAATAAAAGCACTCTGCGAGCACGAGATAACCTCATCCAAAACCATCTTGAACCAATTAGCTAATGCCTTAGCAATCACTTTGGCAATCAAATTGCAGAGGCTAATAGGCCGCAAATCTTTCATCTTTTTCGCGCACTGGACCTTAAGGATCAAAGTAATGGTCCCACCATCACCAACAAAAACACTCTCCCTTTTACCCAACTGAAAAGAATCCTGAACATCTTCTATGATCACTACGCTAGATCGAGCCTGCCTTTTCCACCCTTTCTTTCTAGTGCCAGTGTCCTCATCACAACTACTCTGCTTAACCACCCCAGAAGAGGCCCCTCGAATAGCCCTAGTATCCTGAATGACCCCATAAAAACCAGCAACCATGACACTGGAAGAGAGTCGGAGCCAGTAACCTTTGAAGCCGTAGCACCAGACCGTTTAAAGACGAGAGGAGTACCGCCCAAATCTATACCCTCCAGGATATTGTTGATCTCAAACGGCTAAGCCTTAGCACCCTAAAACAAACCCGGAGAACAGAAAACATGCAAATTGGTCATCATAGAGTTAAATTCAGGAGTCGAAACGATCTTCGGTCCATGTGACTCCACCCTCGGAACCCCTTTTAACACCATGCTCTGCTTTTTGAGAGAGGATAGCTCCACTTCCACACCCTCAGGAGCTGCACCTACAGTCCCCACGTTCACCTCCTGTTTGGTCAAATTTTGGGTAGCAGACGAATGAAGGTTAGGAATATTGCTACCCATCCCATTAGAGCTAGTCTGTCTTCTAGAACGAGGGGTCTTAGCCGAAGAAGAGTTCTTGCTTGACGAGCGAGAGGGGCTGCAAGCCCTTAGCTATCCACCAAATCGTAATCGCTTCTCCCCTAGCCAATTGTTCCTCTACCCTCTGAGCCATGCGGTCACATAAAGGATGCCTAAGGAGTCCATACAGAAAGCAATACTTGGGGAGCAGCTCATACTTCAGGGGCATGATCGTTTCGACCCTATCACCTAAAATATCCATACGTAGAAATTGTTTGAAAGGCTTTCGTATGTCAACCAAAACCCTCGTCCGCAGATACTTACCTAGACATCCCCCAGAAAGCCCCAAATCAACCTCCACAACCTCTCCAATCTGACTACTAAGAAAGTGACCGATATCCTTCGTCATGCAGAGTAATGGGACATTATGAAGTTGCACCCAAAATTCTGTATAAGAGAAACGCATGTTGGATAAAGAACCAGAACCTGTGGGGACTTCCAATACCAATAAGGCATTATTAAAGCTCCATGGCCCCCCCCTTTAATACCCGATTACAGTCCAGGACATTATCGAACTGAAAGACGAACGTATTTTCCCGAACGACTTCAACTTCCACCCCTTGTCTTATCCGCCATATCTTTGGGATGATGGCTCGGAAAGCCTCCTGATTAACTAGTTTGTTAGAGATCAATTTCCCTGCGAGGCAAAACTCTAACTTCTTCGAACTTGCCTCTTGTAGACGAACATCCAGTTTAGTCACTGGTCATCATTATCTTCCAACAACAAAGAGTAACACAAATCAACAATGTCCTTGTTTGCCATCAGACCCAAGCCGCACCAAAAACACCACTACGCAACAAGCCACCCATGATAAAAAAAACTGAATAACTCGGAAGAAAGCTCCTAAAAAACCACCCTACTACATTCACAAGGAGTGAACCCTAGATCCATAGACCCGACGGCTACTTTCACACTAGGTTTTCAGGGAAACCCTAGAGAAAAGAATAAAATTGTTATGTTATTATAAATATTTAATTAAATTATTTTTATTTTGGTGATACATGTCACATTTTTATTAGAAGTTAGTTAAAGTAAAGTTGTCAAATTTTAAAAGTCTGAGGGCAAAATAATACTTTTAACTCATTGAAGTTTAGTCAAGAGAAAAAAAGTCTTTTTTGTATTTTCTGTGAGTTTGACGGTTAAAAAATGGACAAAAGGACTAAATTGATATATTTATAAAAATTTAAGGACCACTGATACTAAAAAAGGAAACTGTGTTAAAAAAATAAAAATTTAAAAACAATTGGGACTAAAATGAAATTTTCCCTTATTAAATATACTAAACATGATTTGTGATCATATGTTGAATCCTATATATAGTCTATACCACAGGTTCACAAAAAAAGTGATCACTTCAACTTAAGTCTATACCGCTGTAGTTTCAAGATCACAGGTTTGATGTTATAAAATTTTCAGAGTCATTAAGTGGTCACAGATGTCAGTTGTTCAACTCGAAAATCATTTTCCAAATGGATTTCTGAAATTTTAAATTCCATATGAACAAGTAAAGGTGAGAATTAATGAATTCTAACCGTTAGATCTCTTTAGTATAGTAGACCAATTCTATGGACTTCAGCCATACTAATCTCCATGGAGACTTTAGTTTAATCAGTGGGAAAAAAAAATTAAAGGGCGATTATCAATTTGGTACCTAACGTTTAGGGAATTAGCAATTTTTTAAACCTGTTTCGTTTATTGGTATTTTTAGACCATAACTTTATGAAAATGTATCAATTTGGTCCCTTTGACTAATTTTCTAACGGTCAAACCTCACAGGATTGATAAAAAGACTGATTTGCCCATGACTCCATTTAAATAAGTTAAAATTATAACTTTAACCTCAAATTTTAAAAAAGAATATTAATAATTAGAAGGGTAGTATGGTCATTTTAGATTAATTTTTAATTAAAAATTTTAAAATATTTTTAAATGGATCTCCACTGTCCATCAAAATTGATGGACGTTAGAGATTATATTGAATTTTTTAAAAAAAAATAAAATTGTAAAATAATTTTTTTTTACTCTTTAAATAAAGAAGAAAAGTTTATGTTCTTGATGGATGGTGGAGATCCAATATGGATCTCCACCGTCCATGTCTCCACCAAAAAAAAAAAAAAAAAAAAAATTGGAGTTGAAGATGAGTTGGGTTCGAAAACTAGGTTCGATTTGAACCCAGATCTAGGTTCTAATCGAACCCAGATCATCTTCAACTTCAATTTTGTTTATTTTAATTAAAAAAAATTATTTTTACAATTTTTTTGATATAATCTCCACCGTGCATCAATTTTGATGGACGGTGGAGATTTTCAATTAATTTTTTTTTAAAAATTCTTAATTTATTTAATTTTTTAATTATGGTATAAAAATACCATTAGAACAGTTAAGTTTGACTAATAGTTGACTCACAGAATGACCAAATTGATATGTTCCAAAATGTTAAGGTCCAAGGATACCAATAAACGAAATTGGTTTAAAAAATTGATAATTCCCCAAAAGTTAGGAACCAAATTAATAATCGCCCAAAATTAAATAAAAAAGAGGGAGATACATAAATATATTGAACAAAAATCCATTAAAAATCAATAGATTATTATCATACTTTTAGCAACTATTGGGACAAATTCTTAATTTTTAGGACAAAAATTCAATAAGAATTAAGTTTCATATTTTTAATAAATATGAAACTTTGCTTGTTAAATATTTTATAGTGATTTTGAATATTTACAAATATTCACACAAAATTTCGTATAAACAAATTCACTTGGTCTAGATTATATAATTAAATTGTACATAATAAATGATAATGGGTTAGTATTTAGTATTAATATTGATTTTATCCTTTGCTTCATTGTAACTCAACAAGAGATCAAACTGAAAACTGTTGGCTAGCTCTAGTATGAATTGAAAAATATCATTTATCTAACCGCAGTAAACCTAGAGGGGTTGAATAGGTTTTCACAAACTTTTTCTACTAACACTGTAAAGTCATATTCTTTTATGCTGGCTTTATTCCGTATCAAAATCTCTTTTACTTATAACTCGGGTAGCTTCAGTGTCCCACGATACTTGGTGTTTTCAAGTTCAGATGGGTTCAAGCTTTGGTTCTCTCTTTATAAAGCTCGTGCGTTATGGTAAGCAATAGCTTAGCTTTAGCTTTTGGAAGATTAAGCACACACACACACACAAGGGTGAATTGCACTAAGGTACCTTGAGTTTATCCTTAATTACACGTATAATGTCAGTTTATCATTTATTACACTCAATTACCCTACTTTCAGTTGACCAAGTTAAAACTAATGGTTGACTTAACGGTTCAAGGGCAAATTGGTCTTTTTTGTGTAAATTCTTTTTAAAAAAAATTAAAAAAAATCATCTAACCAATAAGAACACGCTACGTCATTTTTTAATTAATTTAAAAACTTAATAATATTTTTAAAATAAAACAATATATATATATTAAAAATATTTTAAAAATGAAAGAGTTCTGGAATTTTTTTCCAGATCTCTTCCCTTACATTAAAAAAAAAATTTTAAATATTTTTTAAATCGAAGAGATCTGAAATTTTTTTTCCAGATATCTTCCTTTATCATTTCAAAAAAAAAATTTAAAAATATTGTTTAAATGGAAGAGATCTGGAAATATTTTTCCAAATCTCTTCCTTCACATAAAAAAAATTAAAAAATTTCTCAACTCCATCGCAGATGGAGCTTCTCCATCTGCGATGGAGATGGTTCTCCTTCGCGCAGATGGAGAAGCTCCATCTGCGCGATGGAGTGGCTTCATTGCCGAACGGAGCGAGCTCCATTTGCACGATGGAGCGACGGAGCAAGCTTCATCTACACGATGAAGAGGATCCGTCCCCAGACGGAGCTAGCTCCATCGCAGTTGCAGGTGGAGCACATCTGTGCTCCACCGAAAATCCTTTTTTTTTTGTGTGTGATGTGGTTTTTTGTTTTGAATGTGTGTTGGATAGTTTTGAATGTGATTGTAGAAGATAAATGGATGGTGGTAAGGATATGGTTGATAGATTGATTTTGGAAAATGGATGGGAGATGTGGGAGATGGTGATTGAATGAGGAAGATGGTGATGGTGGAGATGGTGAATAGTGATTTGTTTTGTTTGTGATGATTATTATTTTTAATTATTATTATTTTTAAATATTATTATTTTTTAACATGATTTTTTTATATTTATTAATAAGGGCAGTTATGTCATTTTGCAAAAAAAAAAAAAATTGGTCAACCGTTAATTTTAACTTGGTCAACTGAAAGTAGGGTATTTGAGTGTAATAAACGATAAACTAGCATTATGCGTGTAATTAAGGATAAACTTAGGGTATCTCAGTGCAATTCACCCCACAAACAATTTGCATAGTTGTGTATCTGTATCGTAGTATAAGATGTTATGTACACATACATTTCGCATTTGTGGCACTACATTATTGTACACATACATTTCCCTCTCTATTTATATGTTCTTGCATTTACAACATATTTTCCCTTTCACTGATGTGGGATTCCTTATATCCAGATATTAGTAAAATTTTTTAAGGTGGATTGTCTTCTAAATAATTAATTTTTTTTTTGAAACACAACCAAAGAGATGGTACAGTTCTGGATTCAAGAAGTTGTTTTCTGCTAGGAGCCTGATATTGATCTAATCTGTAGTACTTCTGATGAATTTTTCATGCAAATTTTGGGAAAAGAAAAGTAAGTACCAACATAGAAATGGTAGATTCTACTTTTTTTTTTTTTTCTTTTTTCTCTTTTCTCCTGATCTTCACATGACTTTATCATTGGTAAGACAGAAAGTGAAGAATATATTATCAAATACTTATTATTTATTTTCCAACCGACCAACCATGTGATTATATTAATAAACTGTTGGTTTTCATTTTTATTAACATTATATTATATTCACTAAAGAAGTGATTTTAATCAGAGTATTGGAAACATGTAAACTTTTTTTATTTAATTAATTTTATTTGACGGGCATATAGTGCATTATTATTTGTTAATTCGGACAATGTGATCACGAGTCCTGATGCTAAGGGAACATCAGACAAGACCAAGCAAATTGTTTTACAAACTATATTGTTGGGGCCATCCCTCCAATATCTCTAAGTTGTTTACAATCTTGTGTCCTCAAATCCCACCACGTTTTACCATGAACAACATTGGAGACTAGAGGGAGCAAAAGGATAGTATTAGGATATGAGTAATCAATCCCACATTGGTGGAAGATAAAACGTGTTGTAAAGGCAAGAGCATATAAATAGAGAGGGTGAAGCAACTGTGAAACATACTTACCTGGATGGGGTCAAAGTGGTATGTGTTGTTGGGCCACGTGCACACACACACACACACACACACATATATATATATATATATATATATATATATATATATATTTTAACATTTTTTTTTTAAGAATTTGGAACCGGAACCGCACCAGAGTCTGCTGTTCCGGCCGATTCCGATTCCTGCCGATTTTAAAACCGACGGTTTCGGTTCTAAAAAAGGTGAAACCAGAACCCAGACTGCCTAGTCCCGATTTGGTTCCCCTTCCCAACGAGCGGTTCGGTTCCAGTTAGGAACTCACAGTTCGAACCTAACCGTGGCCAACTCTACCTTAGAGAGTATTTAATTGAGATTTATGTTTGTCCTCTTTAGGAATCGGCTCTCCTTGTTCACCAGCTTCCTTCATGGTACGATATGCTTCTTGTTTTTGAGTAACTTTCATCTTAGCTTCCCTTAAAGCTAGAAATCTTCCATTTCTTTGTGTGGGCTTCCATAACTTAATTGTTATAGGATTTGATTAAAGGCTTGTTGAGATTTTAGGTCGCTATTTCATTATAATCTTGTTTAACCTAACTCTAGGTATGCTTTGAACTAGATTACTTGTGTAGAGATTATTGCATCTTGTTATTCATAAAGTCCTTGGTTGTATACATTATTTGTGTGTTCATAATTATGTATTGAACACTTAGACCTTCTTCCGTTGTGCTAAAGTCTTGCTAATCGAAGTGTCGATTTGAGTAAGCAAGTTGAAGTCAGGGTTCATTAGTGAAAGGCTAGCAGGGTAGAATTGATGGGGGTACAGCCCAACACAATATATTAGGAAAACTGGCCTGAGATATCAAGAGTGGTGTATTTAGTAAGCCGAGTCTTAGATACCAAGAGCAGTGTGATATATGTACCGACTTAAGGTAGTCAAGAGTGATAGGTTAAAAGCCAACCTGAGGGAGTTAAAAATGGTAGTTTTGTAAATCACATGAGGGTGTAAACATCTTTTCAACTAGTGGATCTTGTGACTGAAGTGACCAAAAGAGTTTGGTCCAATGGTTTTTACCTTGTGAGATTTTCCACGCTAAAATCGTGTGCCATTATCTCTATCCTTTTTCTCTTTCTTACTCTACTTTATCTTTGAAGATCAAGTTTGTATTTCATATTTCCGTAACTTACAAACTAAGTGAAAAGGAGAGAAAGAGTTGACACAAGTATTTTTGCGTGGAAAACACAATCGTTAAAAATTGATAGGATGAAATTCCTTTGGTCAGTTTCTCACAAAACTAGTTGATAGAACAAATACAGCCTCGAAGTTGATTCACTTAATCACACTACTCTTGATTTACTAATCTAGATTAACATATGCATACAGTGAATAAAACTAAACCTTGAATTAAATTAATAACAATAGTTGTTCACATGAGCAATTGATATTCTTTATATTGATTCCCTAGCTAATGATTTAGTTACACACCATTGGAATTAAAACAATAGACATAGGAAAGAAAGTAGAAAGATCAAAACAAGCTCCCTAACTAAAGCAATAATCTTATTATTTTGTAATACTAATGTTGACGGCAAAAAATTGACTGCAATTTGAGATGGCTGATTGCTTAATGTAGAAGAAAAACCCTCTTTCAGTTGGTGAAAGATTTGTATTTATATGTTACCATCTTAGCTTCCTAATTTGATTCGTTTTGGACTTCTTTTTATGTCCACACACACGACCTGGATGGTCGCAAGAGTTGGTCGCGCAACTTACTGGTTTTTTGCACTTTTTGGTATCTTATGGTCACGAGAGCCTTGTGTCGCGCCGCTCACTGGTTTTGTGAACTCGAAAATTCTTTATCACTCTTTTCATCCGAAAAATCCCATCAAATGATTAAAATACTTCAATTAGGTCTTCAATACCTGCACAATTCAAAAATGCTCATACGTACTGAAAACATAACAAAAGACCGATAAAATAAGGGTGAAGTCATATATGAATTTGACGTCGATCAAATACCCTCAAACCTATTTTTTGCTAGTCCACAAGCAAAACTAAAACAAAGCAAAAGAAAAAAAAAACTAACTAAAATAAAAAACTTAACTTCCTAAGCCACTGTCATAGGGAACACACACTTAGTACATGATACAAGCCTTTAAAAACCCCTAGGTGTCCCTAGCAGGAGAATGATAGTCTTCTGAGGGTTTACTAGCAACTATACCCACACACGTCTCTTTTTGATATAACGAATACATAAAATAATCAACCATAAATATGTCATGAAACCATACATGCTCAACTCAATTATCAGATATTAATGACATTCCAAATTCATCCATACATCATAAATGACTTACAACCCAACAAGTACTTAATATATGAGTCAAAAACAATTGTGCCTAAAACCTAAGATGGAATTTGCCTCGACCCTACTTCTCACAAGGCATTACTCTCATATACACTCGAATCCTAGACGTACACTCTTGTCCAATATATGTGATGAGAAGTTATACACAATAAATTTCAAAGATAATATCGCATATGTATATAAAATGGAAAGACATTCAAATGTAGCAAATTGGATCTCGTGAATGAATTCAGAAACTAAGAACGAAATAAGTGCATTACTTACACAATGCTCGTTCATTATAATTCCTGTACGATCATATAGGTCTTATTTCAAGATTGTAACATGGTCATTGGTGAAGGTTAAACAATGGGATGAATGGAAAACAAAGAACCTTAAATCATATCAAGATACTTACTTTTATTTGTAACACAAAGGTAGCTCGTATCTCTATTTTTAAATTCTTGGCATCCAAGCTTGCTTCATCGATAAACTTTTGAACTCTCTCTTTTATTGTCTCTCTCTTTTTTTTTTTTCTTTTTCATCATCATTATTATTATTTCCTTCTTTTGAGAGAATTCTTTCTCCATGACTCAATTCAATTTTTTTCAATGGTTGATTTCTTCTTTTTTTTTTTTTTTCTTGGGACATGTTTTCTATGAGCTCTACCTTCTGTGTTTTTTCTTCTCTTTTTTTTTTTTCTTTTCGTATCCTCTCGATGTGATCCTAAGCTATAGGGTATGGCATATTTTATGTTTGGATGGGCTAGGAATGAAGTGGGTGACGAAAGAAAATGTTAAATCGTGTTTGGCTTTAAAATGGTTAAACGGTAGGGAATTAAGCCTTTTACAGAGTTTAAGCACACACAGCCTGCATCACTTCTTACAGTTCATCCAACTCACAAGCATGGAATATATTCAAATATAATAGTTCATAGAATTCAAAGCAAAACCTACAAAGATCAATCTATTTCATAGAATAAGTATGAAGAGTGTCTAAAAGTGAACAAACCTGCTCATATAAAACGATAAAGGCTCAATATCACACTACATCGGTCTCTACTATTTATTCTAGAATTTCAGGCACAATGTCTTCTCCATAAAGTTCAAAATATACAGTAATGTAAATGTCAAGTTCAGTACTGACTTCCAAGGTATCAGATTAATATCTAACAATTGAAAATCACATGTGCAAGTTTGACTAGACACACTTCAGTTCACTTATTAAACTCAGCATCATTACACACAAAATATTTTTGAACGAATGTACCCTTAAACCTAAATGACATTGTCCACAATGGTATAAATAAATCAGATCTAAGGGTTGAGACTTAAAAATTAAACTTCTTCCCCAAACAGCATAAATACGAACAATTAAACACACACAAACCATAATAATTATTAAGTTTATAAGCAACATAAAAGACATAAAAGCAAAATAAAATAGTTCAAAATGAAAAATAAATAAACAAGGAGTTCATAAAAAAAAAAAAAATAAGAAATAGAGAAAACTAAGAAAGGGAAATAAAAATCATGCGCTCTGGGTCGGCTAGACGATGGATTGCGACGCCTATAAGTCTGCCTAAAGCGTCGGTCAGGTAAAGCTCCCTCCATAGCGTCTACACGCGAGGACAGGCCATCCATCCGCATATCCAGCCTATTAAAACGATGCCCCATCAATGTCATGACATCAGTAATCCAAGTTGGGCAAGCCTCATCAACTTGGACTGCTTGAGGAGCCCCTTCTCTAGCTGTATCTTCCTGCTCTACAACTACCACATCCTGCTCATCCACACGGGGGCATACTCGGCTGTAAGGAAAAAGAAAACGGAGGCAACAGACATTTTAAAAATTTTCTTTTTATTTTGAAAACACTTTTTATAAATTGATTCATACATATGCAATTTCGAACGATTTAAAACCTTTATTTCGTTTTTGATGGTTTGATCCCTTTTGTTACCACCAAATCTTCCTAACTATGACCCGCAGTCTGACAACGCATGTGTGGGTACGTCACGGATACAGAGATCGAGGTTACATAAAAAACGAGAAGACAACACCTTGTCCTTTACCTAGTTCGGCCGAACCTGCACATAGCAAAGACATAAAAAAAAAAAAAAAGAATAATTTTTTTCTTCCTCTAATGTTGCCGCACTCTCTTTCTTTTCTTTATGTTAACTTTTTTATTTCCTAATATATATATATATATATATATATATATCAGGACTCTAGGGTTTAGTTTTGACCAGGTCAAATATGATTCTAAATCTTCTTTAATTTAATTATCACTAGAGTTTGAACCCTTGACCTCTATAACTTAAAATAATTTTTATTATGTTAGTCCTCTTATCTCAGTCATGGTTTGAACTTGTAACCTCCTTTTTAATAATTAGTAATATTAATAATAATTATTAATATTTATTTAATTATAAATTCATTAAATAAATAATCATATTACTTAATTAACTCTCTTTAATTAAAATGCATTACTTTTGCAACACTATTAATTAGACTATCAATTAATTTACCATGAACCTCATTACCAACAATGTAACTCCCCATATCCGATTCACGGACGAACCGGTTCGGGGATACTACGGTCAGATTCGAAATTTAAATATCAAATCCAATTTATTATATCTATAAAAACCATTTTCTGAGTTATCCAAAAATTTCGGCAGCACAACTGCTGTTTTGTGTTATTACCAATTTCTTTTCAAACACCTGTAAATCTCTTTATAAACATTTCAAAATTTATGCATTTTTCTTTATCACTTCCAATTGGACCTCAGGTCCGTCTCAAATTAATTCATAACATAGTATAAACATTTCAGAAGAAAACCATTTCCGTAATTAAAATATATACATTCATATATGAAATTTCATGAACATTAACATGGCAAAATAGTTAGGAAAGTATTATTACAATCTCTTTGGTTCTTAACATACTATGCTAACATACAGTATATACATATATCAAAAGGATTCACAACATGGATGTTAACAAAATGTTTATTACAAGAAGATTTCTAAAAATTCGTGTGACTCTGATACCCTGTAGATCCAGTCTGATCACTGTCTATCCCCTGCGTGCGGAAAACCAACGCGCTAAGCATAACGCTTAGTGGTGCTTTACTTAACACAAGTTTAACTAAAAGTTTTAACATGCATATAAATCAAAAGTAACTCAATCAAGGATAAACATTTCATAGTTCCTACCAATATTACACAACATACTAACATGATACATTTCATGGGAATAAACATCTAATACATTTCATAATACTCGATCATGAAACAATTGATTCAAACAATCATGTAACATGCATACATTCTAAAAATGTCACACCAATATGAATTTTCTCAATTGAATCATTCAATTACACAATTATGAATTAAGTATTTTATTGCCCTTAGCCAATTCTAACCCATTTTCGATAGACTGGATAATGGGATCAACCAATACTGTCCTCAACAAAGGCTGCGGATTGGTTATTTAATTACAACAATGTCGCGGACCGAGCACCCAAAGCCTCTCAAAGTCCAAAAAATCATAATCAAATCCTAAGGACCGGGCACCCAAGCCTCTCAAAGTCTAATGATTAAACATAATAACGGTCGTAGTACAGCTAAATTCCCTATTGGCATGCCAACCTATTCAATCCCTCAAACAATGCAGTACGAATTTAACTAGGACATTTAAGCATATAAAGTTTAAATTCAATTCATATCAATTCTTTCATTAATACTCAATTCCATAAACAAGTTTACATACTATAATTCAAGACAATCAACTCATGAACATTTTGTTCGATCTTAACTCACAAAAATCGATATCAATTCGTTTTTGACTTGCCGATATGATATTATAAAGTCTTAGGTAGCATGTGTACCATTTGGTACTCCAATCCCAACTACCATTTTCAACAAGAATTTGCTCTCAAACATTTAACATATTAGCATTATTCTAATTTCAATTTCAATTACAAACATAGGCATTTGATATCATGCATTTTAATATCTAAAACACTCACAACAGGCCAAACAATTTTCGAATAGCTTTTACATGCTTTCAATCATAAAACTCATGCAATTTGTTACCCAATTTACACATAACAGCCCCTATGCTTTTAATACTCATTTCGATGTTCATTTACATGAATTCAACACCGAAATAACAATTTTAACACGTATATAACAACCCTTAATCACTTGGCAGCATTCAATCCATGTCTAACACATAAATTTTTAGATTTCTAAGCATCAAAACATACAATTGCAGCAAGCATTCAAATCACAAATTAATGTCATGCATAACTACATTCAAAACATTACAATACAATCAATTAAACTCATAACAAGTTTATCTATTTTTGACAGATTCTATTTTGCATTCAAACTTCAATTTTATCGCTCAAAACTTATTTTTTTTATACAGCAAGGCACACATGATGGCAGCACTCACACACATATATATCAATTAGTTGTGACCATAAACATACAAAACACACCATAACAGCCCCTAAACTTCCACGACAGCAATACCCATCCATCTTTCTCACAATTTTTCAATTTCAACACTTTAATTCCTTCATCCAAGCATTCAACCACACATGCAAATTTATTTCTACTTTCTAACACATCAAAACTCACAATTAAACATCCAACAACACATACAAAATTAAATTTCAAGTGTTAGTAAAGCACTAACCAAAATTGCATCAAAATCACTCTCTAAGCTTGGAAATCACTCCCTCAAACTTGCTCTTGATTTTCCACAGCCCCTAGACACCATGAATCCATCAAAAGTGTGAAAAATAAACCCTAATCTACCATGTATATACTGAAATTTTTAAAAAAATGCAGCTTTGACCCATGAATTGAAAATTGATTTCAAGCTAGATAATCCCCAAACTCACTTACTCTTCTTGATTTCCTATTTTCTCAAAATTTCAGCTCATTTGCAACTTGAAATCCTCACCAAAATGAGCTTGCATGTGGTGGATTTTGAGCTTATAATGTATGGGTTTTGTTCTAGGATGGATGGGGAGTGAATTGGTGTGATTTTCAAGTAGAAATTTGAAGTGAAAATGGAGTAGAATTGGAGATGAAGTTCACGGCTTCATGAAGAAGAAGAAGATGATGAAGAAAATAGCATGGGTTGTGCATGGCAATGGAGAAGAAGAATGAAATAAAATAATAATAATGGCCTTTATATATGGCTTTAAATTTTAGGGATAGTTGTGGCTATTTACAACTAATCCCCTCCAATTTCTTTAAATCCTTTCCAATAAAATTTTCAATCCTTTTAATTCCCTATTATGACCATCATTCTAAGCTCATTTAATTATATCACAATGGCCCTAATATGGATCCGTTTAATTAACCCCAACTAGGCTATCGTTTAATAATAATAATAATATAATCTACCTCTCATTTCTATCCGATATAACTTGGACTCTTAATTATAATATTATTAATACTAATATGAACTTATCAAACGATAATTAAAACACTAATTTTGAGGGCGTTACAAACAACCATAAGGGCTAGCAATGAGACCTAATGGATCTACAATTTTGAGCTCCAATAATATTTAAAAATATTAATTAAAACTCTTTAAATAATATTCCATTATTATTAACCTCAAAGTTATTCCTAGTAAAAATCCAAGGCTGAACTTTCAAAACTGCAGATGTTTTACACAGTATGAAATCTCATTGTCCTATCGATATAGCTAATTACATATGGTGTGATCCTCCACAAATAGGTCATAGCTAGAGCTGGGTCATAATGTTCGTTATACCCCTCAAGTTATATTTTTCCTTTAAGCATCGTTGATTCTGTAATGAACAATTAAATCCTATTTTCCTTACTGAAGAATGAAAGCGCTTATAATTGTTCAAGCCCCGAACCAACCCTTAACGGGAACTATTCATCTACTTCAGTCAAGAAGGAGTGGATTCCGATATTGTGTTCAGATCTTCCCAATCATAAGTCAAATCGCAACTTCAAAATACGATGGTATTGATCGAGAAAACTACATTTGATCTCACTCATCGTAAATCAAAAGCCACGATCTAACCTAAAGGAGTCAATAAGACACTCAGGATTAAGATCACTCATAAATAGCTATCATTTGTCGATATATATGAATCTCATCTACTAACGGATCTTAGTAAGAGATTCATATAAATCGTGGCCTAGATCTATATAATATCATCATATAAGGTGCCTTCATTTTTATGTCAACTAAACGAATGGTTTAGAATATTATCATTGAACACTATAAAAGGACTATAACAGTAGATTAACCACAAACAAAGTACCCAGCTTTGTTTGCTATCTATAAACTCTTTAGATTGCAAGTATCAAAATGAATCCTCTTGTATATGACTTTCATATACTCAGATTGAGATTACATTTTGCAATCTTGGATGTTATGCGCACATTATCAAAATTTATGAATTTGAATAAATACACTTTTATTAATGTTTAATCTCATTTACTATTACAAGTCTTTAGGGCATAAACCTCAATAATCTCCCAGTTACACTAAAGCAGATGAGGCATGTCTCGTAGACCTAGACCCTCTAGGTGACCTTTAAACACTTTAGCCATTACGGTCTTCGTAAATGGATCACCTAGGTTTTCTTGCGACGTGATCTTCATCACAGTCACGTCCCATCTTTGCACTATTTCTATGATGAAATGATATTTCCTCTCTATATACATTCCTATTTTATTGCTTCTAGGTTCCTTGGAGTTAGCCCCTACACCACTATTATCGCAATAAAGTGTCATACGCTTATCCAAATCTGGAACGACTTCCAGATCATTTAAGAACTTGTGAAGCCATACATCATCCTTAGCACTTCACAAGCCGCTATATACTCGACTTCCATGGTGGAATCATCAATGCAAGATTGCTTGATACTCCTTCAAATCATGGCTCCACCACCAAGGGTGAATACTGACCCAGATGTGGATTTTCTAGAATCATTGTCTAAATGAAAATTAGAGTCTGTATATCCTAACGAGATCAAATCCTGTCCGGAATATACTAGCATATAGTTTCTCAGTTCTCCGAAACTACTTGAGAATGGTCTTCATATCAACTTAATGATCAAATCATGGGTTGGACTGATATATACCGTCTACTTCCACTGCGAAGCATATGTCGAGTCTCGTGCATAGCATAGCATACATAAGACTACCTACTGCTGATGTATAGGGAATATGTCTCGTATCCTCAATTTCTTGAGATGTCTTAAGACAATGTTCTTTAGACAAGTGAACTCCATACCTAGAAGTTAAATTACCTTTCTTGGAGTTCTTTATCGAAAATCGCACAAGTACTTTGTTGATATACAATGCTTGAGACAATGCTAACAGTTTGTTCTTGCGATCCCTTATTAATTGGATCCCCAGAACATAAATTGCCTCTTCTAAATATTTCATTTGGAATTGGTTAGCAAGCCAACCCTTTACTTCTGATAACATTCCTACATCATTCTCAATGAGTATGATGTCATCAACGTAAAGGACTGGGAGTACTACTTTCTTACCAATGATGTGCTTGTATACACAAGGCTCATCAATGTTTTGCTTAAAGCCATAGGTTTTGATAGCCATATCAAACCTTATGTTCCAAGATCTAGATGCTTGCTTAAGTCCATAAATGAACCTTTGCAACTTGCAAAACTTTTGCTCTTGATCTTGGAATACGAATCCCTCTAGTTGCATCATATAGATGCTCTCATCAAGATTGCCATTCAAGAATACAGTCTTGACGTCCATTTGCCAAATTTCATAATCGAAATAGGCAGCTATAGATGAGAATATCTTAATAGACTTAAGCACAGCTACTGGCAAGAATGTCTTTTTATAATCGACCCCCTCCTTTTGGGTATATAACCCTTTGCCTCTAGCCTTACCTTGAAGGTCTCTACCTTTCCGTCTACTTCTTTTTTTTCTCTTGTAGATCCACTTACACCTTATGAGTTTTATCTCATCAGGTAAGTCTACAAGCTCCCAGAACGAGTTGGAGTACATGGACTCCATCTCGAGATTCATGGCTTTTAGCCATTCCTCTTTGTCAAAATCTTCCATTACATATCGATAATGGATCATCCACACTATCATTGAAAACGACACCCTGTGCCTCTCCAATATCTAAATAGCGTTCAGGTTGTCGTACAACCCTCTCACTACGTCTAGGTGGTAGTGTATCCTAACTAGGACTTGTCTGACTATCAGACATGGATGGAGCAATAATCGTGTCAACACCTTTTGTTGACTGAGCACTGGTCGAACCAGGTTCTAGCTCTCTTTATATGATCTTCAATCGAGGTTTATGATCACTCATATAATTATCTTCAAGAAACGTTGCATTTGTCGATACAAACACTTTATTTTCTTGATGATTATAAAAGAATCCATCTCAACCTCTACTACAATAGAACCCGAAAATGAATTTAACCATAGGGTATCCTACAAACAAGCATACAACTGAACGAGGTTCTAGTTTTCCATTTTTTTTTCTTCAGTACATGTACTGGACAACCCCAAATGTAAAAATTTCCTAAACTGACTTTATGACCATCCTACAACTCTTGAGGAGTCTTGGAAACAGACTTGGATGGAACTAAATTCAAGTTGTATGATGCTGTTTGTAGTGTATATCCCCAGAAGAAATATAGTAATGATGAAAACTAATAATAGATCTCACTATTTCTATTAGGGTCCTATTTCTCCTCTCCGCAACACCTATTCTACTGTGGCGTTCCTGGAGATGTGAGTTGGGATACTATCCCGTGTTCAACCATGTAGTCTTCAAACTCTTGGTCAAGATATTCACCTTCACGATCTGATCGTAGAGCTTTGATTGTTTTGCCTAATTGATTTTCAACTTCAGCTCGGAATTCTTTGAACATTTCAAATGTTTCCGACTTACTTTGCATTAGGTAAACATATTTATATCTTAAGTAATTGTCAATAAATGTGACATAGTACTTATAACTACCTCATAACTCTAACACTCATTAGTCTATAGACGTCTGAGTGTATAGCTCTAGTGGTTGTGTAGCTCTAATCCCTTTTCTAGTAAAAGGTCTCTTAGTAATTGTACCTTCTAGACAAGATTCGCAGACAGATAAAGTGCCAATCTTTAAATTACTAAAGGTCCGCCTTTTACCTAGTATGTCTATTCTGTCAAGATTAATATGGCCAAGTCCTAGATGCCATAAATACGTTATTTTTATGATAAACTTTATGTCGTTTTGTTTTATGTTTTTTTAACCTTAAACATTTCAGTGTTAAGCAATGTTGTATGAGTTAATGGTCTTAAGACATACAAGTTATTTTAATTTATTCCAGAACAAATATTCATTCTATTTCTTGAAATGATAACTGATTTATCATTAAAAGAAACCTTATAAAACTTTTCAAGTAATCTGGATAAAGAAATCAAATTCCTTGTAAATCCAGGAATGAAATAGACATTGTTCAATAAAAGAAAATGAATATTTATTTGTAGTCTAACTACTCCCACTGCTTGTACTGAAATGACATCCTCTGTTTAAATGTGCATAGTGAAGGACCTCTCCTCCAGCTTTGTCCAAGAATCAATCTAACATAAAGAAGAACAAACATGGTTAGTAGCCTCTGAATCTACTATCCGAGGAGAAGAATCATCTTCCACTAAACAAGATTCAATAAAAAAATAAATCTGATTTACTTTTTATTCTCTTCTTATTGGAGAGCTCCTCGAGGTATTATGTACAGTTCCTCTTCTAATGACTAACCTTTTCACAATGGAAACATTTTATCTTTGCTTTGTCAGTCATGGTGCTATTTATCTTAGGCTTAGCCTTTGCTTTGCCAGTAGACCTCTTTTTATTCTTGAAACCAGAAGAGGATGGATCAGTAACATTTGCCTCGCCGGTCTTATTTTTGACATATCGTTCTGCATTGGCTGTAGGCTCTGGAGGACATTCCTCCGTTAGCACAAATTTAAAGTCTTTGCAAACCATGATCACATTCATTTTATGTTTCCATTTACGGTAGTTATAACCAATTAATTTCTCATTAGTGAGGACTGATATTAATGCGGAAGACAGTGCTGAAATAAACATCAATAAAATTAATAAACATACACTTCATACATTCATACTATGTACTTGAATTTGACATAAACTTAAACACGATGCATGATTAATGAACTAGAAATTTCCCTAAAATAGTTACTATGCCACCACAATCCAACATACCATAAGTAAGTGCCTAGTAAGGCTATGTCAAATCCTTGCATGTTAGTTCGAGACATTCTCAATCGAATGATACACCAGAATGACTCTTTATTCTTATATCATTCAATCCTCGTTATATTTAGTTGGGATTTTAATTAACTTGTTTAATTTAAATCCATGTGAGTGTGACCCATCATTTCAAATTTCATGAACTTAACTTAGGAGTTGCCTAGGATGGACTAAGTCAATCCCAAAATACATTCAAAAATCCTATCCGTTAAGAAGTCAACTGTGGTATTGACTGTCGTGCACACCTTCCGTTAGGGAGGACGAAAGCAAAGCCATCACGAGGCAACACTCGAGTCTCACGGTGTTGAACTAATGATGGAGACTGCGGGATATAATGTCATATATCCCTCTCCTACTCATATTTGTTATTTATGGTTTTTTCTAAATGACGTCGAGGTTTTAAACTCTATGTCTCTAGTATTTAACTTAGATTTAACGGCTAATGTATCTAAATTTACTAGATCTTTATTTCGTTAGTAGAATCTAATCTTATTAATATTTAATATATTACTAATCTCTAGGTATTAAAGACTAATTTATTACTTGATTTCTAATCTACGTAAACATTTTATAAGATTAGAAATTAATATGAGTGTACCAGTTTTAACCTATTAAAACTAACTCATATTATTTGGTCCAATTTATTATTGAGGCTTTAATCTAATTAAACCTAATAAGTTATTGAGCCTAACTAATCTAATTAATTAAACGTTTTAATTAAATCGATTATTTTATTAATGAGAATTACCAAGTTTTTACTCCTAAAAACTAATCTCATTATTTGGTCAACTCATTATTAGGGCTTTAATCAAATTAATCCTAATAAATCATTGGGCTTAATGATGAACACTTAAATTTGTATAATAATAAAGGTTAAAACCATTATTTTATACTACCAGTGTCATCAAATTACCTAACTTGTTTATATTGCATTTAATTGTTAAATTTTCTATTTTGATGCAGGTTCACAGTAATGGGCATAACTTTGCACTCAAATATCCAATCACTATGTTCTTGATGGTGTTGGAAAGCTAACTCATAGCCCTACAAGTGTGGTTTGTAAACTCGTGTCAAATTGGGACTCCTTTGAAGTCCAAAATTGGATTATATTGGGCTGGTCTGCTATGGCCGCATAAATTGGGCAGTCTTCACCATTTAGGCCTATAAATTTCCCCAGATAATTTTAAAAATTATGAGCCTTATCATTCTAGAAAGATAAGAGAATTATCTACAATTTTTATTGTATCACGAGAGCCAATTTTCAAAGAGACGGTGCCTAATTTGGTAGACACGTCGGTGCATGTGTGGAAGACACCAAATTTGACAACTTTACCTTACCAAATTCAATCAACTTGCATTAATTTCTTCCTACCATTTTTTACTTGTTTGCCTCTTAATGTGCCTATAAATAGAGGCCTTGTAAAAGCATGAAAACAGCTTGGGTTCCATTTGCCCAGTTCACCTTGCATTGTTGTTAAACTTTTGTGATAATCTAATTTCTCTCTTGTCATTTTATTTCTTCTACTTCTTTTCTTTCTTCTATCATGAGTATCTAAATTCTCTTTTTGCTAAGGTGAAGGGTGAAGCTCTTGATATGTGAATAAAGATTTATTTAACTCTTAACATGGTCTTAAAGTTTATATTCATTCGTGTAAATTTATCTACATGTTTTATATTACTTTTCTTATTGAATTGAATTGAATTTCATCTCTTATTCTTATGTGAGTGGAGGTCTTGCCTTATTGTAGACAATCCTTGGCACAATGAATACTTGAATCCGTCTAGAACTGCATGGTTATACCTGCACCTCTGGCAAACGATTCTTGATTCATTGTAGACAAATAACACCATAAATACTTGAATCTGTCTAGAACCGCATGGTTATACCTGCACCTCTGGCAAAGGATTCTTGATTTATGGTAGTTGATTGTCACAATAAGTACTTGAACCTATTTAACATAAGAAGTGTAGAGTATCCATTGTAATATAACTAAAAGAAAAGAAATATAACTTGGTAGATGTGTAAAGAGCTTAAATGGTTTAACTTCCGATTGGAATCTCCATTATGTGTAGATTCTAATTGAGTTATAAAACAAGGTTAAATATATCTCTTATTCAACATACCAAGAGTGGAACCTCTAACCTTAGCATGTTTTAATTTAATTTGTTTCGCCATTATACCTACCTTCATTCCATAATATTTTCTTTCTTATTATATTTTCCTTGTAGATTTTTGTTGGTTTTTGCAGGCTCTAAATCTTCTTCCCTGAGGATCGGCCCCGTTCTCACCGAGTTATTTTATTACTTTGACACACCTGCACTTGGGAGTAGAAATCCATTTTCTGGACGTGTCACCTAACTAATCTAATTAATTAAACATTTTAATTAAATGATTAGTTCATTAATGACAATTAGCAAGTTTTTACTCCTAAAAACTAAATTCATTATTGATTGCCAATTATTTGAGTGTTTGTTATTTTAATCATAATTAAAATTAAACATATAATTTATGGCAATCATGCATGACATGTTATAATACATGTGTAGGCACAGCTAATCTAAATGACATTTAAATGTATGAACATGTTTAATCGTTCATCATATAAATAAAAAATATACATGGATGACCGAGGGAACTGGGCTATCTAACTTAAACAAATCTAATTACAAAATTTATCCAAGGCATTCCTTGGTCTTCTTTAAATCTTCGACTTAAAGTCTGCCACTTTTTGTATTGGGCTTTCATCAAGTCCAACTTGATTTATTTTTAAGTGACCTATCTCATGGATTGGACCCTGAGGCCCATCACTTAAAATCAGTAAGTTATGGCTGTCCATAAAGCCCATCAGATTACCCACCTGTATATCTCAAGTCCGCTAACATGAAAAAATTTAAGTGAAGCGAACTTCGAATTTACATTACTTCTATGGACTGCTAAATTTTGTACCAAGGCCCACATATTACCCTAACATGTGTTCGAGATCCAACACAACCCTAACGCGCGCGATGACGCGGCTGCCAGCAGTGTCAGCAGTGCAAGGCACTTTTTGGGCATTTTTTTGAGAATATTTCGCTTCCATTTTCTGCCATTTTTCTTGGTTAATATTCACCCATATTTTTCAGAAATAAGCAGTAAAATCGTCTGCAAAAAAATCCACAAGAACAGCTTAAAGACCTATCGTGACAATAGCTTGCACACAGCGCACTGCCCCGTTTTAGGTCTGCATGACCGTTTGCTTCCGGTGACATGTGAGGGCGCGTAGGGCTCCCGATTATGATGCCGTTTGTGCCGTTGTCTTCATCTAGATCTCTTCTTTCCATTGGTTTTTGAATCGCTTCAATCGGATACCATTTGCTATGGTTCCGCATCAAGTTAATTGCAGGATGTTTACAACAACCAATAACAGTTTCGGCCATGGCAAAAAAAAAAAAAAATCGAAACCCAATTCACTTGAAAAAATTACGACCAGCTATATTTACATATTAACAATTAAATATATAACATATACAACCTTTAGATCGTCCCTACACATGATAACAAATCAAAACAATCATATATAAGAAAATATATATCAAGAATAATAAACAAAAATACGTTCTTTTTCGCATATGAATAAAATCAAGAACCAAAGGCTCTGATATCAATTATAGAGAAAAAGAAAACGTACGTGTTATGCCTTTTTGTACCAGCAAGTATATGGGGTCAGCACAAGTAATACAATGATGAATAAATTATCGTCTCCACAAGGATATTTAGGCATTGAGCACTAAAATTAACTAAGCCTACTTTTATTTGGATAATCGGAAAGTCTAAAAGAGGAAAATAAAAGATAGAAATAAGAAAACATAAAAAGTAAGCAAACAACCAATATTAGAGATGAACTAGGGTATTTGAATTCACCTAATCCATCCAATCGAGTTTCATGATAGCACATTATTACAGTTTAGTTATTCATGTTGATGATTGTGTTTATTTAAATTATCCAAAGTCCCCTCTCGAGGTAAATCGGGCTTATTACTATATACACTAATATCCTATCTCTCGATGGTATATCCAAGTGCATGAAAATGCATTAATCACAATAAACACCCTATATGATCACACAAGCAAATTAGTATATCTCTATTTAATTCTACCTATGGTAGATATTACATCGAGCACGTTGTGGGCGTCTCCTCTCAGTACATAACACACAACCAAAATATCAACTAAATGCAGGCCTTCACATTCAGAAGCATTAAGCATAATAATACCACTCAACAACATACTAATCAACCACAACAAATTAAACAATCAATTCATTCAAGTTTCATAGAAAAGGATCCATCAAAACCCTAACTTACAAGTTAAGATCATAATCAATGAACTACAACCAAACATGTTTTTCAATTATCAAAGAGAGTTAAAAGAATGAAATCAAAGAAGAAAAGGGATAGAAAAACTCCTGGAACGTATGAACTCTCGTCCTCTTCCAATTGTGAATTCTTCTAGCTTTTCAATTTCTCCAGTCCAAGCTTGATGGCGAGAATATGACTCAAGGATTGAATCCGAACCCTCTTATCTCCAAGATGATCTTCTTCTGCCTCTTTGCCTTTTCTTCTATCCCTTGGTCTCCTCTTAGTCCTCTGAATTGAGTCCTAGCCAAACTCCCCTTTGTTTCCTCTCCTTTTTTCTTTTTATAGCATGTTGGTTTAGGGCTGGAAAGTACCGCTCGCGACTTGGCCAAGTCGCGGGTTAAGTCACGAGTTTAAGTCGCAAGAGTCTCAGGTTTGCTGCTGGAATTAAGCTCTTGCGACTTGGCAACGCGAGTGTCTCGACCTGTTTTTGGAGTTATACGCTCGCTACTTGCACAAATCGTAACCTAAGTCGCGAGTCAAGTTGCGGGACTGCGCACTAAAACGAAAACAAGCATAATTTCTTCTAGAAAACTCGGAATCATGAACCGTAAAATTTGCCAGAAAGTAGACATCAAGACCTTTCTAGAAATATAAAGTTCATGACCTAGTTTATTCTGTGTTATAGAAGTTCTTTAAGAAAGATTGAGTTCAGATTTGTATCTCATTAAATAAAGCCAAGTGCAGTGTGAATAATCATCAAGAATAGTTAAAAGATAATAAGCACCAGATAAAGAAGCAGTAGAAAAAGCACCCCAAATGTCAACATGAATTAAGTGCAGTACACCTATTATTTTCATGTGGAAAAGGCAAACGGGAATGCTTAGCAAGAGGACAAATGTAACAAAACTGATCAATACAAGGAGAAATGCCTTTAATAATTTTTGATAAATATTTAATTCTAGATGCAGAAGGATGGCCCAAACGCCAATGCCATAAATAAAAAAAATTGATGTTGTTGAGTGGTTAATGTAGTAGGAAAAGATGCAGGTTGATAATAGTAAAGTCCTCCATGTTCTTTACCCAATCCAATTATCTGTTTCGTAACAAGGTCCTGAAAAGCACAAAAACCATGAAAAAAAATGACAGCACAATTCAAGGACTTTGTAATTTTACTAACGGATAAAAGATTAAAATGAAAATCAGGAAAACACAAAACATTATTAAGAGTGATTTTGTCAGAAAGTGTAGCACGCCCTATATGAGAAATATGAGAGAATTCTCCATTTGGCAATTTAACAGGTTTATGAGATGATACAAGAACAACATGAGATAAATAATGAATGGATGAAGTAATATGATCAGATGCACCAGTATCAATAACTTAAGAGGAAGAGGGAATAAAACTGGAACAACAAATAAAATCACTTGCAAGATTTGGCGTGGGTTGAACAGTATTAAGGTTAAGAATGGACACCAATTGTTGATACTGTTCTGAAGTGAGTTGACGAAGTTCACTTTGATTGATTGATGGGGCATCAGTAGTAGAGGCAGAATTCACTTGCTTTGATGGATAACCATGAAGTTTATAGCATTTGGCATTAGTATGTCCAAGCCTATGACAATAATCACATTGACTATGAGGCTTACTCTTGGAATCAATTCTCGATGAACGATATTTGTTCTAATTGGGTTTGACTTTGGGTACTGCAAGTCCAGCATATTCATGTGAAGGTAACGGAATGAGATGAAGCTCCCTTTGTTTTTCTTCTTGAAGTAATATAGAATAAATCTTATCAAGGGAAGGTAAAGAATCCATGGAAAGGATTTAACTTCGGATGGAAGAATAGGACTCATTGAGTCCCATTAAAAATTGATAGACTTGTTCTTGTTGTTGATATTCTTGAATAGCTTTAGAAGACCCACAAGAACAATCAGGAACTGAATTGTAAGAGCCAAGTTCATCCCATAAGGTCTTTAATTTTGTAAAATAAGCTGTTATAGAAGCTTGTTCTTGAAGAAGAGTGCATATTGCACATTTAATTTGAATTACCCTAGCGGGATTGCCTTGAGAAAATTGATTAAAAAGGTCCTCCCATACATCTTTTGCTGTATCAGCATAAATTACGCTGTTAGCAATATCTGGAGAGATAGAATTAACAACCACGATAAAACCATATCATTACAACGTTCCCATTCAACAATTTTAGCTTTTGGGCTTTGTGGTTTGATAATGGTACCGGTAATAAATCCCATTTTATTTTTGGTAGATAGAGCCATTCGCATAGCACTGTCACCAAGTGGGATAATTATCACCATTGAGAAGTTGAGAAACTAAGAACTGTTCCCGGACTATTAGATGGGTGAATATAAAAAGGAGAGTTATGAGTGGGGGACTGATAGAATTGCGAATGACTGAATTGATAGAAGTATTCGGAATGGTTGATTCCTCACTCATGATGAAAAAAAATGATATATATTAGTGTAATATATTAGTTCTTATTGATAAATAGACAATTAAAACATGTATTTGCACTTAAAAAAAAACACATTAATGATTTGCGTGAAGACAAAATCACAAAAAAATATTAGTGCATATTCATTGATCTTATAGGTACTATGAACCCAAAGATCATGTATTTTTGCACATGAAAGCCACTACATAGAAAGGCATAAAAGAAAGCCAATCACGTTAAATGGCATAACAAAATGTAGAAGAAAAATGAGTCTATTTTAGATAGACCAGAAAAAAAAATTGTAAAACTAATTTCTCTAAAACCTAATGCTGTTTTAATGCTCTGATACCATGAAAAATAATATAGAAGAATAGAGATGATAGGAAAATATTCAAGACTTTTATTTTAGCTATATATCATTTACAATAGAATGGAGCTCTTTATATAGAGAGACTATAGACCAATGTACATGGAAAGAAAATAACAAAAGGAAAGAAATAAAGGAGAATAATGAATGAAAATATTGACTCATCAATCCATGATTCTAGGGAGGATTTTTCTCCATAAAATCTTCAACAGGTACTGTCAAAAATAGTGATTTCGCCGTTGGAAATATATATATTTTTTTGGCGGAATGGTTGGTGCCAATATTATCATCGACGACATTATCTTTAACCCTCAGAAATACCATCATTTTTACAGCAGCATATAAGGTCTCTCTCACTCACTACTTCTCCAGCTTCTAACAAGGCATCTCCTAGGTTTTTAAATTTCAACACAAAATCACCTATAGAGTCTGATCCCTTCTTGATCGATTGTAACTGCTCCCTTAAATGAAGAATCCTAGCCATGGATTGTTGTGAATAAACTCTTTCTACTTTATCCACATTTCAAGAGAAGTTTTATGACGAGTTACCTGGCCTAGAACACTTGGAGTTAGTGTGGAGAGAAGCTAACAATAGTATTTGATCTACTTTCTTCCAGATAGCAAAGCAGGATTGAGTTGATGTCTGACAGTTGAACCTTCTTTAGCATCATGAGAATGAACCTCTATCAATCTTTGTGGCACTGGAGCAGAACTGGATATATAGTCCTCCAGATCTACAGCTTGAATGGCTGGTAAAACTTGAGTCTTCCAATAGATGTAGTTGCTTTTCTCAAGCTTGAGAGGAAAGTTTGAGTTCAATGTTTTTGCCAGAGAAGAAAAATCAATGGAGGAAACTTAAGAGGTTATATTTTCAGAAAAATGAAAGGTTGAAGAGTTGAATCTTGATGATCAGCCATTGACGTGAGTCATAAGCTCTGATACAACTATAAGAATGATAGAAAACTAAGCTAAACTAATAGATCAGAAAGTGTTTGATAGAAGTGAAAAGGTGCTCAATGAAATGCTCAAAGAGCAACAATGGAAGCTGATGAAAACGGCAATTAATGGAGGTTGTTACAATAATTCTATAACAGTAATTGTAACAACCTCATGCAAGTTTGCATGCAAGTTGGCTGCCAAGTCATCAGCTCATAACTAATTAACAGATTTCTAGAATCTAAAACAGTTCAAGCTGCCACCACCTTATCAATTCGATAATGGTTGTGATCAGCTTGATCAGGACTTGTACTTGGGTTGATCAAGGCAATGCCAGCAATTACACGGTGATCCTTCACATGGAGTAACATGTTGCTAAAATCTGTTAGGTAATGGTAAGTATGCATTGCATGCATTGCTGGAATCCAAGATGTCAAACCTTTGATCATGAATTGATCTCAAGTTGCAACTATATACTTTTCTCTCAATTTTCGTTTGATGTTGTTTAGTTCACTATTGTACATATATTGACACTCAATACCTATTTCTAGAAGTGAGAAGAAGTATATGGCCATTATCATTTTCTATAAGCAAAAAAGGCTATTCAGTGATGAGCACAAGCAGTTTTTGCCATCTATTATGGTTATTTGGATTTCAGACATGCCTAGGAGAAGAAAATCAGTCTTGTATTTGCATAATAAATTTATTTTGCTCTTATTTTGATAGTTTCACTAAATATGTAGTTTCCGCTAGGAAAGGAAGACTGAATATCAAGTCTTGACAAGTAATTCATTCCTGATAAGGTGAGAAATTCATTCCTGGTAGTGGTAGTGGTAGTGGTGGGTCAATGAGTCTATTTCAGTAATCAGATTGTCTTCCTTGCTAATATTTTTTTCTTTTTTATTTAATTTATAGAGAAGAAAGCACTAGAGTTTAGTGTCAGCGTCCTCCTCAAGATTATGAGGTGTGTTAATTTTGCAAATATGTTGTCAGTCAGATGTGTTACGTGTATCTGTTTTGCTGTTGAAATTGCATTACAATTTTCCTCATCTTCTTTAACCGTTATTCGACTTCTGCTAACTGCAAAATAGTAGCTTTCTTCTTTAATATTATGTTTACATCACAAAGTAGGAGCAAAATTGCTTCAATAAATTCACTCTTGTAAAAATAGCTTTCAATTTACCATTATTTCATTACTATTTTTATGTGGTGCTTACTACATATGTTGTTTCCATTGTTGTAGAAAAAATGTCGATTGACAAATCTTAGATTGAATTAAATAGGTCAACTTCCGAGTATTTTGAAGGAGTAGAAAAGTTCATTGATTATGCTTTTACACAATAGATTTGGAGATTCAAAAATATTTTGTCCTTGTGTAAAATGTAATAATAGATAAAGAAGAGATAGAAGTGAGGTACAAGAACATCTTATGTGCAAAGGAATGTAACAAGGTTATACTACTTGGCATTGCCATGGGGAGAATGAGAGCAGATTGATATGAAAGTGAAATAGATAGTGAACCTCATGACTCCCAAAATGATGACATGCGCAATTTAATTGAAGAAGCTTATCCCCAAGAGCCAAATAGTTATGCAAAAGAATTTTACAATTTGCTAGAAAAATATGAGCAGCCTTTATATCCAAATTGTGATAAGTTTTCTAATCTTTAATTTCTTGTCAAGTTGTTGCATATTAAATGCATTAATGGATGGAGTAACAAATCATTCAACATGTTGTTGGATATTTTGAAGGATGCATTTCCGATGTGTGATAAATTTCCTACTTCTTACTATGAAGCAAAAAAGATTACGAAAGATCTTGGCCTTCATTATGAGAAGATTGATGCATGCGATAATGATTGTATCATTCACTACAAGGAGTATGAAGAATCATTAGAATGTCCAATTTGTAGACTACCGAGATGGCAACCAATAGGAAAGAGTGGGAAAGGCAAAAATGTTTTTTGGACGGTTTTGCGCTACTTCCCTATCACATCGAAACTATAAATATTATTTATATCCTCTAAAACAGCTGCTAGTATGAGATGACATTTTGAAAATCGAGTAAAAGTTGGTTTGTTAAGGCATCCTGCGGATTCGAAAGCTTGGAAAAATCTTGATGAAGAGCATGAGACTTTTGCCTAAGGACCCTCGAAATGTACGACTAAGTCACGCTACTAAAGGGTTCAATCTTTTTGGTAACATGAATGTTGGGCATAATATTTGGCTAGTCCTTTTATGTCCATATAATCTTACTCTTTGGATGTGTATGAAAGAACCGTATACATATATGTCTTTACTTATACCAGGTCCAAAGGGTCCAGGTAATGACATTGATGTATATTTGAGACCATTGATTGATAATTGAATGAATTATGGGAGAATGGAGTAAATACATATGACATTTCAACACATCATAATTTTCAAATGAAGGCTGCGATTATGTGGATTATCAATGATTTTTTAGTATATGCTTACATGTTTGGATGGAGTACGAAAAGAAGGTTAGCATGTCCATGTTGTGCAAAGAAAATAAACCTCTTTAGTTTAGCCAATGGGTCTAAAATTTGCTACATGGGTCATCGTCGATTTTTGCCTGAAGATCATGTATGGCGGAATCAAATGAGCCAATTTAATGGTAAGAAAGAGATAGGAGATTCACCAAAGCTACCAACCGGTGATGAAGTCTTTAGAGAACTTCAAGGTTTGACCCCAATTACATAGGCAAGCATGTAAAAAAGCAAAAAATAGCTGGGTTTAGAACGAGCCATAATTGGAATAAACATAGTATCTTTTTTCAGCTTCCTTATTGGAGAACACTTGAATTACGCCATAATTTAGACATTATGCATAACAGCTAATTGATGAAGATTTACCTCTTAATCCAACTCTTGATTCAGAATGTTTGGAAATTGAAGGTAACTTTTACATGAAATTTTAAATTATAAATTCATGGGGAACACAACATGACTGAATATTAAACATCAAATATGCATTTGTATTAGGCTCGGGTGGTGAAAAAAAGAAAGGTAGAGGAAAAGCTAAATGTGTTCCCAATAACCATAACTTGGAAGTGTATATTTATCAAGGAAGGTATATAAGTTTAACTTTATCCAAATATATTGTATGTTTTTTCTTTTACTAAATATATTTAGTTACTTTTACATATTTGTGCAAAGATAATATATTTAGTCCACTTTTAATTATTTCATTGAGATGTGAATCTTGAACTTTTCAGGATAGTTATGCCGGAGGTTGTTCGAGAAATTTCTATCCTTTTCTCTCAACGTGAAACATTATTTGCACGTTTTAAAGAAATTAAGTTTGCATACACATGTACAGAAGAGGAACTTAAGGTTGCAATGTTGAAAACATGTTCTTTTTTGTTTAAAGATTGGATGCTTCTTTTGAGAAAGCCAATTTTTAAAAAGTACCTAACAAAGAAAGCTCGAAAAGCACATTCACCAGACAATGTACCAATAAAAGTATGGGAGAAAATGGTTGATAAATGGATGGATGAAGGCTGGCAGATATTATTCTTACATAAAAGTTATCTATCATTTTTTTTTCTATAATATATATTAATACAATTTAAAATGATATATGTAGAAACAAAGCCAAAAAAATAAATCAAATTGAGATTGTTTGAAAATGCATCATACGGCAAGTTTAGTTTCCATTGCAAAGTATAAATATGAACAAGTATGTACTAAACATTAACGTTTTTATTTTTATTTTATAAATAGAATAATTTTTATTATTATTATTCAACATGATAAACATTTATTTTAATTGATTATATGGCTTTAGGTTAAAACAACAAGGATTGAACCTCATCCAATTGAGCATTTTAAAATATTTCACATGTCATAGATAAAGGACGATGGAGAAGAGTGGGCTAGTGAACATACAGAAGCATTGTATGTATGTATAACATTTTATATACAATTTGTTTTCAATTTTTTTAAATTGTGTATATAATATGAATGGTTATAATGTAGGTAAAGTTGGAAGTTAAGAAAGCATCTGTTCAGGATCAAGGTTTTGAAACAGATGGGTTGAATATATATCGTTCGGTAGTCAGAAAGGCATCTCATGGTCAGGTCCTTAGTATGGGTTCAGGCATCAAAGCTATGGATGTGTATGGCTGTTGTAAAGAAAGTTGTAAGCGTGCAAGAGTTGACAAGAATTGGAGTTAAAGATTAAGAATAAGGAAGAAGAATTGTAGCAATATAAAGCTATGAAGGATGAGTTCGAGCAGCTCAAAGCTACGCAAGAAGAAGTGAAGCAAATGCGTGAGTTCATGAAAGTCATAATGTTTCAATCAAATATACAATTGCCATCTAGTACCACGGTATGCATATTCGTTTCCCAATATTATCCCTTAATATGGTTGTTGAATTACCTTGCTCATTAATCTTCTTTGAAAGGAGAAATCATAGAGTGGGGAGATTTTTAGCTTTTGTTTGGCCTTAGTATTCATCTTTCTTTTTTTGTTCTCTGTTTCTTTTAGGTTTTTGTTGTTGGTTACTCTGTTTTGGTATGTCTTGCTCTGTTTTCAAGGTTTTGTTTGCCTTTCTTGTTTGCCAGTGGGGTGTGTGGCTTGTCTTTGCTCTGGTTGTTTTCGGTTCTTATTTGGTTTCCTATTTTATTTGCCCTGGTTTTGGGTTTAATAAAGTTTGTCGTTTCAGGAAAAAACAAATCTTCAATATTTGTTTTCCTACTTTGATTTGTGGTTATAAAATATGATTTTATCAATATATTTGATGTATATAACTCTTTTGTATTTTATATCTTTAATTGTTTGGGAGATATATATGAGATTGTTTCTATTTAATTGCTTATTGTTATTATATTTCGTACAGGCTGATGTTTTACCAGACAATGGTATGGAACACATGATTGATTCCAGTACCCGGAACAGAGACTGATGTGCTAGGACTACAACCTTCTTTTATGAATTTTTCTTTTGTATATTACATGCAACTATCATAGCAAGATATTTAAAACCTGCTAAATATGTACTCTACTATCATACTCTTCTATAATTTGAGTATCTCAAACTGACCAATATTGTTAATTTGTCCTATTTTTGTTGAATTTTATAGATAACAAAGTAGTTATTAGAATTTTAATATATAATTGTTATTCAAAAGAGGTGAAATAAAATGGTTAAATATGAATAATATAAAGCAAGGAAATATAAAATATTATTTTCAACCGGCTATTATCATCGAAAAGAAATGTATTTATTAAGATGCTTTTTCAACACCCCTTGGCGGTCAAAACAAGAGTGACAGTCAAATGTGGTCAGAATACATTGCATTTGCAAATCTATTTTCGAACGTCAAAGTCCTTCGATATTATCTTTTCCAACGCCGTGAATTGTATTTTCGACCGCTCTTTCCCCTTGGTGAAAGATATATTCGATGAACATGAAATTATTTTCGACTAGCATTAGCGGTAAAAAATATGTATACTTTTGATAGGATCATTATCGATGATAGTTTGCGATCGAACATAGGTTTATGTTCGACAGCCGGTTGCAAATATGATATTTCCTACAACGCTATCAGTGACAGAGTTTGACGGCCTGTTGCTGTCGAAAATAACCTTTTTCGACAGCAAAACATTATCACCCACTGTCTTTTGCCCTCGATGATAAATATTTTTCTTTTTGTAGTCATGGTCTATTGTTCTTGAGTCTACTGTCCACAAACGACAATATTCAGTTAGTAAAACAGAGCTAAAAACATAAGCATAATTGATTATGGAATTGAGTTTTACCTTTTTCGGCTCAATGTATTCATGAGGGTTGTGACCAAATTTGTTACAATTGTAGCATGTTGTCTTAGTCTTATCCTTCTTGACTCCGGCATGTTTGCCTCTCTTGCATTTTCCAATCTAATCTTTCTTGACACCAGAGCCTTTTCCTTGAGCAAAGGTTTACCTGACCAGATGCAGGACAATGTTTCTTTCAATCTTGTCGTAATCCAAAATTTTGTTTTTGAAAAACAACACTTCCATTAAAAGTTTTTCTAGTTATACAGAATAATTCTACTGCACATACTGACTATTGGAAGAGAAGCTAAAGTGGACGGATCTTAAAAATAATATCTTTTTAAATCTAATTTAAATTTAAATATCATTTAATCGTTTAACCAACTAGCCCGATCATTTATTTGAATAAATTCTAATGTTAGTGATGTTATTATTGCTAATTATATTGATACACAATTATCAGTTATTAATCCATTAATTATATGATATTTCCACTTGAGCATACAATTATTTCAATATAAGCTTTCTTTTAAAAATATCTTCATGAAAAAAAGAAAAGCAATCGTTTCTTGAAGTCGACTGTATCTTGGTGCTCCAAGAAACAACCAACTGTAGCTCAATTGAGCATCGAAGCAAAATATTACCCTATGGCCTTTGCAACACCGTAATTCACTTGGTTGACATTCTTATCACGAGATATTGGCGTTTCTTTGTTCAAGTTTCCTTAGTTATTGTGATAACGTTAGTGCCTTGTATATTTCCATAAATCCAAAGTTCCACGCTCGAACTAAGCATATCGAGCTTGATTACCATTTTGTTCGGGAAAATATTTTTATAGGTACTCTTTTTACTCGATTCATCTCTTTTGCTTCACAACCTGCATATGTCTTCACCAAATCATTGCCAAGGATGCATATGTACTTTTTTCGAGTTACCACGCTAGTTTAATGGGGCATATTAAGGAAATAATTTAAGAAAAGGAAAATGCCAATGAGGTCAAGGAAATACATTCCCATGATTTTAGCAACTCACTTGTAGCCTGTTGAAGTATAAACTTATTTTAGGCCCAAACTATTTGAAGGCCCAAACCCAAGCCCAAATAAATTAGAGTCTATGTCCATAAATAAGGTTCAAGCCCTCTATCTAGAATTCTCTAAGGTTTGGTAATTAGGCATAAAATCATGTGGTCAATTGGAATATTGTAGAAGAATTAGGTGTATAGTTATTATAATTTTTGGATTAATTTATTTGTGTGGTTTAAAATGGTTTGTAATTAGTATAAACACCCCTCCCCATTTTGGTTTAGACATCAAGAAGAAGCAAAGCTTCTAAGTGAGTGAAGAAGAAGTAAAAGAGTGAGTTAGTTCTTGAGTGAGAGTTTTCTTGTAATATTTGTTTTTGAGTTTAAATAAAAGTTGTTTGCGTATTTTATTTCCAACAAAGTGGTATCAGAGCCGAGTTGGAAGGTGTGCACTATAGCCTATCCAAATTGAAGTTCTCGACAAGACGAAGCTAACGCCGTAAAAATTGCCCCCATCGGAGTTCAAACAAGCCGCCACGGGCGGCCGGAACTTTGCTGCCAGAGAGTGAGTTAACTCACCAAGTCCGAACCGAGTTCAAGCCGAGTCAGCCGAGTTGGAGCTGAGTTGACAGAGCCGCCAAGCCTATTGACTGAGCCACCGACCGAGCCACCAAGCCTTTAACTGAGCCGTCAAAGACTTTGACCGTTGACTTTGACTTTGACAAAAGAATTGATTTTTTTGTCTGAGTCCATCTTAAGGTTTTTCGACGTTCTGAGTCCATCCGTGTAGTCAGAATTTTGAAATTCTCACCATATTGAGAGTTATGGCTAATGGTATAGTATCCTTCCAAGTTCCAACACTCAAGAATGACAAATATGATAATTGGAGTATCAAAATGAAAGCACTCCTTAGAGCACATGATGTCTGTGAGGTCGTAGAGAAAGGTTACGCCGAACTAGCAGATGAGTCAACTCTATCCCAAACTCAAAAGGATAGCATAAAAGACTCAAGGAAGAGAGACAATAAGGCTCTCTATCTCATCTATCAAGCACTATATGATGATGATTTTGAGAAGATTTCAAGTTCAAGCTTCGCTAAACAAGCATGGGAGAAGTTGCAAATCTCTTACAAAGGAGTTGAAAAGGTAAAGAAGGTCCGTTTCCAAACATTAAGAGGTGAATTGTCGTGACGATAGCATGAAAGCATCTAAATCTATTTCAGATTATTTCTCAAGAGTAGCAGTTGTTTCCAAATCTATTTGAGCATATTGTCGTGACGATAGAAGAAACTAAAGACCTGGAAGAAATGACGATCGAGCAACTCCAAGGATCGTTGCAAGCATATGAAGAAAAATATAAGAGGAATCAAGGGATCAACGAGTAACTCCTCAAGATGCAACTGAATGAGAAGGAAGAAAGTCAATGCTACGAGAGAAGCCAGTGTGGACGAGGTAGAGGCCGTGGTCATGGACGAGGTTGGAATTCTAATAGCAACAACTCCAACAACTACGAGAAAGGTGAAAGCTCAACAGGAGGCCGTAGGAGAGGCAATTCAAACTCGAGGTACGATAAATCTCAAGTTCAATGCTATAATTGTCAGAAATTTGGGCATTATGCTTCGGAATGTAGAGCTCCCAGTAGTAAGGTTGACGAAAGATCCAATTATGTGGAAGTAAAGACCGAAGAGAAGGAGACGGTGCTACTAGCTTGTAGAGACAATGATGGAGACTAAGAAAATGCTTGGTACCTCGACACTGGTGCAAGCAACAACATGTGTGGAAGAAGAAGTATGTTTGTAGAGTTAGATGAATCATTGGCTGACAATGTCTTTTTTGGAGATGATTCAAAAATATCAGTGAAAGGAAAAGGTAACATCCTTATCCACGCTAAAAATGGTAGTCATCAATTAATCTCAAATGTTTACTATGTGCCCAATATGACATGCAACATCTTAAGTATGGGTCAACTCTTAGAAAAAGGCTATGATATTCATATGAAGGATTGTAATCTTTCTATAAGAGATGAAAAGAGAGTCTAATAGCCAAAGTAAAAATGTCAAAGAATAGATTATTTTCTTTGAACATTCAAAATGATGTTGCAAAGTGTCTAAAAACCTGCCACAAAGATGCATCTTGTTTATGGCACCTTCGATTTGGGCATCTCAATTTTGGAAGCTTGGAGCTATTATCTAAGAAGACAATGGTGAAAGGACTACCTTGCATCAACCATCCTGATCAGCTTTGCGAAGGGTGTTTACTTAGGAAGCAATTCAGAAACAGCTTTCCAAAAGAGCCAAACTCAAGAGCCAAGAAGCCACTAGAGTTCATTCATACCGATGTCTGTGGACCGATTAAGCCAAGCTCTCTCAGTAAAAATAACTATTTCCTTCTTTTCATTGATGATTTTTCTAGAAAAACTTGGGTATATTTCTTAAAGCAGAAATCAGAGGTCTTCGAAGTATTCAAGACATTTAAAGCTGCCGTGGAGAAAGAGAGTGGTCGAAAGATTAAGGCTATGAGAACAGATCGAGGAGGAGAATTCACTTCCAAGGAGTTCCAAGAGTTCTGTGAAGTAAATGGAATCCGACGTCATCTTACAGTTCCAAGATCCCTCCAGTAAAATGGAGTAGCTGAAAGGAAAAACAGAACCATTCTCAACATGGCATGAAGCATGCTCAAAAGTAAGAGAATGCCAATGGAGTTTTGGGCAGAAGCTGTAACCTGTGCAGTATACTTATCTAATTGATCTCCAACAAGAAGTGTGTTAGGCAGAACACCACAAGAAGCTTGGAATGGAAGAAAGCTGGGAATTTCTCATCTAAGAGTGTTTGGAAGCGTAGCACATACACACATTCCAGACGAGAGAAGAAGTAAGCTTGATGACAAAAGTGAGAAGAAGTTCATCTTCATCGGGTATGATAATTTCTCCAAAGGTTACAAGCTTTATAATCCAGACAATGGGAAAATGATCATTAGCCGTGATGTTATATTCGATGAAGAAAGCATGTGGGACTGGAAAAAACATGATGAAGATTACAACTTTCTTCCCTACTTTGAAGAAGATGAGCAATCAAGAATGGAGCAAGCAGCACAAGAGCCCACTACACCACCAACATCACCAACTTTAAAAAATAACGAAAATTCGCCACCATCATTTTTGCAAGAAAGAACAATGGAGCAAACAAGAGATCTTCAAGATTTATATGAGGTAACTGAGAGATCTGATAATCTTACTCTTTTTTGCCTCTTTGTTGACTGTGAACTAGTGAGTTTTGAAGAAGCCGCTCAAGAAAAGAAGTGGAGAGATGCGATGGATGAGGAAATCAAGGCCATTGAGAAGAACAACACTTGGGAACTTGTTCCTCTTCCAAAGGGGCACAAAGCAATTGGTGTCAAATAGGTGTACAAAACAAAGCGAAATTCTAAGGGAGAGATTGAAAGGCACAAGGCAAGGCTAGTTGCGAAAGGCTACAGTTAAAAAGCTGGAATAGACTATGATGAGATATTTGCTCCAGTTGCTAGATTAGAAACTATAAGACTAATCATTTCTGTGGCAACACAAAACAAGTGGAAGATACATCAGATGGATGTAAAGTCTGCCTTCATAAATGGAGTTCGTGAAGAAGATGTCTACATTCAGCAACCACTGGGTTACGAAGTCAAAGGCCAAGAAGACAAAGTTCTCAAGCTGAAAAGAGCTCTATATGGGTTAAAGCAAGCACCAAGGGCATGGAATAGCAAAAATTGACAAGTACTTCCAACAAAATGGCTTCCCTAAATGTCCTTACGACCACGCCCTATATATCAAGATCATGAATGAAGATATTCTGATAGTATGCTTGTATGTGGATGATTTGATTTTCACCAGCAATAACCTAAGTCTGATTAAAGAGTTCAAGAAAGTAATGGCCAAGGAATTTGAGATGACTAACATCGGGTTAATGGCGTACTATCTTAGTATTGAAGTCAAGCAAAAGGAAGAAGGTATCTTTATCTCCCAAGAAAATTATGCAAAGGAGATACTCAAGAAGTTCAAGATGGATAATTGTAAGCCGATAAACACACCAGTGGAATGCGAAATCAAACTATCGAAGCATGATGAAGGTGAGAGCATAGATCCAACATTCTTTAAGAGTTTAGTTGGAAGCTTACGCTATTTGACGTGCACGAGACCAGATATTCTTTATGTTGTTGGACTTGTGAGTCGATACATGGAGAATCCAACAACCACCCATTTCAAAGCCGCTAAGAGAATCCTCCGTTATATCAAAGGTACAATTGATTTTGGTTTGTTTTATTCAGTTTCTAATGATTACAAGTTTGTGGGATATAGCGATAACAATTGGGGTGGAGACATAGATGACAGGAAGAGCACCAGTGGGTTCGTGTTCTTCATGGGAAACACAGCTTTCACATGGATGTCAAAGAAGCAACCGATTGTCACCCTATCCACTTGTGAAGCCGAATACGTAGCTGCTACTTTGTGCGTTTGTCATGTAATATGGCTCAGAAATTTGCTAAAACAATTGGGTTTTCATAATTCTAGCAACTCACCTGAAGTCAAGGAAAGTAAGAAAAAAAACAAATTGCACAACTCACTCCAGCCATCAAGGACTCACATTCACAACTTTCCAAAAGTCAAGAACCCGTGTCTTATTTTTTTAAGTAGACAGTTTGCACCAAGAATAACTGTTGACATCTTTTTCCTTTTTTATTTTTTAATTATCTTGGAAATGTCGTGTAATTGTAAACGGCTATCTTATATATATTCTTCAAAGTAGTCTATCAGTCAAAATAACTATTTCTTCAACCTTTATTTTGAGTGTCCATTGATCATGATCTCCATCATTGAGAAGATTCTTGATAATGTTGTTGATAATCTATTGTCAATATTTTTATAAATTATCGATAAATTAATATCTCGATCAATGAATAACTTTTATATAATTAAAATGTTATTAACTTATAGAGTTTATATTGTATATCACTTTGCAAAGGTCCGAACGGATAACGTATTAAAATGAATAAAATTTCAAGGTACGTAGCACTGCTTGTGCACAGTTTATGTTATCAAGGGGTCATCTAGATGGAAGCATTATCGTCATGAATTATGTTAACATATATTCAAAAGTTAAGAATTTTGTCCTGATAGTTATTAATTTAGAATATGAGAATAATTGATTTATTGAATTTTGTCCCACTATTTTTATCTCTCTTTTACCGCAAATTATCCCATACATAAACATAAAATAAATTTAATTTTTCTTCCAAGAATAATTGCGAGGAGAATCAATAAGTGTCTTTATAAGTTGACGGACTGCCCAGTGGCCTGGCTTGATGTATTTCAAATATAATAATATTACTATTAATAATAACAACATTATATAATGACTATTTCTGTTACATAGTTTACTTTAAATTAGTGAATATTATTATATATTAATCAAAAAAGTAAAAATAACGAGAAACAATAAATATAATGTGTCAGCATCACCATAAACTGTAGCTCCAAAATCATAATAGAATATTATATAATATATTTAAAAAATTAACCATAAACAACAATTAAGGGAGATAAGAAAACTCATACACATAACTTCAACAAAAACAAAGACTTATTATGAACCAGCATACCTAGTACTTGTTATATATGACTCCCATTTAGTAACCAACAAATCCAATATTTTAAAATTATAGGAAAGTACCCAATATTCACTCTAATACATTCCATCAATTTGAAAACCAACGGGGTTGCTATGTGGCTACAACCCAAACACAAACACATATCAAATAACATATTCAAATATAATCACTTGGAGGGTCGAAACCTAGTACTCCCTGGTATAACATGATAGGAAAAGACCAAATAATAGTATTTAAACACTCTAACAATAAGTGACAGGATTATTAATTAAGGGCTAGGAGTAGTTGTAGGCAGGGCCGGCCCTGGGCCGGGGCGCAAGGGGCGACGGCCCAGGGCCCCAAGCCCGGAGGGCCCAATATTTTATAATTTTATCATACATATAAAACTAAAATACAATGTTATATAGAGCCCATATTAATTCTTTACAACAACAGCCCTTATAGCTCAATGGTAGAGTTAGTCTTGTAACTTTGAGGTCTCTAGTTCGATCCTGCGTGGGAACAAATTTAATAGAATTTTTTTAATAAAAATTAGTTAGGCCCTATCATATACGCAACCTAATTCTAGTACAGTGGCTGCAACTATTAGCCACTGTAATAGTGGTTACAGTCCCTTTCGCCAAGCCTAACGGTGCAGTCCTCCCCATAAGCAGCGGTAATAGTGGTATAATGAATAATAATAAAATACCATTCCTTACAGGACTATATAAGACTCATATTAATTTTTTATAATAACAGCTCTTATAGCTTAGTGGTAGAGTCAGTCTTGTAAGTTGGGGAGGTCTCTGGTTCGATTCCATATGGGAACAACTTTAATTGAAATTTTTTAATAAAAATTAGTTAGGGCCCCATACAACTTTAATAGTAATTTTTTAATAAAAATTAGTCAGGCCGCCCCGGGCCTCCAAAAGCTCAGGGCCGGCCCTGGTTGTAGGAGGAGGAAGATAAAAGAAAGGAAAGTAAGGAACTACAGGATTATTTCGGACTGCGGGAAGTGGAGGCATACTGAGGTTTGGAGTGGTTGGTAAGCTAGGCAGTGGAGGAAGTGTTGGCAACTTGGGCTGTGGTAGCTTTGGCTTGGATGGCAACGGGGGCATCAGCTTTGGCATAGGAGGCAAGGGCGGTAACGGAGGAAATACCAGCAGATTACGGGCAGCGCAGCCAAAATCAATACTCGAAAATGAGAGAATAATGAAGAAAGCTAAAATGAAAGGCTTGCTAGAGGCCGTCATCGCTAAAAATAGTTTGCTAGAATGGAAGAAATTGATTAAGATTTATTAGTACGCAATGAAAGAAACCAATACGACGATTATGAATATATAGGAAAAGATGTAGAGGACTTGTCAAGTAATCTTGGTAAATATATTAAAGATAAAAATAAATTAAAAAAAAAAGGTCACACAATGGTATCACTCATTAGGCCTTGTAAGAAAATCCAAATTATTTACCATTTTTAAAAAATAAATAATCTATTGATAAACTTAAGTTGGTCCAGTGGTATGCCCCTCATATTTACACATCGAGATTGTAAGTTTGATTCGTGTCTCCCTATCTAAATGTTGAATTAATGATAAACTTCATTGAGATATGTAGTTACCAGTAGGCTATGAGCACATCCCTAAATATTGTTGACAGCCCTTTTTCTAAATTATAATTTTGTAATCAATAAGATACAACTGTTTGTTCGGTTATCTAATTCGAGTTCTCGGCAGTCATGAAGCCACGGCATCCAAAAATAATAATGTATTAAAAGCACCCAAATAACAATTTACAAAATGTCAATTTCTTTGACAATTTCGCACAAGACATTTCTCATGAAAATAGATGAAATAAAATGAGAGGAGTTGGTAATTAAATGAGAGAGGACATATCATTCTATGGACCAACACTACAAAAAAACAGCTCATCCACTACGGGCGTAGGCCCGCTATAACTGTGGCCGTAGTGGATAGGCAAGGTAACGACTACGGGCAAAGCCCGTAGTGGTTACCGTAGTAAATGAGGTTTCCAAAAAACTCTAATACGATAAATAATGTTACCGTAGTAAATAATGTTAAAATAAAATAGATACAGATGTAAACCCTTACCTAAAAGAAAAAAGGAAAAAGAATATTAATAAAATATAAAATAAGAATATTCTTCTTAAATAAAATATATTAATTTGTAAGATAAATTGGGTATATCTTTGTATAATCCACACTTTGACTATTACACCAAGGGGTGGGCAAAAAACTAAAAATCCGAACCGAACCGATCCAACCAGTTTTGACTGATTTACACCTTTCGATTGGTTTTGTTCAGTTTGATTTTTTTAGAAACCGAAATTGTCGGTTTGGTTTTTAGTTTGAAACTCCAAACCGCAACCCAAACCGATTAAACTGAATGTGTGTGTGTGTGTATATATATAAAAGAAACCTAAATTCACTTTTCCCTAATTACTTCATATGGTCCGCCTCTCTTAACTTTGAAGTCATATCTCAAGTCTCAAATCTCTTCTCCAAAACCCTAACCATCTTAATTCTTTTTCTTTTTTTTTATAAATGTTGTTGATCCAAATTGGGAGATAACCATTGTGAATTCGTGATGGGGTTGATTGTTTATATTTTTTTTTCCCATTTTATTTTAAATCAATTTTTCTTGAAAAATCGTTTTAACTTTTTTTTCCCGTTATTATTTTGTAATAGCACAAATGTTTAGCTAAAATTGGTTAACCCTTCTCTAGTGAAAGATCTCTTACATCATGAGGATCTTAATTTTGAAATAATTTCTCCAAGTTTTATTTTTTCTGATTTATATGCTTTTAATTTTGTTATATATATATTGTTAACGGTAAAAAATGGATTCTACAGTCAACGAGAGTCAACGAAGCCACATAGGTCGCCTTATGGTTCGTCGAGCTGGATGTATGAAAAAGACAACAATTACCCAGCGAAATGAGCTCTCGCTGGGATCTATAGAGTGCTCGGTCTGGACTTGGAACTTGTATACCTGTTAAAACAGAGAATGATAGGTCAGAGGTGCTGGACTTTCGCCGGTGATTAACCTCCGACGATCAAGTTAGCTTTTAGGTTTTCTTAGGAATAAAGAACAAAGTCAAGTATTTCTCTGAGTAGTTGTGAATATTAAAGTTGCTTACCTTCGTTCTCATAAATACCTGTATTTATAGCCCTAGTATGTTCCTCTTGTTGACCTCTATTATGGGTGTGTATGGATGTCGTTTTAAGAGGTGGGTAGAGAAATGTTTCCTTAAACGTGTAACGCTCGTCTTTTTAGCAGACTACTTCTAACATCAGAGGGCTTTTGCTTCATTAGACGGTAACCTGCGTCTGTCATTGCTTTTAATGTGCCTGCTTACCCTCTGTGTTCAAGCCTTCGACTTTTCCATTAATCAGACTGCTATGCTGCAGTGTGTCAGGACTACTCCTGACACACCTGACCTTTCCTTTCGACTTGTCTTGGGCCATCGTGTCTCATGTGCGTCGGCAACGGACTCCTGAAAAGATCGCGGTACTCATGAGGTTCTCGCAGTTTTCGGTAGGCAGTCGCCGAGGTTTCTTTCTTTATGGGAGCATTAGATTGCCTCCAAGGGACACGTACTCATAGTTCCTTTCTTGGAGTCACGCTGGCAGTTGGTAATGACGTGGCTGCTTGTGTTGAAATCTTACATACAACATATATATATATATATATTATATATATACACACACAGATATACATACATACTTTGTACTCTATACACAATATTGTTGGTAATGCTTATATGTGTAAAATGGTTTGCTGTCACTACAAAAAGAATGGGTATCCACTACAGGTTTACTACTATGGGCATTGGAGGTCTGGTTTTAATTCATATATCTACTACGGGCTTTTAAAGGCCCGTAGTAGAAAATCATTTAACCACAACAGGTATATTGCGCTCGTAGTAGATAAATAATTCCACTACGGGCCCAAATTGTGCCCGTAGCAGATGTTTAATTATCCACTACGGGCCTTTAATGGCCCGTAGTGGATAATTAATTAACCACTACGGGCTCTCGTGGGCCCGTAGTGGATAAACCAACCACTACGGGCCCAAAAGAGCCCATAGTGGATACTCTATTTTTTTTTTGCCACCAGTTTCCCCTTTGGAGCCCTAGTAACATTTCATTTTCTTTTTCTCCCCCTCCCACCGCACCCACAGCCACTCCCCTCTCCTCTCTCTCAAACAGTCGGCCACCACTTTTCTCCCTCCTGCAGCACCCCTACGCCCACCGCGCCCTTTCGCCCAGCTCGCCCCCTGCGCCTAGCTCGCTCGCCCGCCCCCTGCGCCCAGCTCGCTCGCCCCCGCCCAGGAGAGCCCAGCTTCTTCGACGACTTTGGTTCCCGAAGCATCATCACCTTCACAAGATAAAATAACGGCTCCGTACGGATCTTCGAAATCCTCAATCACCACCGATGTCGTTTCAGGCGCCTCCAAGCGACTTGGTGGAACTGCTGTTGATGGTCACGACCACCTTTTCTGGCTCGAATCACGGCCCACTGAATCCGGGTACACAACACTCACACATATGACATAACATACTAAACGAATGCATATTGTCTTGTTTTTTTAATTATTTGATGATCTAGTTAGTCAATTTTGAATTGTTGTGATGAGTACAGTTGAGATACTGTCGTATTTTTGAAGACACTGTCGTTTTCTCTAATTACAAGGATCAAAGACTTTACAAGCAGTCCATCGATTCCAAAGGTATGATTTCAGTTGTTGCATTCTATGTATTTCTTTTTTCCATCTACTTTTCTACTCAACATATTATGTATTGTGAGTAGCAGAGTAACTCTATGCTTGCAATCACTTCAAATTGTTCATGTTTTATCGAATATATATATATATATATATATATATATATCTTATCTAGCTCACTAGTAAAATGAAGACAAAACAACCATTTTGCCATTTCACCACCATAACTTCATAATAAATATTAGTTAATAGATCTTCTGTCATCTAACGAAATTTCAATCCAGATGTACAGATAGATAGTCTTATCTAGCTCACTAGTAAAATGAAGACAAAACAACCATTTTGCCATTTCACCACCATAACTTCATAATAAATATTAGTTAATAGATCTTCTGTCATCTAATGAAATTTCAATCCAGATGTACTAATTGGAGTACCAATACGTTTGACTCTTAACTTTTCCAAACAGAGAGAGAGAGGGAGGGAGATAGAGAGAGAGAGAAACATATATACTTATACTCCTAATTACAATATTAAAATGGAGACTAGCAATACCATACATGTTTCAAAAACCATATTTATATATGTACTGTTAATATATATAAGTCCTTTATGGGAATTATAGATATTCATTTACATGGCTATCCCCTATAAGCATTCATGAGAAAAGTTCTCATCATTTTCCCTAGAAGCCACATAATTAATGTATAATATAAAGTCTATAACTAGCTATAGACTATACATCAATTATTTATACACTGGTATATATCTAGCTATTATGAAAAATCACATGGGAAAATGTACCATTCCATGATTCATATTTTTGTAGGTCAGAAATTATCAGGCCTAGCTAGCCTCATAATCATATACTTTAAACTAGAAAGAAGTAAGTAATTATAAAAAGCTTTTAAGAGAGAGAGAGAGAGAGAGAGAGAGAGAGATGGAGTTTTGTTTGGTTCAGATTAATTACTGGTACGAGAAACAATTGGAGTTTTGGTTTTCCTTTGAACAAATTTTTATTTAAAGAATTGTCAATGGACACAATTTTGGATCACTTGAGATTTCAGGATCTTTTATTACTATTAAAAATCTTAATCTCATTAAATATTGACATCTATATAATCATGTTAACAAGTGACTTCATTTATTTTAGTACTTGTTAATTACACATTCTTCTAATACTACACTAAATAAATTAGAGCTATATCATCATCATCATATACATTTATATATATGCTCTATAGATTCTCAAAATTCATGTGTGGCTTTGCTTGATTATAAATCTTTGTACTAATTAAGCTAAACCATATTACGCTTCCCCAATTTATTCATATTTTCTTGTAGATTTGGAAAAAAAATCTTAAATATTATTTTATTTACTAATTATGAAGTTAATTATATGCTGATTCTCAAAAAAACAGATGGTGTTGCATTTATAGAAATTGTAGTAAAATACATCTCTTGAAAAACTTGTATCTCAAATGATGGTTGTGTTTGTCATTTCTTAAATTTTTATTAATTATTGCAGTGAGTTCTGCATTCAAATGGATAAGAAATGGTTACGATTTTCGAGGTTATTACCTTAAACTCATTGAATATACAGATTTAGGACTCTTGAATTCAAGTAATGACATAGTTTGGTTTTTCAATTTTTTTTTTCATTATCAAATTTAGGGTAAGCCAAGAATATATAGATGGTGCTAGAAACTTTGTTGAGGCTGCACAAAGACATTCAAGAAATCCTAACATGATTCCTTGCCCTTGCATAAAGTGCATCAACCACAGATGGCATCTGACTAAGATAGTTTATGAGCATTTGGTCATTTATGGGATGGATCCTACATATACTAATTGGGTCTTTCATGGGGAAAATCCAATTAGTTCCACCCCCATTGAAAATAGATTAACTGCATTTACAATGTATAAGGATGCAGACATAGGATATCATGATAATATTGAACCAGATGTGGGGATAGGAGATAAGACCTCACTCATATTGTAGAAGATGTTGATATTCCGTTGTATGGAGGTTGCTCAAAATATACAAAGTTATCTGCTATTGTTGTTTTATATAAACATAAAGCTACACATGGTCTATCCGATAAGGGTTTTGATGAACTTCTTGGTATCCTTTGAGACATGTTACCTCAAGATAATGTACTGCCGGATTCATTATACTCCACAAAAAAGTTGCTTAAAGTATTTGATTTGGGGTATGACAAAATTCAGGCATGCATAAATGATTGTTGTTTATTTAGAAAGGAGTTGGAGCATCATGAAGAATGTCCAAGATGTGGCACATCTCGATGGAAAGTAAACAAAAGTACGAAACACATCTACAAATGAGTGCCAGCAAAAGTACTTATATACTTTCCAATTATACCAAGGTTTAGGAGAATGTTTAGATCACCTGAAATGGTGAATGACTTGACATGGCATTCTACTCATACAAGTCAAGATGGAAAGATGCGCCACCCTGTTGATTCAGAAGCATAAAAGACTATAGATGACACATGGCCATCCTTTGCATCAGATTCATGCAACTTGAGGCTTGGTTTAGCTGCGGATGGATTTAATCCCTACGAAAACCTAAGCTCTACATATAGTTGTTGGCCAGTGGTGCTAGTTACATACAATCTACCCCCATGGAAATGTATGGCTAAAGAAAATTTGATGCTAGTATATTGATTCCAGGAAAGAAGCAGCCTGGGAATGATATTGATGTGTACTTGCAACCACTTATAGAAGATTTGAAATTGTTATGGTATGCAGGAGTAGAAGTTCATGATTCGTCTATTAATTCCTCATTCAACCTAAAGGCTATTTTGATGTGGACCATAAATGACTTTCCTGCATATGGAAACTTGGCAGGATGTTGTGTGAAAGGTCAGTATGCTTGCCCCGTATGTGGGTTGAACATATCTTCTGAAAGGTTGAAATTCAGTAATAAGACTGTGTACATGGGCCATCGTCGATTTCTTCCAATGAATCATACATTTCGAAAAAATAAAATATGGTTCAATGGGAAAGAGGAAATGGATGAGCCGCCTACTATTCTTGATGGCAAACAAGTTCGAGTTTCATGTACGGAAGTTGAAAATGATTGGGGAAAAGCAACAAACAAAAAGAGGAAGAGAAAGTGTCATCCTATTTGGAAGAAAAGTTCAATATTCTTTGAACTACCATATTGGGAGGTAACTTTTTAATTTCAACTTTATTCTAATTTCTGTTCATATATATATATATATATATATATATATATATATATACACACACACATATATATATATATATTAAAATTAATTTCTATATTTAATATGCAGGATCTGTCATTGCGTCATAACTTAGATATGATGTATATTGAAAAGAATATCTGTGAAAGTCTTCTTGGAACGCTACTGAACATTAATGGAAAAACAAAAGATGGTGTTAACTCTTGTAACGATTTACAAGATCTTGGGATTAGGCATGAGCTGTACATCAAAGAGTGTGGAGATAAACTTTACTTACCTGCGGTACCATGCACTTTATCAAGGGTAGAAAAATAACTCTTTTATCATCGGTTGTTAAATTTGAAGATGCCTGATGGTTATTTGCTCAAACATTTCAAACTGTATCTCATTGAATGATACAAAGATTGTTGGCCTGAAGTCTCATGACTGTCATGTTATGATGCAACAATTGTTATCAATGGCGATACGTGGTCTCTTGCCTAAAGGTCCAAGAATTGCCATATTTCGGTTATGCTCATTTTTTAATGACATCTGTCAAAGAGTGCTTGATAAAAGTAAGTTAGACTCATTAGAGGATGAAGTGGCAATTACCATGTGCATGCTTGAACGGTATTTCCCTCCTTTTTTCTTTGACATTATGGTACATCTCACAATTCATTTAACAAGAGAATCTCGAATGTGTGGACCAGTGCAATATCGTTGGATGTACCCTTTTGAAAGGTATTTTCACACACAATTTATGATATTCAAAATTAATTATAGTAAAGTTTTTTAAACTTTATTTTATAGGTATATGAAGGTACTAAAAGGATATGTAAGAAATCGTGCACGACCCGAGGGATGCATAGCTGAATGTTATCTAGTAGACGAATGCATGCAATTTTGTAGTACATATATACCACAAGCTGCAGATATAGGCAATAAGCATAATAGAAATGAGGATTTGGTGTATGGAAATGTAGTGGAAGGGCATCCTATTTCTGCAGGGACGGTTATGACGATGACTTCTGATATGCTATGCATTGCACATCGATATATATTGTTTAACAGTGCAGAGGTGGAACCGTACGTAAAGTAAGTAGTATTAATAAATTTATACATAATTTATAACTTACATAAAAATTTTAAATATGCACTTATTAGTGATTATATTGTGAATAACTATCCTATTAGCTTGCACCTTCAAGAACTTCAACATTTAGATGCAAGCCTTGGAAGTCGACCCACTTTACTACAAAAGAAGCATACAACTGGTTTTGTAACATGGTTTAAAGCTAAGGTGGGTGGATATACTCTAATGGTACATCAATCGTATTCTCACTTGACATTTTTTATTATTGATGATCTTACTTACAATATCTTCAAAATAGGACATTGCTGAAGCAGGTCGGTTGACTACATCAGTCAACTTGAAATGGCTTGCATTGGGACCAACGATGCAAGCAATGTCATATACAAGCTATGTTGTGAATGGGAAACGATATCGAACAAAAGATAGTAAGAAATCTACTCAAGATAGTGGTGTTTCCATTGAAGCAGAAACTGTTTGCACTATTACTGGAAGAGACGGTTCACAAGTTACCAAAAAGATGGTTTACTATGGTGTTTTAAGGAAAATTCTTCTTGTAGACTATAATCAATTTCGTGTTCCGTTATTCAAATGTGATTGGGTGAGCGGAAATGATGTTAAAGTTGAAGACGGATTCACATTAGTTAATCTTCATCCACGTGTAAATAAATACGATAGAAATCCCTTCATTTTAGCTTCACAAGCAACACAGGTATTTTACTCTAGGGAAACCGATACATCTAATTGGTATGTTGTACTGAAAGCACCTCCAAGAGGTTTCATGATCTAGAAAAATTTGATAAGCATACTTACATGACATCAGCACCATTAGATGTATCTCAACTTGATTCGAGTATGGATGACAATAAAGATTATGCTCGAATTGATTGTGAGGACATGGTTTTACAAATATAGTGTTACAGATTGTTATGTTATTGTAATTAGTAATTTTTGTTGTTTTTGTTATTCTATTTTAGAATATCAATATAGTCACATCCATCCGATATTTTTGGGTAGTTGTATTTGATTTCAAATCTATGTATTTATGTAAGCATGCATATACAAAGGTTTGTAAATGTTTGTAATAATTAAATTATATGAATGATTTTATTATGGATCGAATTGTTATTTACTTATTGATTTTGATAAACGGATTTCGAATGTCGCATCAAATGGAAGGATGCGCAAAATGATTGGGAATGATTTTTGAAGTGTGTACTTTTGTGGAATTTTGTGAATTTATTGAAACAGGTTTGGAAAATAAGAAAAACAGAGGAACTCTGGCAAAATTTTTGTAGCATTTGAATTAAACGTTTTCCAAATATAAAATACAGTTTTAAAGTTTAAAATTTTAGTTAAATTCAAGAAATTACAGTAAAGTATAGTGCTCCCTAATTCGTTCCGAGCGAGTCGGGTTAGGGGGTGTTACATATATGTTGCCTATTATTTATAACCTTATTATATTATTATCATATTTCAGATGTCAACTGAAGGTCCTAGTGATACCCCATCTTCAAGTAATAAAAGAAAGGGAAGGGGACCAAACCAAATAAATTTTAATAAAATTGCAAAAGCCAAAGAAGTTGGTGTTACTTTTAATGAGTTAGGACAACCACTTGGAGACTCTTCTATACCATTAAGTATGTGTATTGGAACAATTACTACTCAAATGATTCCAATAACGTACTCAAGTTGGCCAGAGGTACCGGATGTAGTGAAAAACAGTGTATGGGAGACCACGAAGATATGAATACAATATTTTATTTTTGTTTTTCCTTTGAAATTATATTTATATATGTTAATCATGTTTTCTTTATATGAAATTTTTATATGTAGGCAAGGTTTAGTTTGGATGATGTTGGCAAAAGTAACGTATTTAATTCAATGAATACTTGTTGGAGACAATACAAAAGTCGACTAACAAAACGAATTAGAAAACTTTCTTCCGGTCCTGAAGCTGGTAGAATGATCCAATTATTAAAGCCAACTAACATAACTAATGAAGATTGGAGCCAATTTGTCTCAAATTGCTTGTCCTCAGAGTTTGATGTAAGTGTACTTTAATAATTCTAGCCAAACATATTGTCATATATATGGTTCTGCTTTTACTTTTATATTATTGTAGATAATCAGTAGCAAATATTCCGACTTGGTGAAAAAGAATAAAGCTCCACATACAGCTAGTAGTAAGGGATTGGCACGATTACGTGAAGATTTGGTAATAATTTAACGTAACAGTCTTATTTTATTATTACAGCTATCTAGTTTGTTTAGTCCATCTCAATTTAGCCGGTATTATTCGCGAACACTTTAAATATCAATAATGTAATATAATAATATAGAGGGCTAAAAAATCTGTTGAAAGTGGAGACTTAGAAGATACAGAGGTTGATAGGGTGGAAACTTGGATTGCTGGCCACAAACACAAAGATGGGACGCCAGTGACAGAAAATGCCGGAGAAATAATTGTATGTGATAGTAATATATATATATATATATATATATATATATAAAGATATACACACACACACATCAATTAATATATAAATAGATATATTTGTTATGTGTTTTTAATTCTTCATATTTTGCATGACGTATAGAAACAATTGGAGGGAATTTCTGGAAATCAAGTAACATCGATTTCAGATGATGCTGTATCTCAAGTTTTAGGGAAAGAGCATCGAGGTCAAGTTAGAGGACTTGGTGGTGGCATAACACCAACAAGAGTAAATGCATCTGTGGTTGGTAAACAAAGTACAACACAACTTCGTGAAGAGATGAAAAAACAAAATAAAAGACATGAAGATGAGATGAAAAGACATGAAGATGAGATGAACGCTGTTAAGCAACAACTTAAAGACATGCAAAGATTTGTATTCAATATGCAAGTAACGTGTTATAAAAAATCTATAATATTAGATTAATTTATAATGATATTTCAATTGATTTTAATTACTTTTTACTTTTAGACAAATGATAGAGGACATAGTGCAGGAAGAGGTCCTTCTCATAGTATGCATAAGGTACATAACATAAAAATCCAATAATATATAGTATTTTTGTCTTCTTTAAAACTTTATAAGTTTATAAAGTTTCAATGTCTATTGAAATTTTATATTTTGTTTTTGAAGCTACAATATTCAAGTACTTCAAATTTATCGGGAGGTAATAAATGTCTAAATATCGCTGGAACTTCTGCCAAGGTAAATTTGAATAAACTTTATTAATTAATAAATTAACTATTGTCTTGAGATTTATTTACCTTTAATCACTTTTAATTTTATATGTAACTGTTAGTCATTTTCTAAGGCATCTACAAGTCATATGGATGGTTCAAGTGAGAAGGGAAAAAAAATGCAAATTATTATATTGGATGGGCAATGGAGAGGTAGTAGCCAAAGCTGAAGTTGATTGCACGGATCCACAAGCTGTGGTCCATCACATAATTCTTGGTCCTGATTGTTGGAGAGTTTCTATGAAGAAAATTTTGGTGAGCAAGGTTCCTTTATATCGTGCTACTACTGAGTTTATGATACTTGAAGACGCACTAAACTCATTTATTGCTTGGCCAGCAAAATATGTTAAATAGTATGTTTATTAGTACAATAAGACTTTAATGTTTTGTAATCAAGATGGTATGCTTATGTGTTTTTATTCTTCAAATTAAGTATATTAGTTTTTATTGATTGTATTATTATTTATAATTTTTTGAATTATATGTTGTAATATTACATAATGTTTTGCAATAAATTGAAACCAATATGAATGGTATAATAAATAAAATTAGAATTTCTTAAAAAAAAATTGTCAGATTATCTACTACGGGCAGCGCCCATAGTAGAAAATATTATATTAAACAAATCGACTACGGGCAATGCCTGTAGTAGAAAATAGTTTCTACTACGGCTATTGCCCGTAATGGAAACCTCATTTACTACGGTAACCACTACGGGCTCTGCCCGTAGTCGTTACCTTGACTATCCACTACGGCCACAATTATAGCGGGCCTGCGCCCGTAGTGGATGCTCATCCACTATGGGCATTACCCGTAGTGAATGAGCTATTTTTTTGTAGTGTGTAAACCGATTAAACCGAACCAAACAAAACAAGTCCAATTCGGTTTCAGTTCACTTGTAAAGTTTTGGCTGGTTCAATTCACTTTTTGAAAAACGGATGAACTGGTAATTTTAATTGTTCATAAAAAACCAAACCAAACCAAATGAAGCCCACCCCTAATAACACCTGACATGCATCTTTATTTTCATTTTTTTTTTAGAAATTAAACCAACCCTTATTTCAATAAAAATGTTATTTGTTATGTTATCAAATTAGATTTTCTAGTTCATGTTACAATAGGTTATTTGAATCTTAATGGGATTTGGAATATCAATTAGTCCTTATAAATAGGCTTGTCAAGTAACAATCAAAAAGAAGAAAAGATAGTCATAGAAATATCACTCAATAAAATTCAATTAGGATAAATAGCCTAATTAAAAATATTTTTTTAGAAAAGATTATTTTTTTATATTTGGTATCAGAGCAAGAGTTAAAGATCCAAGGAGATACAAGAGAAAATGGGAGGTCTAAGAGGTCCGGAGCAGATTAGGAGTCGTTCAAAAATAGTGCAGCAGTCATCACTAGAGCCACGCGCTGCTACATGCACCGCTGCACCCGCCTCTGATTGACACCACACGTTAGTCGACATCTCCACCACCAGACTGTGTGGAATCTTTCGATCTTCAAACTTCTCTAAAGAGCCGCCATCAAAAGAGTAGCGAAAACCCATCAAAATCATAAACAAAGTCCAAACGCTGACCCTCCTCCTCAACTAACCAATGTCGGTGAGTTGACCAACACCACCTCTAGGAAAACAATGCTCTGGCATCAATGAATCAATCCCAAGTTTCGTTTCAAGTTTTGGAAATAAAATTAGAGAGAATTGAAGCCGAAAGCATTTGTCAACAGATCTATGCCGATCTCCCAAGAATTTAACAAAAGCAAGGCCAGCGGTGAACTCAGCATCTTATGATCTACCAGATCTAACATTACTATAGCCAACCGGCGTAGTTGAAGGAGAGCGTGCATCATATGCGCTGCCACTATTCGTGAATTTCACTAACCGACATCATTTCGAGAAAATTTCTTGGACGTTTGAGCAGACATGGCTATGAACAACAACAACAACATGTTTCAACCCCAGATTTTAAAATTTGACAGAAAATCAAATTTTGAGTATTAGAGAGCTCAGGTACAAATTGTAATACACCCTCTCGATAGTTTGTACTGTACACGTACAGGTATTATAATATATATTTTTCTGAAATTGATTGTACGATACTATAATGGAGTTTATTGGACGATTAGTATGATTTCGTAAAGTATATACAAAATCCAATTACACGTTACGAAATTTCTAGTAAGGATTTTCCATAAATTAGATGTTAAAAGTATTAACGGTATCAGAGACTTAGAAAATATCTGGAATGGTTTCAGATGATTAATAAGGTTCCATAAAGTAGATGAGAAATTTAAATTATAAGTTTTGGAGAACATAGTAAAGATTTCCATAAATTGGAGTATGAAGAATAATTATTGGAAGTCAAAATATATTTTTACGATATGAGGTTATAATTTAATTAATTGATGGAAAAATAAGTTGAAATGGATTTTTGTGGAAAAACGTTAAGGATTGTTATGGATTAAATTGACAATTAAAGTGTTATTGGACAAGTATATGTAATTAGTTTTCAATTTGTGGTCACGTTATGATTTTAAAATGAAAAGGGGCAAATTGTAATTAGAGATAAGTAATATAAAATAATATAATATATATATATATATATATATATATATATATATATATATATATATATATATATATATTAGAATCAGAAATGAAGAAGGGAGAAGAAAATAGAAAATGAAAACAGAGGAAGAGAGGCGGTGGAGGAAAAGAGAGAGGGAGAGGGAGAGAGCAGGTCGGCCGGAGAAGGAACAGAAGAGGAAGAAGAGGGAGAGAAGAAGTGACAGCGGCCAGGAGAAGGAGAAGAAGAAAAGGGAGAGCAGAACCGTGAGGAAGAAAGAAAGAGGAGAAAGAAGAAGGAAGAGAGAGAGAGAGAGAAAGCAAGAGAGGTGGCCGGCCAAACAAGAAGAAGTGCTAAACAGTGCAAAAAAATAAAGAAGAAAACAGAGCAGAAGAAGAAGAAAAGAAAAAAAAGAAGAAAAAGAAAAGAAAAGAGAAAGACTAGGAGAAGTCTCGGTCAGCCAAGGAGAAGAAGATGAGCAAGAGGATGTTGGGTAAGTGTGATGAAATTGATTTGGAATTTTGATGAAATGGTTTGTGTTGTAGAATTGGTAGTTGAAATTGATGAAATTAATTTGTTTTGGAGGTTTGGGTGATAATGTTGTTGATGGATTTTGTTGATTTAGAAATTGATTGCGTTTGAATTTCGTTTGAAATTTTATTGTTGAATATAAAGTAAAATTGATTGATGGGTTTTGTGATTTTAGTGTTTAATTTGGGTATTTGGTAGTGTTTTATTTGAAATTAGTTTAATTGGAGTTGATTGAAATGAAAATCGAGGAAATTAGTAAGTAAAGAATTGGGGATTTGATGATTTTGAGTTTGAATTAGTTAATTGAGATGTTATTTGTGTAATTGGAGTATTTTTGAATTAATTGATGGCTTGAATTTAGAATCATTAAGCAAGGAATCAAAATGATTCTCATATTAGTGAATTTGTAGTATGGAATTTGTATGATGCTGTGTTTGGAATGAAATTGAATCATTAATTTTGAGGATTTTTGAAATTAAATTCGAAATTGAAGCTCAAATTAGTTTAATCGAGTTTAATGAAGTTGAATTTGATGTTGTTAAGTGAAAGAAATTCATTTATGTTAAATTGATGAAGATTAGAATGAATATTTGTGTAGAAATTGAATGTTGATGGTGTAGAGAATTTGATTATTGGGTAATTAAGTATTAGAAATTGTAATTGTATAAATTGATACAAATTGATGCTTAGAAATTTAAGAAAATATGTTAGATTGTGTTGAATGACATTCGATTTAACAGAAATTGATTTATTTAAGGAATATACAATCGTAGAGACATGATTTTCAGTAAATTAAATGTAATTTTATGAGAATAGAAGAAATTGTAGAATAAAGTGTTAAATATGTGAATAGAGTTGTTGTATTAGTGATTATATTTACATTAATGATTTATTTGAAAATATATTACTTTAGGGAGAAATCTCCGTAGTATGGGAGAAAAAGAAACGTTATGGAAAGTGAAGAAATGTTTTGAGTGTAAAATTTATTTTAAAGTAAAGTATATTTTATTTTAATAATATGTTTCATTTAAAGTTTAGCAAGTTAATAATTTTATTTACGTTAGTGTAAAATCAGATTTTCAGTTGAATTACATTTAGTTTATTTTCTTTAAGTTTGATTTAGTATTTGTGATTTCATATATAATTGTTATTTAAATGTGTTTTAATCAAAGTATTTTAAATTTTAGAAATTCAGAATTTATATTCATTTAATAAATATATTTTACATATATTCTATGGTTTTTAAATCAAAAATTAGTTTTCAAAGTACAAAAAAATAGTTTTCAAACCATGGATACCCATTTATTATCAGATTATCAGCAGCTTATCAGATTATCAGCAGTAGACTCGGCCGGTACATCCCAATTGTGTGTGGCAAGTTAAGGGGGGGACAGTCCGCTAACTCCAGGGGGGTTGAGTCTGTCGAGTCTGTCAGTCGTCCACACATTGGGGTGTTGTCTCACTCTTGTTGCGATGTAGCATTCCGCAAACTGTGAGATGTCTTTTATCAGATTATCAGAGTCACCAGTGCGGCACCAGATTAGTCGCCTAGTGACACCCTCCATATGGTGCGGCGCCAGCTGAGTCGCCCTATGGATTATCAGTTATCAGATATGGGTTTTCTATTGACTTTATCAGAAAAAGTTTTATCAGAAAAGATTTATTAGAAAAGTTTTATCAGAAAAGGTTTATCAGAAAAGTTTTATCAGAAAAGTTTTATCAGAAAAAGTTTTATCAGAAAAGTTTTATCAGAAAAAGTTTTATCAGAAAAGTTTTATCAGAAAAGTTTTATCAGAAAAGTTTTATCAGAAAAAGTTTTATCAGAAAAAGTTTTATTAGAAAAGTTTTATCAGAAAGGTTTTATCAGAAACGTTTTATCAGAAAAACATTATTAGAAAAGTATATTATTTTAGGATTTCAGTTATTAGAACAATATATTATTTCAGTTTATCAGATTTCAGAAAAGTATATTATATTAGTTTATTAGTTTTCATAAAAGTATATGATATCAGTTTTCAGTTTTCAGAAAAATATATTATCTCAGCATTTCAGTTTTCAGATCAATATAATATTTCAGCTTTTCAGTTCTCAGTAAAATATATATATATATATATATATATATATATATTATTTCAGCTTTTTTTTTTAGATTTTAAAAGTATGTAGTATTGCAGTTTATCAGTTTTCAGCAATAACAGAAAGATTGAAAGGTTTTCAGTATAGTTTTCAGAATAGTTTTCAGAAAATAGATTTCAGAAATAGTTTATCAGTTCAATATTTTCAGAAAACAGATTTATATTCTTTTCAGATTTCAGGGAGGTTATTAGAAAAAGGATTAAAGTTTATTTATAAATTAATAACACTCACTGAGCTCCTTTAACTCATATTAGTTTTATGTTTTTAAATCAACCTCCCAGGTACAGATACAGATATCGTAGGGACTCCGAAGACCAGTGGGACCGGTCAGAGGATGCTGTGACTGTTTTACAAGCATATAAATGTTTTAGTTGTTAAGTTTATATTTTCGTATTGTTTTAAGTACACGAGCATTTTATTGAAAGATTTGATAACTATTTATTTTAATATTTAAACTATTTGAGTTGTGATTGTGGATTGTGGAAATGGACCGAAGGTCCACAGTAGTTGAGATTTGAAAACAAATATAGAAGTGTTCAAGTTGTTTTATGCAGGTCTCCAAGATTTGGTAGTCTTAGAAAAATAGAGGAGACTCTGCCAAAATTTTATAAAATAGTTTGTATAAAAAAAAAAAAATTTTCCTAATCAAATTTTCAGAATACAGAAACGGTTTAACTTCACGGAAGCCTTTCAAGTGGGGCAAGCCTCGACTGGTAAGCTACCGTAGAGTGCCGGCAGGCTACCTAATGGGAGATAGTAGGTTAGGGGCCAGCCACATTTGTGGTTTGAGTATCAAGAACTTTGGGGACTCACAAAACAAGGTTATACGTAGTCAATCTATTCAACAACACTGAAAAAAAGACTTAAAGGCACGATGTTCATCAACTAATCAATTGACTCACAAATTTTTTAAAAGAGTGCACATGCTACAACTATGAAACAAGCGTAGGAAATGTTGATGAACACTTACAAAGCAGTTGAGATGGTGAAAAAGGTGCATTCACAGACAGTGTGTAATCAATTCGAGCTTCTTCAAATGAAAAATTCATAAAAGCTTAAGATTATTTCTCTCAGATATTGGCACTTGTCAATCAAATGAAGTCCAATAGTGAGACAATTTTAGATATTTAGATTATGGAGAAAATTCTCCGAACTATAAATTCCAAATTCGAGTACAAAATCACTACTGTGAGGACAAGTTACAAAATCACTTACATAGTTAGTTCGTTTGTGGAATCGTAGATCAAGTGAAGTAGCTTCGCAAGCCTCCTGTCATCTTCAAGGGATTACACTTCATGGTAAGATTATATCTTGACTTGTGATTCTTGAAGAAATTTAGGTGCACACATATACACTTCATACATATGATACACTTCATCGTAGGTTTAATCGTCACATGCAGGCTTAGTACGTATTTTGTGATGGCATGTCGATTTATGTAAATCATTTTCCTTGTTGGAAATGCTATGCTTGAGTTTCTAGCTATTTGTGTAAGTCAGCATGTGTGTTTATCTTCTGAGAAACCAAGTTGTTTCTCAACTCGTGACCCTATACGGGATCCTACACTCGTAAGTGGTTGGTCCCAAATTCAGCTAGTGTGCAATAGTTGGAACTCGCGACCTTGGTGAAGTTATCCTCTGATCACAGTTTGCTTCGCAGGTTCAAACCAGAGAGTCTAGACTAGATTCGCGATGGTGTGACCGTGACCCTATGGTCGCGGGTTGTGACGTAAGTTCCATTCCAAAGAGCGTTGGATAAACTCGTGACCAAGGCTCGCTAGCATATGCTCGCGAATTGTTCATCGCGAGTCCAAGCTAGTGAGTTCCAAATTTGGACTACAATGCATGGGTGCGACTTCATGCATGAATGACTAGATTGCAAGTGCCACGTATGGCTTCTCGCGACCTTGTGTTGTGACCATATGGTCGCGGGAGAGATTTGACAGTCATGTTTGGTTCCCAAATCTCACTAGTTCCAACTCGTGACCCCAGGCCACGACCTCTTGGTCGAAAGTTGTGGTCACAATTTTCTCGTTAGAGAATTTTTAAGTGAAAAATCTAGTCCCCTATAAATAGCACCACTTTCTCTTGAAAACCCTAAGAGTGTTTTCTCTGATTTTTCTAAAGAGACCAAGAGAATATTCTCTCTAAAAACGCTCTAAGTTGGAAAAGCGAGCTTTATGTATTAGGTTTGGCGTTGCGCGTGGTGACTGATATTAGGTCTGTACAGTGAAAAGTTCAACAAGTTCGACATATGCATTCTTTAGAAGAATGAAATTTACTATAGCACGTGATTCATATCACCCGTGTTAAGTGATCAAAGTAAAGGAAAATGAGTAAATAAATCCTTGCTTCCTTATTATGTAAGTTGCTTAAGGTTCGATGAAACCTCAAATAATGTCCTTGTGACCATTGAATTAGTTACTGAAGTAAAGAATAATGTTAGCTTCCTTAGCGTATTTTTTTTATGGTTATGGTATAATTCTGTTTATGAAATACGAATAGGATAGCAGTTGCCTTTTAAACTGAGATACAAGTGTTTGATTGGCTGATTTAATGTTTCTTCATAAGTTTATGGTATTCACTGTTTGACAAATAGTATTGAATACAATTGTGAATACATGAAACAGTCAAGCATGACAATTAAATATGGGACATACGCGAGTGAAAAATAAATTTGATACATTGTATATCAAATTTCAAGCTCCAATACAAGTTAATTGTTCATCGATCACACTGTGCATTTGCTAGTATGTATATTTGTAATTAGACCCAAAAGTACAAGTAACATCACTCTATAAGATTTACATTGTCTTGCGTGAGTGGGCGGGATGTTGAAAGAATTGTACGCTCAAGTGGAAAGATCAGATAATTATTGGGTAATTACTAATAATAAAATTACCATCTGATTAATAACTGAAAAATGACATCAGTATAATTAGTGATAATGATATCACTATCTGATATTTGAACTTCTTATAATTGAAATAATTGATCAGGTCAGATAGTTAAATGACATTTGAATTTATTCAAATATGTGACCAGGTCAGTTGGTTAAATGATTAAATGATAATTCAAATTTAAATTAGATTTAAATTATAATTGTAAATCAGATAAAACCTTGAGTCTATAAATAGCAGCCTGTGCTATTCATTTAATTAGTTCATTTAGAAATATCAGAGCGTACGGTAAAGAGTGTTAAACATAAAGAGTTTTATTTTAGAGTTTCTCTTTCGTGGCTTTTTTTCCAGTCTCCAGCACTTACACATTGAGTTGAGATTGCCTTTATTTTAATCGTTTTCCTACCGGTGATACAATCCTAATATCCTAATTCTTCTGCGATGAAAATCTTGATAACCAACAATATATATATATATATATATATATATATATATATATATATATATATAAAGTATTAACAACTAACCATACACTAATAATAAACATCTAACCATATGTATGTTGATAATAATATTTCATTTACTTGTGATGATCAAATATTTATATTTCTTTTAATGATATGCATGACTTTGAACCTTTTTTTTTTTTTTTTCTCTTAGGACTTGGGGGAGGGGAGATTCAAACTCAAAAATTCAACTTCATTAAGAGGTGTGGTTACCATCAAACTAAACATATTTATATTTATATATTTTTTAATGATATGCACGATGTTGGAATATTAAGATGAACATGGAAGGTAGTTTTAGAATAAAATCATTGGATTAAATCAATTTGATATAATTGATCTAAAAGTTAAGGTCGGGCTGAAAAGAGTTGTTTGCTGCTAGATAAAATTGTGTGTGATTCCAAATATAAAATACTGGGTTATGTCTTGGTGGACGGTGGTTGATGAACAGGATGAAAATTTCTAACAAACTTTTGACAAGTTGTCAATGATGAACAGGATGAAAAGTTATCACATGAAATGATCCCACTCAAATTCAACAGCTGATAAGCAAGCTTCACACTACCTTGGCTTCGAAAAAATTGGTTCCATTAGTTGTTTTTTGGGATTCGAAGCTCACAACAACTCTTCTGGCTTATATCTTACACAGTCCAACTATATAGGTGATCTTCTCAAGAAAACCAATATTGCATATTGCAAACCATGTGACACTCTAATCAGTGTAGGTATAAAGATTATTTTGGTAGATGTGTGAGAGATATGAATAGCCCAGCTGGAAATAATGGTGCAGCAGCAGTAGCAGTAGTTTGTAACAGTGCTGCTGGAAATAATGGTGCAGTAGCAACTTGTAACATTGCTGATGCTGGAACGTGTAACAGAGGAAATAACAGAGGCAACACAGTAGCTTATGCCATGTTGCCATGCACAGACGTTCAAGGAAATGCTACAATATTTGAGAGCTCACCTTATCACTCTGGAGTAGCATCATGTAGTGCATCGATCAGTCCACGACAAGCTGATCATAATCGCTACTGATTCGATTATGAATCAGCTTAAGTTAGTTACAAGTTAGTTATATATTCTTCTCAACTTGTAAAGTTTGTTAGAGTGGCTGTAATTGATCAAGTCAGTTATGATCAAACTATATATACTGATTGTAAAGAATAATGTAGAATATTCTCGACGAAAAAGAAATGAGCAACAATCATTTTGCCTCACACAACTTCTTCTATGTTTCTTCTCACAAAAACAGAGCTTAGTGTTCTTCATTATCATCAAGAACACCTTGAATCTGTTTTATCAGATTCTTCACAAGATGGTGACCCTTTTTCTGATCTTTGACTATATAAGAGTACCAATGGAGCATTGCAATATCTGTCTCACACCAAGCCATACATATATCTTTTATTATTAATAAACGAAGCCATTTTGTTGCGGCTCCTTCTCTATTTGAAAGGATCAATCATTAAAGGCTTGTGGTTCAAATCAAGTGCTAAACTCACCCTAGAGTCTTTCAAAGATACTGACTGGGCAACTTGCCTATAAGAGATCAAAAAGTGGCAATTGCCTTTTTCTTGGAGGTAATCTCATCTCTAGATGATGATAATTATACTTAGGATGCATTTCATTTTAATTTATTTGACTTAATAAAGATTGTAATTTTTGAACTCCACTCACTTATATTTTTCTCCAGGGGTACTAGGATTTAGTTTCTTCAAGGTCGAGCCACAAGATGATGCTAAAAGTTTTTCCACGTTCATTATGCATTTACAAAATTATGTTGTGGAATATTTGCTTTTTCCTTACTTCATTGAGGGTTCCATTTTATTTTTCTTGAAAAATAAACTTGTCTTATTTGGTTGATTATCAGGAATGATTTTGAAATGCTATTTGATCTGTTTTCTGGCTCCGATAGATTTTAAATTCTCTAATATGATTCTTGTGATATTTACTTTGAGAATCTATGAGATAAATTTATTGAAGGGAACCTCTTCCAATTTCATATTTCTAAATCTACAAAAACAAATTGATGTGAACATGTGATAGGAATTTTGGTAGCTTTCAATCCAAAGATTCTTAAATAGACAGGATGGACCTCCCATATGGTAATTTTTTTTGGTAGCTTTCAATCCAAAGATTCTTAAAGATTCTTAAATAGACAGGATCGACCTCCCAATGATTAGATCGCGATAGACACTGAAATCAATTTATGTAAAATATTTACAATTGTGAGAGTGCAGGCTTAGATTTTTAGTGGAGTAACATTAAGGTTAATAATGGTGAATTATTGATTAAAGAGTTTAACTAATAATTTTGATATTATTGGAGTTCAAAACTCTAGGTCCATTTAGTCCCCTTGTTAGCTCACCTACACTATAGGAAATTAGTTATGGATATAAATAATTGGATTGTTAAATTATAATGTTTGTAATATTAATTGAATAATATTGATTATTAAAAATTAATAATATTTAATTATTAATTATTGAATTTTGATGGAAACCGAGGTATGAGTTCAAATGCTAGTGACAATAGAGGGTTAAAAATAATTATGAATTATTTAACCTACAGGTCACATGTTCAATACTCTTTACTAGCCCTAGCATTTTAGAGTATCTCCAATGCTATTATGCATTTGGAGAAAATTGAGTGCCACATAAGATTTATATTGAAAAAGTTAAGAAAATATTCTCCAATGCAATTATCTAACTTTAATATTGATATGATGTGGCAAAAATAAAAAAGTTAAAGAATATCAAATAGAGTTTCTAATTGTAGATATCTTCCTTGATATGCTGACTAGGATTTCTAACTTTTCCCACCAATAAAATTTTAGCATTTTGTCAATGCATTAATTATCATATTGAATGGAGAGAGAATGTAACAAATGGCTTGTGGTGATTGGTTTAAAATTACTATTTAGATATTCACATTGGAGAAGTGAATATATATTTCTATAATTTTTTTGACAAGGTAGATTCATATTATTTAGAAATGCTGATGTGACACTATTTAGATACTCAAAAATACATATTTGCATTGGAGATGCTCTTATTTGTAAATATGGGTTACCAATTGTTATTTAAATATAATTAATTAAATTAATAATTAAGATAAATGTTAAAAATTATTGTTTAAATAATAATAATGGTAATGATATTGAATTATTGACTTATTTAAATAATAAATGAGATAATAAAAAAAAGCTACGCTTTAAGTTTTTGCGTATGAAACAAGTCTAAGATAATTTTCCCTATGTATTTCTGAAAATTTGATGTAGGAAACAAGTTTAAGATAATTTTCTTTCTTTTGGTAATAATATAAAGAAAATAAATATACAAAGCATAATTAATCGAAAGCAATGAATACGGAATACAGTGGACCATAATCAAGATACAAACAAATATAATTAAACCGAAGAAACTAACAACTCTCGGAAACATGAACAAATTTAGAAAAAAGAAAAAAAGACAGAAACAACATTGTCCTCACATGCCTTCCTATAAGGTAATCATAGCTAGTATATAGATACTGAATTCAAGGGCTCGTAGTAGTTGCAGGAGGTGGAGAGAGGAAAGGGAAAGAGGGAATAGTTGTTGGGATAGTGGGGATTGAAGGCATGCTTGGAAGTGGAGGCAGCGTCATCTTTGGAAGACCTGGAATGGTTGGCAAGCTAGGAATTGGTAGAGATGGTTGGGTGGTCGGCAAGGTTGGTTGTGGCAGATTTGGGATAGAAGGCAATGGTGGCAGTTTTGGTTGAGGCAAGGTCGGCACTTGCAGAAGATTGCGAGCTGCTAGGCTGACATCAATGCTCGAAAAAGTTAAAGCGACAAACAAAACTAATATGAAACAATTGAGAGAGGCCATACTTAATTAGATGGTGTCAAGGGGTGTTTTCTTGAAGGATCTTTAACGAAGAATAATCAAAGAGAATTGTTTGAGTGGTGCAAGAGCCTAAAGTTAGGGTTTTATATCTAGACATCTATGGGGATGTGGGCCTTTGACAATCAGGTTGGTGAGTTTCCCTTCTTGTATGGTTGCCAAAACCCTCCACCCATGTAAGATTTTCTTGTTAGCTCAACTTCTTATCAATCCTTTAAAAAAAAAAAATAAATAAACAAATGTGGTTGATGTTGTTTAATTGAGCCTATTAGTTATAGTCATAAGTCAATCTTTTTAATATGTTTGTTTGGCGGCCTTTTTGGCTCTTGGCCCAGTTTGGCATTTCAGTTCTCTTTTTTTCTTTTATTATTGAAATAATTAAACTTGACAAATTAATTTATAGGAGACTAAATGTTGGAAAATAAGCATTTTGAATCTCACTTTTGAGTTGGACAAACATCATGGGTCAGGTGAACTCGTGTTATTCTCTACCAGGAGGAGATGGAGATAGTGTATTTATTTGATCAAAATGATTTTCTTTGAATTGGAAATTGATGATCAAATTGCACCCAAGGAGATGGAAAAATGTGGCAAAATAAGTTTGTCCCACATGGGAAGAATATTAATGATATTCAAACCTATATATTCTTGACTCTTGTAGAGCTGTAAAGTATGGATGCATAAAGGCTTTCTTTCGCGTGCAATGTGACTGTAATTCATGGACCTCAGATTCAAAGACTTGTGTGTGAGCGCATCCTATAGACACCAATTTGAACTGTGGGCGTGCAACCGTGGCCCAGCCCATTTGGTTTATTATTTTTCCAATTTAAATTTTAAATTTTAAATTAATTCAAATTGATTTCTGAATATAAACCAATTTTGTAATCAAATTGGAAATAAATTCAAATTTGAATAATGGCATTTGACTTTTGTAACCATATTTCCTACATGAATTATAAAATTGGGCACTTGTGTGAAAAATCTGATTTAACAGATTCAAAATTGTTCTTGATGATGAAGAACAACAACAATAGAATTGCTTGACAGAGAAGCAACACATATGGATTGATGTGTGATCAATGATAATTGCTCATTTCTGTTTCATTGAATAATCTGATCAAGTAGCTTTACAACAAGTATATATACATGAACTATAACCGACTCAATGAGTACAACACACCTTACCAAACTCAGCTGCAAGTGGTGAAGACTATATAACTAATTTCTAACTAACTTTGTAACAAGCTCAAGCTGATTCATAGTCAAGTCTATAATGATTATGATTAACTTGTTGTGGACTGATTAATGAACTAAACAATGCTACTCCAGAGTGGTAAGGTGAGCCATCATGTACGCTATCGTTTCTAAGAACATTGTTGCATGGCAACATGGTTCTGAAGCTTGTTATGCCACCTCTGTTGCAAGCTGCTAAATATGCAACATTACAAGTTGCTATTGTTGTGTCTTTGCTTGCATTGCTCTTTTGAGAATCATACACATCTCTCATATTCCCTCGTAAGCGAAAGGAAAGTGATTCAACCAAATTGAGCTTGGAACACAGAAAATGAAACCTGTCACGAGGCATACCTTTGGTAAGCAAATCAACAATCTAAAACTCAATGGGCACATAATGAGGCTCCACAAGACTAGCTGCAACCTTCTCACGAATGAAGTGAGTATCAATGTCAATATGCTTGGTCCTTGCATGGAAGACCGGATTGTGACCAAAAGCATTGGCACTTTGATTGTCACACCATATAACAGTGTACTGTGGAAGAGAAATGTGAAGTTCTGTGAACAAAGACTGCAACCAAAGGATTTCAGTGGTTAATTGAGCCACAGATCAATACTCGGCCTCAGCGCTAGAGCGAGCCACCACAGATTGCTTCCTAGACTACCAAGAGATTAAGTTGCTTTCATGAAAAATACACTGTCAACTTGTTGACTTCCTATCATCGACACTACTTGCCCAATCAGCATCCGAGTAAGCCTCTAGCTGCAATGTTGTTGATCTTTTAAACCATAATCCCTTATATACAGTGCCATAAAGATAGCGAAGCACACGCTTGACAGCAAGCCAATGAGATTGCTTTGGGGAAACTAGAAATTGACTTAGTTTATTAACAATATCACTAATATCAAGCCTAGTGTAGCACATATATTGTAAGGCCCCTATTATACTTTGATAGAAAGTGGGATCATCAAATGGTTCTCCATCATAAAGACTAAGCTTAGCACCCAAGCTAGTAAGAGAATCACAAGGCTTGGACCCTAGCATATTGGACTTTTGTAAGAGATCAACAATATATATAGATTGAGTAAGGTATAAACCTGTAGAGTCCTAGCATGCTTCAAATCTAAGAAAGTAGTTGATGGAGCCTAGAACCTTGAGAGGAAAGGTCTGCTGGAGCTGAGAAATCATAGCTTTATTTTGAGCAGCATTGCCTCTTGTGATGAGGATATCATCCACATATACAAGCAAGTATAAGGTTGTTGTCCCTTGATGGTTGATGAAAAGAAAGACATCAGATGTAGAGTTGTGAAAGCCCCATAATAGAAGAGAAATCCTAAGCTTATGAAACCAAGCTCTTGGAGCTTATTTCAACCCATACAATGCCTTGACAAGCTTACACACATTAGTGGGTAGTTTGGAATCCACAAATCCATCTGGCTGGGATAGGGAAACTTGCTCTTGAAGATTACCATTCAAAAATGCATTGTTGATGTCAATTTGTACATCCCAGTTGAAGTGAACTACAAGGCTGAGGATAACTCGGATTGTGGATGCCTTAACCACAGGACTAAAGGTGTCAAAATAGTCTAGGCCTGCAGTTTGGTTGAAGCCCTTTGCAACTAGCCTAGCTTTATGCTTTTGAATTGTACCATTTGGGTTGAATTTGGTTCTAAAAACCCATTTGCAGTCCACCACATTCATGCCTTCATGATAAGGGACAAGCCTCCAAGTGTGATTTGCCTGAAGAGTCTTGAATTCAGCTTGCATGACATCAAACCATTTTGGATCATGCATAGCCTGTTTCATAGACCTTGGTTTTGTCTCAGCTACAACGCTTGCAGGTAAAGTGCAAGTAGGAAGATATGTTTTAGGTTGAGTTAATTTTGGTCATCAATACTCGGCCTAACGCCTCAATTCCCTCAAATTCGAATCGTAGTTTTTAATTGTTTTAATTTTTTTAGGTTGAGTTATTTTTGGTAATTGATAGTCATTGTTCTCGCGGGAACGATACTCAATTCACTCTTTATTACTTGTGTTGATATTGTATACTTGCGAATTCCACAAAAATCCACATCAAGTTTTTGGCGCCGTGGCCGGGGATAATTGAGTGTCAATATCAATAGCCTTTTACTACTTTGGAATTGTTCTTTTATTTTAATTGTTTTGCTTTTGACATTTTCAGCTAATTTCATGTTACATGAGATGTATAAGAAGCGTAGGACCTCATGAGCTCAAATCGTTTGATCATGAAATCGAAAGAACTCTTCATCAACATTTGAGGGAAATCAAAGCACCAGCTGCTATGGACAACCCGAAAAATCCTGAAGCTAATCTTGGAGCACCGAATGTTCCGCGTCTTCTCAGGGACTATTGATGAGAATAAGGGAGCTGCACCAAAGGATCCATTACATGTTCCGGTTGGGCCAATAACAAGGGCAAGGGCTAAGAGATTCAAAGAAGCACTCAATGGCCTAATTCAAGACACATGGGCTGATTCTGAATTATTAAAGCCCAAGATGAACCCACATGAAGACCAAGGCTTGATTAACATCATCAAGGCAATTGAGTGGGCCGAATAAGAGAAGGCTTGGGAGTGTGGCACAATTTTGGTTTGGGCTTGATTTAATAGTTGCTTGTTTTAATTTTGTCCATTTGTAAGGCAATTATGGCCATTCTAGTTTTCTGTTTGTAAGGCCTTAATGGCCGAATATCTTATTTCCTTTCCTTTCTTTTAGGGTTTCAGTATATAAGGATATTGATGGATGTAAGATGGAGACTTGATTTTGAATGAAAATTGAGAAAGTTTTCTCTTTTGTTCTCTGAGAACTAACTGAAACTTATCAGAATTCTCTGTGGCGTTCCTCCTTGACTTATCAATCGAGTATTTCATTCTTGATTATGGCGTCCTTCTTTATACCAAGGTTCACATCTCGATATAGGTGTTGGGTCGCGGTTTCCATCCGAACCAGAGGTTAGAACGAAGTTTGTATCATTTCGTATCATTTGGTATCAGCGCTTAGGGCTCTAACATCAGGTTATTCTATCTTTGTTATTCTTCTTCTTTGATTTCGTTGATCACATAATTATATCTTATTTCCAGAACTTCTTGTTAGTGTCCAGATCTAAGTTATCTATCTTTGTTATTCTGCTGCTTTGATTTCGTTAATCACAAAATTATATCTTATTTCTAGAACTTCTTGTGAGTGTCCAGATCTAAGTTATCTATCGTTGTTATTCTTCTGCTTTGATTGCGTTAATTACAAAATTATATCTTATTTTCTAGAACTTCTTGTGAGTGTCCAGATCTAAGTTATCTATCGTTGTTATTCTTCTGCTTTGATTTCTTTGATCACAAAATTACATCTTGTTTCTAGATCTAAGGAAAAAAAAAAAGAGTACAAAATTTTTATTTTGACCGATCGTGTAGTTGAATATATATCAACTATTATTATTTCTCTTCTTGATTTGTGCAGTGATATTAAAAAAAAAAAATCCCGGTACTAGAAACTCGTTTTTGTTATTCTTGTCCTATTACTTTGTTATTCCAGTTTCGTTGTGATTCGTTTCGTGTGAACCTAGGAACTTTTGTTTCGTGTGAACGTGGCTAAGAAATCCTGGTTATTATTTGGTTAGTTTGATAAGAACTTTTGAGAAAAATTACGAGTGGAAAAAGGCAATAGAGGTGAGCACATACTGAGGGTAAAAGCCAAATTTATTGTGTGAAACACAAGTGCAACTGAGTGAACAGTTTCTTGAAGGAAACACGTGAGGGAGTGAAGTGAGGACCTTCTTTTATATTTCTGCTAATGTTTTCTTACAGCGCATATGTCTAAGGAAAGTGCTTCGGAGGAGGTGTTGGGAAAGGTTGATACAAAGTTTATAATGGAAGCATTGACGAGGGAGATGGGGAGATTGTTAAGGGCTGAGATGGAACCGATTAATGAACGATTAGATCGGGTAGAAAATACACGTGCGGAACAGCCACCACCCGTTCCCCAAGCACGTAGGAGAGAGAGGGTTCCGGTTAGAGAAGAAGTTAATGATTACTACGGGGATGATAATGACTTAGAGGAGGATGATTGCATGTCCCGTGTAGGTGCGGGGAGATTTAGTCGTGGAATGGGAGGTAGAGGAGTTAGGTATGGGGATAGAGAAGATAGGTATGGGAATAGAGGAGATAGGTATGTAGAGAGGGTTGATAATAATTTGGGTAGTATAAAGGTGAAGATTCCAACCTTCCAAGGTAAAATTGATCCTGAAGCTTATCTGGAGTGGGAGAAAAGAATAGAGCTGGTGTTTGATTGCCATGAATATTCCGAATTGAAGAAGATGAAATTGGCAACCATAGAATTCACCGATTATGCTATTGTTTGGTGGGATCAACTGATTGTGAGTAGGAGATGGAATGGAGAAAGACCTATTGAGACATGGGAGGAGATGAAGACTGTTATAAGGAGGAGATTCATTCCAAGTCACTATTATAGGGGTTTGTTTCAAAAATTGCAAACTCTTACTCAGGGGTCTAAGTGTGTTGAAGACTACTACAAATAGATGGAGATAGCCATGATTCGAGCTGATGTATAGGAGGACAGAGAGGCGACTATGGCTAGGTTTCTCAATGGACTACACCGAGACATTGCAAATGTAGTGGAGTTGCAGCATTTTGTTGAATTGACTGACATGGTACACATGGCCATTAAAGTGGAACAACAATTGAAGAGGAAGGGTTCCACACGGGTTGGGCAAAATTCGGGTTCTTCATCATCATAGAAACCGAATTGGAGCAAGAGGGAGGACCAACCTAGTTTCAAGGCCAAGGCCGAACCTTCCAAAGATCATAAGGCCGGAGGCACAATAAACCAAGGTAAACCAGATTCTCAACCTACAAGAAATCGTGACATTAAGTGCTTTAAGTGTTTGGGAGCAGGTCATATTGCATCATAATGCCCAAACAAAAGAGTAATGGTTTTGAAGGATGATGGTGGTATCGAATCAGAGGGTGAATCTGATGATGAGTCCATGCCACCTTTGGAGGATGCCGGTGACTTTGAATATCCGGTGGGTGGAGAGCTTTTGGTTGCAAGAAGAGCTCTTAGTGCTCAAGCCAAGGAAGATGATGAGGTACAACGTGAAAACATTTTTCTCACCCACTGCCATGTTAATGACAAGGTATGTAGTATGATTATTGATGGAGGGAGTTATACTAATGTAGCGAGCATTACTTTGGTAAAAAAATTGAATTTGAAAACTTTGAAGCACCCAAAACCTTATAAGCTATAATGGTTGAATGATACTGGGGAAATTAGGGTGAATAAACAGGTGTTGGTGTCATTTTCAATTGGCAAATACAAAGATGAAGTTGTTTGTGATGTAGTACCAATGAATGCGGTTCATATCCTTTTGGGAAGACCATGGCAGTTTGATAGGCATGTGACTCACGATGGATACACCAATAGATACTCATTTGTACTCCATAAAAGGCCAATCTTTCTTGTACCTTTAACCTCAAGACAAGTATATGAAGATCAAGTGAGGTTAAAAGATGAGAGGGATGTTAAAAAAGAGAGTGAGAATTCAAAAGAAAAAGAGGTTGATGAGAAAAAAGGCGAGAGAAAACAAGTGAGCGTTTATGCAAGAGACAGTGAGATCAAGAGGGCTTTGTTTTCAAATCAGCAAATGATTGTACTTTTGTACAAAGAGGCTTGTTTTAGTACTAATGAAATTAACTCTTGTTTGTCTAGTGTTGTTGTTTCACTTTTGCAGGACTTTGATAAAGTGTTTCCCGAGGAGATGCCTATTGGTTTACCACCAATAAGGGGGATTGAGCACCAAATTGATTTTGTACCCGAAGCACCGATTCCAAATAGACCCACATACCGAAGTAATCCCGAAGAGACAAAGGAACTTCAAAGGCAGGTTGATGAGCTCATGGAGAAGGGGTTTGTTCGTGAGAGTATGAGTCCTTGTGCGGTTCCCGTATTGCTTGTGCCTAAGAAGGATGGAACATGGAGAATGTGTGTTGATTGTCGTGCCATCAACAATATCACTATAAAGTATCGACATCCTATTCCTATATTAGATGATATGCTTGATGAATTGCATGGTTCTATTGTTTTCATTAAAATTGATCTAAAAAGTGGATATCATCAAATTAGGATGAAAGAAGGTGATGAGTGGAAAACTGCTTTCAAAACAAAATATGGGTTATATGAGTGGTTAGTTATGCCTTTTGGGTTAACTAATGCACCAAGTACTTTCATAAGATTAATGAACCGTGTTTTGCGTGCTTTTATTGCAAAAATTTGTGGTTGTTTACTTTGATGACATTCTGATTTATAGCAAAAACTTGGATGAGCATGTTGAACATTTAAAACTTGTTTTAGGTGTTTTAAGGACCGAAACGTTATTTGCTAATTTTAAAAAGTGTACCTTTTGCACGGATAAGTTGGTATTTATGGGTTTTGTTGTTAGTGCTAAAGGAATTGAGGTTGATGAAGAAAAGGTTAAGGCAATTAAGGAGTAGCCGAAACCTACAAGTGTGGGACAAGTGAGAAGTTTTCATGGGTTGGCTAGTTTCTATAGGAGGTTTGTGAGAGACTTTAGTAGTTTAGCTGCACCTTTAACTGAAGTTATCAAAAATAATGTGGGTTTTAAGTGGGGTAATGAACAAGAAAAGGAATTTAACTTGATTAAGGAAAAATTAACTAATGCACCTTTGCTTGCTTTGCCTGACTTTGCTAAAGCTTTTGAGATTGAGTGTGATGCTTCAGGAATAGGTATTAGAGCTGTTCTGATGCAAAAAGGACGTCCCATTGCATTTTTTAGTGAGAAAATAAATGGAGCAGCCTTGAATTATCCTACCTATGACAAGGAGATGTATGCTTTGGTTAGGGCATTGGAAGCTTGGCAACACTACCTTTGACCGAAAGAATTTGTAATTCACACGGATCATGAGTCCTTGAAGCATTTAAAAGGGCAGCACAAGCTAAATAAGCGGCATGCCAAGTGGGTGGAGTTTATAGAAATATTTCCATATATGATCAAGTACAAAAAGGGTAAAGAAAACGTAGTCGCTGATGCTCTGTCTAGAAGGTACGTTTTACTTTTTACTTTGGATGCTAGATTGTTTGGTTTTGACTACATTAAAGAATTGTATGTATGCTGATTTTGGCAATGTATTCAATGCATGTGAAAAGGTTGCATTTGGCAAGTTTTATAGTCATGATGGATTTTTGTTTAGAGCAACTAAATTATGCGTGCCTAAGAGTTCTTTGCGTGAATTGCTTGTGAGGGAAGCTCATGGGGGCGGTTTGATGGGGCATTTTGGTATAGCCAAGACACTAAATGTTTTGCATGAATACTTCTTTTGGCCTCATATGAAACGTGATGTAGAAAGAATTTGTGAGAAATACATTACGTGTAGGCAAGCTAAGTCTAAGGTCAAGCCTCATGGTTTGTATACTCCTTTACCTATACCTAGTGGACCTTGGATTGATATTTCTATGGATTTTGTGCTGGGTTGACCTAGGTCAAAGAGGGGTAGGGTTTACCTATACCTAATTTGTTTTTCAAAGAAATCGTTAGATTGCATGGCATAGAGATGCTAAGTTCTTAAGCTACTTTTGGAAAACTTTATGGGGCAAGTTAGGAACTAAACTTTTATTTTCTACTACTTGTCATCCACAAACTGATGGTTAAACTGAAGTAGTTAATAGGACTTCATCTGCCTTGTTGCGTGCTATAATACAAAAGAACTTGAAAACATAGGAAGATGTTTGCCGCATGTAGAGTTTACTTATAATAGGAGTGTGCATTCTGCAACTCATTTTTCGCCTTTTGAAATTGTGTATGGTTTTAACCTATTGACTCCTTTGGATTTACTTCCTTTACCTATGAATGAGCATGTTAACTTGGATGAAAAGAAAAAGGCACAGTTTGTTAAGCAAATCCATGAAAAGACTAGGCAAAACATCAAGAGGAGAACTGAGCAATATGCCAACCAAGCTAATAAAGGGCGCAAGAAAGTTGTGTTTGAACCCGGTGATTGGGTGTGGTTGCATATGAGGAAGGAACGGTTTCCAGTCTAAACTACTTCCAAGGGGAGATGGCCCATTTCAAGTGATTGAAAGGATCAATGACAATGCCTATAAGTTAGATCTTCCAGGTGAGTATAATGTTAGTGCAAGCTTCAATGTTTCTGATTTGTCTCCTTTTGATGTAGGTGACGATTTGAGGACAAATCATTTTCAAGAAGGAGGGAATGATGAGAATAAGGGAGCTGCACCAAAGGATCCATTGCATGTTTCGGTTGGGCCAATAACAAAGGCAAAGGCTAAGAGATTCAAAGAAGCACTCAATGGCCTAATTCAAGACACATGGGCTGATTCTGAATTATTAAAGCCCAAGATGAACCCACATGAAGACCAAGGCTTGATTAACATCATCAAGGCAATTGAGTGGGCCGAATAAGAGAAGGCTTGGGAGTGTGGCACAATTTCGGTTTGGGCTTGATTTAATAGTTGCTTGTTTTAGTTTTGTCCATTTGTAAGGCAATTATGGCCATTCTAGTTTTCTGTTTGTAAGGCCTTAATGACCGAATATCTTGTTTCCTTTCCTTTCTTTTAGGGTTTCAGTATATAAGGATATTGATAGATATAAGAAGGAGACTTTATTTTGAATGAAAATTGAGAGAGTTTTCTCTTTTATTCTCTGAGAACTAACTGGAACTTATCAGAATTCTCTGTGGCGTTCCTCCTTGACTTATCAATTGAGTATTTCATCTTTGATTGTGGCATCCTTCTTTATACCAAGGTTCACATCTCGATATAGGTGTTGGGTCGCGGTTTCCATCCGAACCAGAGGTTAGAACGAACTTCGTATCATTTCGTATCAACTATGCTGTCCCCATTGTTGATGGAACTCTTTCTAGCATCCAAAAGCCAGCGGTGGTAGCAAATAATTTCGAGATCAAGCCTGCCATTATCCAGATGATCACAACAACGGCCCAATTCAGAGGTTTACCACATGATGATCCGAATACCCATCTTGAAATTTTCCTCAAAGTTTGCAACACCTTCAGGCACAATAGGTTGTCAAATGATGCTGTAAGATTGCGTTTATTTTCGTTCTCTTTACGGGTTAAAGCAAGAATATGGTTGACATCTCTACAACTGGGATCAATTAATACATGGGATGAGATGGTTCGAGTTTTTCTTGCCAAATATTTTCCACCAAGTAGAACTGCCAAATTAGGGAACGAGATCACCCAGTTTGCCCAGTTTGATGGTAAATCACTCTTTAAAGCTTAGGAGAGATTTAAAGAGCTACAGAAGAGGTGTCTATATTGCGGTTTGCCAAAGTGGTTAATATTATATAATTTCAATAAGGGTTGGTTCACTCAATCCGTAGTACTATTGATGTCGTGGCATAAAGAGCTTTAATGGGTAGGGATATCGATGTCACTTATGATCTCATTGAATCTATGGCATCCAACAACTATCAAGGTCAAATGAGCAAGCCACAACTCAAAAAGTGGTCGGAGTTTATGAAGTTGATGAAGTCGCTTCACTGAAGGCTTAAGTGGTAGACATGGCTAGTCAAATCAACAAACTGAGTGTAAATTATGTACAACCAATGATAAGCTGGGAATTATGCCTGGGACCACATGCAAGCACGGACTACCAAGTAGGGAATCCTTTTGCTTCGGGACCTTCTGATCAAGTAAATTATGTGCAGAACTTCAATAGGTAGCAGAACAACCCGTACTCTACCACTTATAATTTGAGGTGAAAGAATCATCCAAATTTTTCGTGGAGCAATCAATAGCAAGGTAATGTGAGACCATTACCACCAAGATTTCAGAATAGGCAGCCAAGCTGCCAAGGGGCTCTAGGTACTCAATTCTCGGGCCAACAAGAAAAGAAGACCTCTGTTATAGATTTGATCTTTGCATTCATGTTGAAATAAGATGCACTAATGTCAAAGATGGACATACAAATACATGTGCAAGAAAGTTCTTTTAAGCAAATTGGCCAAGCGGTACAACAATCTCAAGTTACAATCCATAACCTGGAGGTTCAAGTTGGCCAATTGGCAAGGGGTAGCCAATCAAGGGCACAATGAGCTCTTTCGAGCAACACTGAAACAAATCCGAAAGAGCACTGTATGGCGTTAACACTAAGAAGTGGAAAGCAAATAGATCAACCTGTAGTGGTCTAGGAAAAAGAGAAGGAAGTGAGTCATGTCAAGTCACATGGAGATAATTCTTTTTCAACTCAAGATCAAGAAAAAAATATTAATAAAGAGGAAGATCTCCCCGAGACCTCTTTTGACTTACCTCATCCACTAGAAGTTAAGGCTTATGTTCCTCCTATTTCGTACCTTCAGCGTCTCAAGAAGCATAAGGATGAGAAGAGTTTTACACAATTTATTAAAGTTTTTAAGAAATTACATATCAACATTCCTTTCACAGAAGCTTTAACATAGATGCCAACTTATGTAAAATTTCTGAAGGAGATTATTTCAAATAAATGTAGGATTTTGAAACTGTCGTGCTTACTAAAGAATGCAGTGTTATTATTCAAAAAACGCTTCGTCCTAAATTGAAATATCCGGGCAGCTTTACCATTCCTTGCACAATTAGAAATACAAAATTTAGGAAAGCCTTGTGCGATATGGGAGGCAGCATTAACCTTATGCCTTTCTCAGTTCTCAAGAAATTAGGCTTAGGTGAAGTGAAATCGACGAATATAACTCTCCAGTTTGTGGATCGATCAATAAAATATCCACATGGGATCATTGAGGATGTCTTGGTGATAGTTGACAATCTCTACTTTTCGGTGGATTTTGTAGTATTGGAAATGGAAGAAGATGTGGATATTCCATTGATTCTTAGAAAACCATTTCTGGCAACCAGCAGCGCGCTGATAGATGTGCATGAAGGAAAGCTAACTCTAAGAGTTAAAGATAAAGAAGCAATCTTCAATATGTTTAAGGCCATAAAAGTACAAACACCAGCCAACACATGCTTCAAGGTTGATATAAACAACCTAATGGATGTTGAAGAGTTAAAAAGGAGAAATCCAAGGGAGTTACTCGATGAGAGCATAGTTAATGAGCCAATTGAAAAAGATGGTGACATTGAAGTTACAATAGGTGCACGACAGTCAGTTTTATCTCACCGAAAGTCTAACAAAAGGAGGAAGAGGTCTCAAGTTCACGTGGTTCAAGGAAAATCAAAGGAAGGCAGGAAAACAACAGTCAAAGATGCCAACATCGAGTGCATTTCCAGGCAAGCTGTCAACTTTTGGAGAGTGCGTAAAAACTACCGCAAACTAAATCCACGATGATGAACTACGCAATCGAGCCACGACTATAACTAAGGCATTAATTAGGAGGCAACCCAAGTTCTAATTCCTTGATATTGTGTTATGTTTTTGTTTTGAGATTTGATTTTTGATTTAGTTAGTTTAGTTTATTTTTTGCATTATTTAAATTGTGTTTTTCTTGGTCTTTTGTTTTTGATGCATTAGATGGAGAACTAAGTGTATTGTGCAAGAGGGAGCTGGTTATATTTTCTCAAACCATTAGGTGGCACGACCAGAAAAATGCGACCCCAGGTCGCGCTTTCTAGTCGTACCAAGCCTCGGGGTTAAAGGTTTAAAGGCTTGTGGCACATGCTAAGCTCCATCGTGTTTACCTACAAAAGTGGATTAGTTTATTTTTTTGTGTTTTTGTTTCATTACGAATTTGCTCGAGGACAAGCAAAAGACAAGTATGGGGTGTTTACCTACGAATTTGCTTGAAACCCTAAACAACCCTAACGCATGTGAAAGTCTGGCTGCCAGCAATGTAGCCGCACACACGTAAGGTGGGCGCGAGCCGCGCTTTCATACGAGTTTGTAGGTCGTTTCACCCACGGTTTTTCGCTCCAATTTTCTGTACTTTTTCCAGAAAATATTCAATAATATGTTTCCAGAAAAATCAAGAAAAAATCGTCCGCAAAAAAACACAAAAAACAGCCCAAACGCAAGCGCGACAGTAGCCCGCGTCCCCAAGGCGCACAGTCGCTGGGTACGAGCGCCTTCGCTGGACGCGCGCTGCCGCTGGGCACGCGCAACCACCAGCGCGAGCGAGCACAGCCACCAGGGCGCAAGCGCGTACGGCCGCTGCGCTTGGGGCTGTGCAATCATATTTTTTTTTCATTTCTTCTTCGCATCATCCACTTCTTCGACTCTTCGTAGGACAGATCTATTACAAGAATAATAATAAAAAAATACAAAAAAAAAAAAAAAAACTTTTACCATAAACAATTGGCCAAAAAACAAAAAAAATCATCCTATAACCCATTTACCATATAATTAACGACCAATTACGCTTTTAAAATTATACAATCAAATTATATAACAATAAAAACAAATCATACATTCTAGATTTGAGCATACACGATAATATATCACAGATCAAGAATCAAATAGAAAAATAAAAATAAACAAGAAATATGTAGTTTTTCGTTTTCGTTTGCGTATATACATGAACTTAGAACCAAAGGCTCTGATACCAATTGAAGGGAGTTTTAGAAAATGTTTGATTATCGTATAACATGCGGAGTTAGGTTTCAAAAATTTTCTTTTATTTGAAAAAATATTTTTCAATCAGGAACGAGTTCCTGTATATATGCAGAAAAAGACTTTAAAAACTACATACATTTTTCTTGATTTTCTTTTTCTGATTCCTTGATCTACCACTAGATTTTCCGAGTTATGACCCGTGGTCTGACAATGTGTGTGTGGGCACGTCACGGCAAGAGATAGAGGACACGTGAAAAACGGATGGAGAACTTCTTCTCCTATGGTCGGCCACCCTCTGCAAGTAAAGGTCAGAAAAAAAAAACTTTTCTTTTTCTTCTCTCTTTTGGTGGTGGCCAAATTCTCTTGTTTCTTCACTTATGTGTTAGGTTAATTTTTCCTAACTATAAAACTCTTATATAGTAGCTCTTTAGGGTTTTGGTTTGACCAAGTCAAAATAGGTATCCTAATCCTTTTTATTTTTGGTCTCCCTAAAGACTTGAACCTGTGACCTTTTGGACTATTAAAATAATCTAATTATTTTAATTCTTTTGTCCTATTCATTATTTAATCACATGACCTCATATTTAATAAGTAGAATTAATAATTCATAATTATTAATTTTCATTATTTTATTAAATATTTAATTAATTAAATAATCACATTATTTAAATATTCTCTTTTATTTAAATCATATTACTTTCGTAATACTATTAATTGGACCATCCAATTAATCTACCATGACCCTCGTTACTAACAACCATAAGGGCTAGTAAGGGGACCTAATGGACCCACAATTTTGAACTCCAGTAATACTTAGTAATATTAATTAAAACTCTTTAATTAATATTTCACGATTATTAACCTCGGAGTTATTCCACTAAAAACCCGAGGCTGCACTATCAGAAATATAGACATATTTATACAATTTGAAGTCTCAATGTCCATTGATATAGCTAATTGCATATAGTGTGATCCTCCACAAATAATTCATAACTAGAGCTGGGTCATAAAGTCCGTTATACCCCTCTAGAAATATATTTTCCTTTAAGTATCATTGAATCTCTAATGAACAATTAAATCCTGTCTACCTCACGGAAGAAGGAGAGCGCTCATAATCGTTCAAGCCCCGAATCAACCCTTAAGGGAACTACTCATCTACTTGAATCAAGAAGGAGTGGATTCCACTATTGTGTTCAAACCTTCCTAGTCATAAGCCAAACCACAACTCCAAGAGACGGAGGTATTGGTTGAGATTCACATCAACCTCACTCATGGTAAATCAAAAGCCACGATCCAACTTAAAGGAGTCGATAAGACACTCAGGATTAAGATCACCTATAAATAGCCATCGTTTATTGATTATATATGAATCTCATCTAGTAACAGATCTTGGGGAGAGATTCATATAAATCGTGGCCCAGTCCTATATAATCTCATCATATAAGGTGCCTCCATTCTCATGTCAACTACATGACCAATCTAGGATAAGAACACCGTACTTTACAGAATGGACCGCAGCAGTAGATCAATCACAAACAAAGTACCCAGCTTTATTCGTTCTCTACAGACTATTTAGATTGTATATCTTAAAATGAATTCTCTTTATATATGACAATCATATACTCATTCTAAGATTACATCTTGCAATCTAGGATGTTCTTGCACAATATGAATGTATTACTGAACATAAAATATTTATAAACTTGAATGATAATCTGAATAATTCTTATTAAGTATTTAACCATTTACAATTACAAGCTTTAGGGTATAAATCCCAACAGTTTCTTCATGTCCATAATTTATATGGAGTGGAGATAACTAATTTTGAAGGCATGCGATTAAGTTTATATGTTGCAATCAATAAAACATCTCCCCAATAAAAGATTGGTAGTTTTACATTTGCCATCATAGAGCTAAACATTTCAATAGTGTTTTATTTTTTTGCTTGGAAAATTATATTGTAAGTTAATTTTATTAAATATTGTTTAGGTTAATTTTTTTAACTTTATATTTTTACTTGACTTAAATTTATTATATTTTTTACTGTTTAGTTTTCTAAAATTGTATTGCAAGTGTTGTTTGCATGCAACTTATGAATTTTATTTTTATTTTTTTTCAATAGATTGTTTTATTTTATTTGAGTATATCATTTTTTAATTTGAATTGTATATAAGATTTTTGTTAATAGTTAATGTTTTATATTTTGGAAGCATTTATATGAGCATAAACCAGGTTCTATCACTCTTTGTTGCATTTAGCCTTTTACTGGTTGTGTTTGATACTTTGATTCAGTAGCTGTGTTTTGATTAGTTTATTGATTGTGCGTACTGCGTAGCACTTGTACTTGAAAGTTTATTAGTTTTTAGCTATGTTTTGATTAGTTTTTATGACTTTATTTTTCTTTATCCAACTTTTGTAATGACTACTTTTAATTTTAATAAAATTGAAGGCATGATGGCCTAGTCTCCCATTGGGTTCCAGCCATAAAAAAAATATATCTAGTAAAATTGTATATTTATTAAAATGTATCGAAGTATAATATGTTAAGGCCTCATTTTCAGTTGAGGCCCCGGGCCACCAAATAGTCAGGGTTAGCCCTGAGTCTAGCATGCCAAGTATTAACATCAATATTGACATTATTGGAAGTGCAAACTAAAGAAAAAACTACTATCATCATTATAAAAACCGTTAAATTCGTATCTAATAAAATAAAACCATTCAAAAATTAATAAAATCAGTACCAATATGAACCAAACTCAGAAAAATATTCAAACAACTACCATGGAAATTCAAAGCATAACCTAACTTAAAAAGAATAACGACGTAAACTAAGTTTTGTCAGATTTTTGGAGCTTACAACACGTTATGGAGAAATAGGGTTTGCTATTGTGTAACACCAATTTACAATTGCCTATACCCATAACTTCCACTCTTTAGTTGTTCCCCACATATATCCTTCTTGATTCCGGCATGTTTGCCTCTCTTGCATTTTCCGATCTCATCTTTCTTGACACCAGAGCCTTTTCCTTGAGCAAAGGTTTCTTTCCCCCATTGCGCTCTGGGCCGGAAGCCTTATGCGATTCTCGCATTGCCATATAAAGCCGAGGATGCCTATGTACTTTTTCCGAGTTACCACGCTAGTTTGAGGAGGTATATTAAGAAAATAATTCAAGAAAAGGAAAATAGCAATGAGTTCAAGGAAATTCATTCCCATGATTTTAGCAACTTACCTGCAGCCAGGGAAAGTCAAATGACAATGGAAATTCATTTTCATGATTCTAGCAACTCATAACTGTAATATATCCGAAACGATCAACCCTAAGTCTGAGCAAGGAATAATACCCTCCTTCAGAACTTTGATCACACCCAAAGTATCCGATTCCACCGAGAGAGGAGGGAAGCCTGAGTCAATAGCTAGCCGGATTCCATGAAGAACGGCTGTAGCTTCTACTAAGAGAGGATTCAAGAAGGTTGAAACACAAACTGAACCCGCAGCCTGAACCCTACCAAAAGTTTTCAATTTTTTTAAATTGTGTATATAATATGAATGGCTATAATGTAGGTAAAGTTGGAAGCTAAGAAAGCATCTGCTTAGGATCAAGGTTTTGAAAAAAATGGATTGAATATATATCGTGCGGTAGTCGAAAAGGCATCTCATGGTCAGGTCCTTGGTATGGGTTCAGACATCAAAGCTAAGGATGTGTATAGCTATTGTGAAGGAAGTTGTAAGCATGCAAGAGTTGATAAGAATTGGAGTTAAAGATTAAGAACATAGAAGAAGAATTGCAGCAATATAAAGCTATGAAGGATGAGTTTGAGAAGCTCAAAGCTACGCAAGAAGAAGTGAAGCAAATGCGTGCGTTCATGAAAGTCATAATGTCTCAATCAAATATACAATTGCAACTTACGTACCACGGTATGCATATTCTTTTCCCAGAATTATCCCTTGATATGGTTGTTGAACTACCTTGCTAATTAATCTTCTTTGAAAGGAGAAATCATAGAGTAGGGAGATTTTTAACTTTTGTTTGGCCTCAGTATTCGTCTTTGTTTTTTTGTTCTCTATTTCTTTTAGGTTTTTGTTGTTGGTACTCTATTTTGTTGGTACTTTGTTTTGGCGTGTGTCTTGCTCTGTTTTTAAGGTTTTGTTTGCCTTTCTTGTTTGCCAGTAGGGTGTGTGGCTTGTCTTTGCTCTGGTTGTTTTGGTTTAATGTTTTATTTGCCCTTGTTTCGGGTTAAATAAAGTTTGTTGTTTCAGGAAAAAAAATCTTTAATATTTGTTTTTATACTTTGATTTGTGGTTATGAAATGTGATTTTATCAATATATTTAATGTACTATAAGTCTTTTGTGTTTTATATCTTTAATTGTTTGGAAGATATATATGAGATTGTTTCTATTCAATTGCTTATTGTTATTATATTTCGTACAGGCTGATGTTTTACCAAACAATGACATGGAACACATGATTGATTCCAGTACCCGAAACAGAGACTGATATTCTAGGACTACATCCTTCTTCTATGGATTTTTCCTTTGTATATTACATGCAACTATCACACTACAAGAAAAATGACATACCGCAACGGACTAATTGCGTTGCTGAAAGTTTTAACAACAAACGGTCATACGTTGTTGAAGGCCATGTTGCTAAAAGTCCAGCCACTTTTCGCAACGCACATTGAATGTTGCCGTAGGCTTTTTGCAACGTGTATAGTGTGTTGTCGTATATTTTTTGCAACGTGCATAATCTTTACTACAACGAATTCTGTACATTGCTATAACCATTTAAAATAACATAAATTGTACGTTGCTATAGCACTTAAAGACAAGATTAGACGTACGTTGCCAAAAGTAAATTTAAAGCAACGTTCGATGTGTGTTGCCAAAAGTATGTGTATGACAACATGTAACGTATGTTGCTAAAAGGTTATATGTAAGGAAACATCAAATTACATGTTGCCAAAAAGACTGTATAAGGCAAGTTTGTTTTGTGTGTTGCCAAAAATTCTCTACAAGACAACATACAATGTGTGTTGCCAAAAGCCTATTTAAGACAACGTTTTATGTGTGTTGTCAAAAAAATTTTTATTTGTTTTATTTTTAAAAAATCAATATTATTTTTTCGAACATTTTAAATTTTCAATTAAAAAAAATACATGTAAAAAGTACAAATTGTACAAGTACAAAATTACAATTCATATGATAAAATTAAAATGTTCAAATTATAATTTAGTTCTCCAAATTCAATATATAAATATAATCAATGTCACCATAATAACATGTCCAAACAAAATTCTCCAAGTGGCAAGTACCTAAAATCAAATTATCTAAGTGTCAACCCCTAAATGTGTTAGACAAAATGATAGAAACAACAAAATTAACTTTATATGTGTCAAAAGTATATCCATATATCCTCCGATATTAATGAAAACCGCATCGATCCAAACTCTCCAATAATGCCTTCCAAGAGGCATGTTGTGGATTTTATCCTTTGGATTTATACTTGAAATCACGCCTTCAGCAACAATTTGATCTTCAAAATCATCATCTGGGTACCAATGTAACAAATGACATTGTGCATCTTCAAATTGTTACATGTCTTGCATAATTGTACAATATAATATTTGTAAAGATTTTACCATAGCAGTTTGCACTGCTTCACAGCTTGTTTTTCTTTCTTTTACGTCCTTCAACCCAAACATCAACCCTTTCTCTTTTATGACCACATCATATCTTTCTTTTGCTCATCAACTTATCCTTACCAAAGTCATATGATAAACATTAACCATGAGACTAAAATAAATCATAGAGAAATGTATGTAATTGATACATATAAATACACAAAAAAAATGACTTTTATATCAAAAAATAATATTAAATCAAAACATAATCATACCATAGCAGTTGGTCTTTGTGTATCTGAGTTTGCTTTGTTTTTGTTTTTGTTAAATGAAAACAGAATCATTTTGGTCTCATGAAAAAGACAACAATTTTTCACAATCTTATATATATTTTTCACAAACCAATTATGCTCCAAATCATTTTTTTTTTAAATTCTGCTTCAAATCAAATTTTTATTTTTATTTTTATTTATTTTTTAGCAGGAAAGAATAAGAAGAGGAGGGTTCACTGCCTTTGGTTGTTGATTTTGTTAACACACAAGAATAGATTCTTAATAATCTTCAATTTGCAACCCAAAATTAAATGTCAAAGTGTGTGTGTGAGAAGAATAACTTATGAAAACAAAAATAACATATTTATTGAAAACAAGAATAGGAAGAAAAATACATAGGTTAGGCCAATTTGCGCTTTTTGCTACTCTCATCAACCGACCAATCTAACTTAGATGTGGTTATATTATATTCGGGAACAAATGCTTCTATTTGTTCAATCAACTGATGAACATTAGAAGCAGTAACAAGGATTCATCGAGCTTGAGGTGAGATAAATTCTTTTTCTACAGAGTGATCTAGGAAAGATAACAGGCTATCATAAAAACCATTAACATTCAACAAGCCTATTGGTTTTTGGTGGATTTTGAGTTGGGCCCATGAGGTAACTTCAAAGAGTTCTTCTAAGGTTCCAAATCCCCCTGGTAAGGCTATGAATGCATCAGCATTGCTAAACATTTCAGCCTTACGTTCATGCATATCAGAGACAATCTGCACTTCCCCGACTGTGTTGCCTGTAACACCACCTACACTCAAAGCTTTTAGAATGATACCTAAAACTTGACTTCCGCCATCATAAGCGGCTTTTGAGACACGTCCCATCAACCCAAGGTGACCTCCCCCATATACTCAATGGATCTTTTTCTCTGCTAATACCTTACCAAGCTGTTCAGCAGCTTCTTCAAATTCTCTATTCTTACCAGAACTAGACCCACAAAAGATACAAATATTGCTAAAACGGCGTGACATGGCATTTTCCATTGTTATACACGCTCTTTTTCTTCTCTTTTGGTTTTGTAAAAATTTGTAGATTTATGATAACTAGAGAAGACAAGGAAGTGTGATTTATAAGGCAAGGAAGTGTGATCTAGAGTATGAAATTGTCAATAAAGAGTGTCTGACCTACCTAAATTGTCAGTCTATAATAAAAGTTTTTGTTACCTACTACAAAAAAACAGCTCATCCACTACGGGCGCAGGCCCGCTATAACTGTGGCCGTAGTGGATAGTCAAGGTAACGACTACGGGCAAAGCCCGTAGTGGTTACCGTAGTAAATGAGGTTTCCACTACGGGCAATGCCCATAGTGGAAAATAGTTTCGACTACGGGAAATGCCCGTAGTGGAAACTATGTTCAACTACGAATATTGCCCGTAATGGAAACTATTTTCCACTACGGGCAATGCCCGTAGTCGAAACTATTTTCCACTACGGGCATTGCTTGTAGTCGCTTTTTTAATATAATATTTTCTACTACGGGCGCCGCCCGTAGTAGATAATCTGATAATTTTTTTTAAAAAAATTCTATTTTATTTATTATACCATTCATATTGGTTTCAATTTCCTGCAAAATATTATGCAATATTACAACATATAATTCAAAAATTTATAAATAATAATACAATCAATTAAAACTAATATACTTAATTTGAAGAATAAAAACACATAATCATATCATTTTGATTACAAAACATTAAAATCTTAATGTACTAATAAACATAATCTTAATGTACTAATAAACATACTATATAACATATTTCGCTGGCCAAGCAATAAATGAGTTTAGTGTATCTTCAAGTGTCATAAACTCAGTACTAGCACGATATAAAGGAACCTTGCTCACCAAAATTTTCTTCACAGAAACTCTCCAACAATCTGGACCAAGAATCATGCCATGTACCACAGCCTATGGATCCCTGCAATCAACTTCAGCTTCGGCTACTACCTCTCCATTGCCCATCCAATGTAATAATTTGCATTTTTTTTCCTTTTCACTTGAACCATCCATATGACTTGTAGATGCCTTAGAAAATGACTAACATTTGCATATAAAATTAAAAGTGATTAAAGGTCAATAAATCTCAATACAATATTTAATTTATTAATTAATAAAGTTTATTCAAATTTACCTTTGCAGAAGTTCCAGCGATATTCAAACATTTATTACCTCCCGATAAATGTTAATTCTCATATTCTAAAAGTTAAATAATGAAAATTTAATTACAGCAACATATGAACTTTTCAAGTAAAATAGTTTATTTATTGTCCTAAAGGATCCATACAATACAACACAACACTCATCAAAAGCATCAACTTTATAATTTGACAACTCACACACACACATGCCATGTATATCCAAGTACAATATCTACTTCTGACAATCTTCATCAAAAAGAAAGAGAGTGACAACAACCAAAAGAAAATTAAAATATTGCATGTCATCGGATTAGTAAATAATAAAGAAATCGGCTCCGTGCTTGATTATGTAACTATCAGTAATTTCTACTCTCCATTGTCAAGTAATTAATTAATTACATTGACTTTCCACATATCATCCGGCGAAGTAGTTGATTTTATCAGTAATTTCACTAACTTTATGTGAAGAAATGAATTTTATTAAATTTATTTCATCAATTTTTTAATCTTTACTTTAAAATGTTAACTGTTCATTTGAACAAAATGTTTCTTTTAATGACTTGGAGAATGAGGACTCACGGGCTGAAAAAGAGGTGGACAACAGTTGATGAATAAACCAACAACATATTGTTTTCTCTTCCAAAAAGAGAGGAAGGTGTCAGGTGCAGCCATGCCCATGCTTCTCTCAAAGCAGAGATTGTAAATAATTTTTTTAAAAGCTTGTAAATAATATTCTCTCATTCATAATAGAAAATATCTAACATAATAACACAATTAATTAAATAATGTAAGTGCTATTAGGATATTTAAAGTATAAAAATAATTTCACATACCTTCTGTCAACCTCCCACACTATTACCCTGTGTGATAAATATCCTCAATGAGTACAATAGGTAACTTCACTTGATGCTGAATAGCCCCCAAAAAAGAAAAAAAATAAAAGAATAAATAAAGGGATCATAAAGCACTTGGTAATAATAACGAAGAGATAATTCTTACTTGGTAAAACATATTAGATATTACTAAAAAAGCAATAAAAACACATCGAAAGAAAAAAATAATAATGTATTGAAATCTTTAGATATAAGGTCTACTTAAAAAAAAATCCAATATTTAAAATATGGTTAAAGAATAATGGATCAAGTAAGTTAATAATAAAGTTTGAACATTAACATTAATCGTACCACATAATGGAGGAAAGTATTTTTCTTAAAATGCAGTTGATGACACTATATCTTTAGAGCTTTTAAAAGCCGTGAGCTGAAATGCGTGGGAAAAAAACTTAAAAGGTCCCGTTCTGTTTCTTAGCTTTCACAATGAAAATTTACAAGAAATGAATTTCAATTCATTTAGAGGAAAACAATTATATTATATGTGTTTCAACATATATATCTTATAATTATCCCAAGATGCTTCTAATGTTAAAAAATAAACAACAATAATAAAGGTTCCTTTTTAAACACTACATATGTAATCTATAATATTAATTAATCTACACAGAAGAAAAAAGAGCCTTTCACTTTATTCTTTGATTAGGGCAACCTTTCACTTTAATTAGTTAACTTTATTTATCACATTAACTATTTTCTTTTCCATTTTATATTTATAAATCACTATGTTGTGAATCATTAGCATGTATTGTATGTGTTTATGAATAAATCACTTATGTAATTAAGTTATCAAACTATATATTGTATTATAAATCTGCAAATGCGAATAAAGTTCTTTTAGAAAAAACCATAATAAACATTACAATGTTATAATGTACCTAAGAAAGAAAACTTGGAGTCAGCTTCCAAAGACTTAAAAATAGCTGAAGATGTAGGTTGTGAGTCTCCGAGTCTCCTTCCCCAAATCAAAAAGAGAGAGAGAGAAAAAAAAAAGTTAATTGAAATGATATCAATATTTCTATTAAAGATGTTAAGTGTTTAGTTGAAATTTTACCAATAAAGCTATCTGAGCATAAAATTCATATCTTAAATCCAACTAGGTTGCAGAGCTAGCACCGATTTTATAATTTTACACCCACAATCTCCTAAAACTCTTAATTGTGATTCCGGACAGTGGTGCGGGATAAAAATTTCAAAAATAAATTAAAAGATTATGGGTTTCTGGTAGGTAGGTGGGAGGCCTCATTTCCAAATTTTTTTCCTACAAAAGAATTTATTTTTTAGAAATTTTATCTTAAATAATATTTATGTTAAAATTAATTTGAAATTTTAAATAGTCTGATTATTTTATAATAACTATTACGATTATAAAAAAATAAATTTGTTTTAAATATAACAATAATAATACAATATTACAATGACACAGATGTAAAAAAAACAAAGAATTTAAAATTTTTTATTTAAGAAACTCGATCTACACAGAAGAAAAAGAAAGTAAATAAATTATGATATTAAAACATAAAAATGGTTTTACATACCTTCTGTTAGGAGATATATATCCTCGATGAGTCCTATAGAGAAGGCGCGCAGGGGAGCAGGGGCTGGGCGCAGGGGCGCAAGGGCGCAGGGGCTGTGCAAACGAGCTGGGGCTGTGCGATCTGGGCTGCTGCGGAGTGGGAGAGCAGGGAGCAGCGATGGGAGGGAGAAAGAAAAAATAAAATGTTGTAGCTAGGGATTTTGGGACAAAAAGGGAAAAGTAGTCTAATATCCATTACGGGCATTTTTGTGCCCGTAATGGATAACAGATTATCCACTACGGTCGCACCCTGGGCCCGTAGTGGAAGACGTTTTTTACTACGGGCCCAAAATGCCCGTAGTAGATATAATTATTAAAAACGGGCCACCTTTGCCCGTAGTGGATAAGCCGTAGTAGATAAACTTTTTTTTTGTAGTGACCTAACTATACTACCAGCGTTGTACTATTTTGACTCATAATTAAAGTGTGCAAGCAATGATCGATATTCACAATAATATATAAAACAATAATATTTTGTCAGTCTACAGAATCTAATTTTGAAGCAAAAGAAGATAGTGTTCATGCTAAAAGTCTAAAACAATAATATATAGTGACAAAAACGAGAAGAAAATGACACAAGGATTTGGTAAATAAAAATCTCTGACCTGGTGCTTGCTATTCACAGAGCTTTCCAGTGCCCTTACAGCTACCTAAATTGTCAGTCTAGACTATTATGGCATTCGTAAAATTGTCAAAAAGAGTGGCTGATGGGTGTCAGTCTAGGCTATTTTGATATTGACATATAGGTATCAGTCTAGACTATTTTGGCATTGGCAAATGTGTATTTGTACATGTGCCAAAGGGATGTAAAAGTATAAAATAATAATATATAGTGACAAAAACGAGAAGAACTGCAATAAAACATGCATCACATCACCACACTAGTTAAAAACTCAAATGAGTTGTTTCGCTCACTCTGCAACAAGATGCAGAGGAGTTTAATTTCATATTAGAAGAAATATCCGGAATAAATTGTCTAATATTAACTGCCCAGAACGAATGCTTGTGAGCCATGCCAATTTCTCATAAGTGTCCCACAAGCTTCAGACTACTAGGCCTAAAGAGACAAGACAACAGGGGTTTTCAAATACTAATCCTAGCAGACTACGAGACCAAAATATTAAGTTTTGAGAATAGAATATTGTAATGGAAAATTTTTTTATATATCTGTGCAGCTTTGGATGAGAAATAATTACCTATATCTAACCACAGACTTAGAGATAGAGCAAAGATAAAATCTTCAGTGAAACTCAAACATAAAAACATACTTACAAGATAGTGCATGTTCCAAAGCCTTCTTTTGAAAAGCTACAAACTTTTTCAGTCTTTCTGGGTGGGTCATATCAGCAGCATGACCTACACAGTAATTTGATGGCAAAAGTTTTCAGTTTCCTATCTAATTCAAATAAAGCCGTCCAAATCAATGATCGAGTAACGTTTAGTCTCATTTTGTTATGGGACAGGAGTAATAGATTGACCTTATAGTAACATTTCGATGTAATGAAACTCATATGTTGGATAAACATCATGTAACACTATTTAACAAACAATGATCAGTACTGGAACTAGCATCAGGAAGAAACACTGCTCTCAGCATTTGGAATGGAACAAAAAGAGAAATTTTAGAATAGTTTTAAATGTGAAAAAAACTTCATATATACAATAAACAATTATTTGCAGGTAAGGAACAGACTGTTCAATTAACAAGCTTTGAGAAGTAGATGATTAGAGTCATTTAACTATAATGCCATAAAAATATAAATCGGGAAACTCAAACAACACAGTTGCCATATCATAATGTTTATAAATGATCAAAGAATGAAAAAAAAAATTCCAAGTGTAACAAGCGAAGATTTATATATCTAGCGGTCAAGAAAAAAGCTCTAATTCTACAAGATGGAGCATCCAGACAAATGAAGTTAAATTTATTGGCCCCACTGTTAATTCACTAAGTTGTAAGGGTGGCGCAACATCATCACCATAGTTGCAGGATCTTTTGGGTCCAATTTCAAAAAATTCCCATTCAGTTTTAAATTGGACCAATTTAGTTTTAAATTGGACCATTCAAAAAATTCCCATTCAGTTTGAAATTGGACCATAAAACATTCCCATCTTTTGGCGACATCATCACCATAGTTTTAAGTATCCCATTTAAAAATAAAAAGGAAAAGCATCTATCATCACTGAATTATGGCCAAAAGAGATCTTAACACATACTATCATCAAGATCTTACCTAGAGGTGGATTACAACCAAAATACATCAAAGTAAAGGTTGGATACTCTTACCAAATGGAGCAATACAAGAGAGGAATCAACGATTCAAACCGATATATGCGTAGCTTTAGTCGTTGCGAACAACATACTGAAATTTAGAGAAGATCGGAGGAAAATCCACCGTTGGATCTTGAAACCTAGACCATCATTTTCTTTCCCTTTTCTTTCTCTCTCTCGGCGCAGCTGCTCTGTTTTTTTTTTTTTTTTTTTCTGTTCACTGCCTCACTTTAATTTCTTCTTCGTTTATTTGTTTGTTGCTGACACACACACAACACACTTGCACTTGTTTATTTTTGGGCTTAAGTGACCCAAGTTGGTTGTGGCCCACATGAGAGTGGACCAAACCCAATAGTAGGCAGGTGAGAAAGCTGGGTGGGAAGGAAAATTAGAGTTGTACTTGAAAAACAACCAATTAACTCTTAGTCCAAACTAGGATTAAGGTCTTCTCCTCTCGTTTTTCTCTGAAAAAACAGAGGTAGAAGTAGCCCTCCCAACGGCAGATTTCCTCCTTCGTGGTGGTAGATCTCGTCCGATCTTCCTCAGCTTGCTTATGTCCTCCTTCCATTCTTTTTGGTAAGAAGAGGGCTGTGTAGCTCAGGATCCTTGGACCTCTCTTCCCAGCAGCTCTTCTTCCTCCCTCTTCTGTGGGTCGTGTACGGGCCTGGTCTGGGGTTTATCGAGCTGATGGTTGTTTCTTCTCCGATCTGTTGTCAGTAGCGATCGGAGTGCTGGTGTGCTTGGATCGGGGGCGGATCGTTTCCCTTGGTTGAGATGGGTGTCCTGGACGCCCAGTGTGTTGATGGAGCGGTGATGCAGCTGGTTGAGAGGATACAGAGGCTGTCTAGCTAGGGGATCTCTCTTCGCAGTCACTGCCTTCCCCGATCGCTCGCTGGTGGAAAATCGGGCAGTGCAGGTACCTTGCTTGGAGGCGGGGTGGTGCGGCGATGGCTGTCGTGGCAGGGGTCGATCTGGGCAGTACGGAGTCGGGGGGTTCTTGAGGTGCCGCGGCTTTGCTGGGGAATAACTGTTCTGTTTGTGTGTGGTTTGAGTTTGACCAAGTGCTTCTGTTGTTTGGTTTTGGTGTGTTTTTGTAGGTGATGCCGAGTATTGATTTATTTACTCCGATCTTAAATTTTTTGGTGTGTTCTTGGGTCTTTGATCGGGTACTGGTGCCTTAACTGAGTAGATTGAATTTTGGTAGTGCGGATCTGGGCAGGTCTTAAGTTGTGCAGTTGGACTGGGTTCAGTTGCAGTTCTTGTGCGATTTAATTAGATTGGGCGGTCAAAATTGGCAGTGTGTGATTTTTCCGGTTCTGGGGTTTTTTTTGGCTTTGTTGTGGGAGCCACTCTGTGGATCTGGGTCTGTGTATTGGTTAGGTGCGGATCTGGTAGTGGAGGCCGGTGGTGGTGTAGCCGCAGTAGTACCTTTAATGGCTACAGATGAAATTTTGAGGCTTTGCGAGGCCCTGTCCTTATCAGAGGAAGATGGTCCAGTCTTAGACATAGCAGGGGATGTGCAAGCTGACGGCATTAGAAGCGTTGAGCACTGCTTGGTAGGGAAGATCCTTTCCCGTAGAAAGGTGAACCGTGAGGCCTTCCGTGGCACTATTGAACAAATATGGGGTACTGTGGGCCGAATAGAAATTGAAATGGTAGGTGATAATGTGTTTGTCTTCCATTTCCAATCCCTTGAGGATAAAGCGATGGTCTGGGCCAGGGGTCCCTGGCATTTCGACAAAAATCTTATTGTTCTCGAGAGACCGGTGGGGCCTGGTGCAATTTCTCAACTTCGATTCCAATTCTCTGAATTTTGGATTCAAATTTATAACATTCCTCTGGCGTGTATGAATTGTAAAGTGGCAAGATTAATTGCAGAGGAAGTTGGGACCATTGTTGAGTTCCCGATGGATTCGAAAGATTTGTGGGGTAAATTCTTGAGAATTAAAGTTAGAATTGACATTACAAAACCCTTGAAAAGGGGTATCCGGTTGAGGTTGGAGAATTTCGAGACTATGATTACGGCTTTGATCAAATATGAGAGACTGCCAGATTTCTGCTATGGCTGTGGTTTCATCGGACATTCTGTCAGGGAGTGTCACAATAGCGAGGTAAGGAAGAGTATTATGGAGGGGGTTGAGCCAAAATTCGGGGTGTGGCTTAGAGCATCACCTCTAGATCGTTCAAAGCCTAGGCAACGGGGGGAGGATACATCAGAAGCAAAACCGAAGGCCCATGTAGACTTTGATGATGTTGACGGAGCAGGTGCAGAGGGCGCTAGAAGATTCGTTTTTAATGCTCCACCAGCTTCGGACAAACGTGAAGGTAAATCTAGTCGAGATATTGAGGCCCCTCCATCAGCTATGAATAGTGCAGAGAGTCAGAAGGGTGGTCCTTTGATTCAGGATAATCAGTCGGTAGATATCCCATCTATGGAGGTTCTTGCAGTAGTTCCGACTGAAGATGGTCATTCAGAGGCGTTGGTTAGAATGGATGAGGAGATAGTGGGGTCAAATTTATGTGATGAAGGAGATGTAGTTATGTTTGGGTCTTCTCTTGGTAAGCCTAACTCCAAGAAATGGAAAAGACTAATTCGGGGGAGTACTTTGCAGAAGATTATTCCAGGCTGTCCAAGCCCAATCCGGAAGATGTTACTAGCTAGGCATTATGCCAGGGCGGGTCGAAAGTCAGTCAAGAGATCCCTTAATCCGAAGCTTTCTGGTATTAACGCTGGTATATCCCTCAATGAAGTAATTGTTATAGATCCTGGTGGGAAGCGTAAAGTTGTGGAAGTTGCAGGGGAGAACCTGGATGGGAAGAAACAGAAACTGCTAGAGTCTGATATTTCGGCGGAGTCTGCGGAGCAGGCCCGCCGGGGGCCATGAGTATCATTTGTTGGAATGTTCGAGGGTTGGGGAGTCCTCGGGCGTTCTTGGCTCTCCGGAAGGTTATCCGGAAACAATCCCCTAATCTAGTTTTTCTTTCTGAAACTAGATTAAAAGGTGAATGGGCAGCGAAAATTAAGGTGCAGTTGGGTTTTTCTGGGGGTTTGCATGTGGATTGTGAGGGGAAAAGTGGAGGTTTGATGCTGTTGTGGAACGATGTGTGGGATGTCTCAGTATTGTCCTTCTCCAGGGGCCATATTGATGTGGTGATTAAAATGGAGAACAACCTCAAATGGAGGTTCACGGGGTTCTATGGTTGTCCTGTCCCTAATCATATAACCGATTCGTGGGAGCTCCTTTGCCGTCTGAAGGCAGTCAACAGACTTCCTTGGTTATGTGGTGGAGACTTCAACGAACTCCTTCATAATGAGGAGAAGCTTGGCGGGAATGAACGAACTGGTCCGGGTATGTTTAATTTTCGTAATATTGTTGAGTTGTGTGATTTTGTTGATTTGGGTTTTTCAGGGCCTTTGTTTACCTGGAATAATAAAAGGGGGGGTTCTAGGAATGTTCAAGAAAGATTAGATCGTTTTTTTGCTACCAGTCAATGGGTTAATTTGTTTTCGGGGATTAAAGTTGAGCATTTAGGTTTTATGTTTTCTGATCATAGGCCGATTTCGGCCAAGTTTGTATGTGGTGGTTCTAATATTAGTGGCGGTAGAGATCAGAAGTTTCGATTTGAGCCTTTTTGGCTTAAAGATGAAGAGTGCTATTCTGTGATCTGCACGGCCTGGGGAGGGTTTGCTAGTGATGTTTCTGGTAGAGACTTAAGAGATAAGCTGGTTATGTGTGCTGATCGGTTGGAGAACTGGAGCAAAGTCAAGTTTGGATCTCTGAAGAAAGCCATTGATAGAAAAAGATGTGAGATCAATCTTCTCTATGATCGGCAGCAAACTAATCAGGTCCTCAATGTCATTAAGACTAGAGAACGAGAGTTGGAAAGCCTCCTCTCCAAGGAGGAATTATATTGGAAACAGAGGTCGAGGGTTGATTGGCTACTCGCAGGGGATAAGAATTCAAAATTCTTTCACAGAAGAGCGTCGGCCAGAAAGAAGAAGAATCTGATTAGCTCGCTGTTGGATGGTAGAGGGGTCCGTAGGGAGTCTGAGCAGGGTATGTCCAGTGTGGTCTTTGATTACTTCTCAGATTTATTCAAGTCTATCCAGCCATCTTCCTCTAACTTTTCGGCTGCCTCCTCCTTTCTTGAGCGTAAAGTTGATGCACATATGGCAGGCAGACTCGAGGAGGCTTTCACCCCTGCTGAGGTGCGTGCTGCAGTTTTTGATATGGGTCCAAATAAGGCCCCTGGTCCCGATGGATTCCATGCCCTCTTCTTTCAGAAATTTTGGAATGTGGTTGGAGAGGATGTCTCTAGTGTCTGCCTTAAAGTTCTTAACGGTGGTTGCTCGGTCGAAGAGTTCAATGCCACTAATGTTGTCCTGATTCCAAAAGTTAAAAACCCGGAGCGTATGACCGATTTCAGGCCCATTAGCCTTTGCAGTGTTATTTATAAGACTGTCTCTAAGGTTATGGCAAATAGGTTGAAAGAAATTCTGCCCCACATTATATCTTCGGAGCAGAGTGCTTTTGTACCAGGGCGGTTAATTTTTGATAACATTATGGTTGCTTTTGAGCTTCTCCACTCTATCAAGAAACAGAAAAAGGGTAAAAGAGGGTACGCAGCTATTAAACTGGATATGAGTAAGGCCTACGACCGTGTGGAGTGGGGCTTCCTGGAGATCATTATGGAGAAACTGGGGTTCCCTGGGCATTTTAGAGCCCTTGTTATGGATTGTGTGTCGACCTCCAAGCTTTCCTTCCTGGTTAATGGGAAGTCTGTGGGGGAAGTCACTCCGTATAGAGGGTTAAGGCAGGGATGCCCTTTGTCTCCTTACCTCTTCCTTCTCTGTGCAGAAGCTTTATCTTCTCTTATCAAAGGCAACGAATCTAATGGGCAGTCTCTGGGTATGAGATGTTGTCGTGGGAGTCCTCTTGTGAGCCATTTGTTTTTTGCAGATGACAGTATTGTGTTTTGCAGGGCTTCAGTCCAGAATTGCGAGAAGTTGAAACAGATCCTAAATGTCTATGAGAAAGCTTCTGGCCAGCGCATTAACCTGCAAAAGTCCAACATCACTTTTAGCCCAAATGTGGAAGATGACCGTAGTGCCAGTATCTTGAATTGCCTGGGGCTAGTTAATGCCCAAGCTCATGATAAGTATCTTGGCCTTCCAACTATGGTGGGGAAAAATAAAAGGAAGACTTTTAGTGACATTAAGGAGAGGGTTTGGCGTAAGATCAGAGGATGGAAAGGCAATCTCTTCTCGATGGGCGGGAAAGAAGTTCTTATCAAAGCAGTAGCGCAAGCCATTCCTACCTTCGCTATGAGTATCTTCCAGCTGCCTTCTGGTTTGTGCAATGAGCTGTGCTCTATGATTATGGGCTTTTGGTGGGGTGCCTCAGATGGTAATAAGAAAATTAGCTGGGTCTCTAGAGACAAGTTGTGCTCCCCAAAAATATGCGGGGGGCTTGGATTTAAAGATTTATCTCTCTTTAACCAAGCTCTTCTTGGCAAGCAGGCTTGGAGAGTTGTTATGAATAAAGACTCGTTGGTTTCTAGAGTTCTTAAGGCTAAGTATTTCAGGCAGGAGGATTTCTTGTCTGTCTCGCTGAAACAGGGGAGTTCTCATCTCTGGAGGAGTTTGGTTTGGGGTAGGAGTCTCCTTCTTAAGGGGCTTCGTTGGAGGGTGGGTAATGGTAAGGATATCAAGGCTTTTCAGGACCCTTGGATACCAAGGGCGTCTACCTTCAGGCCCTTCTCGACTGCCCCTTTGGAAGACCTCATGGTCGCCTCTCTCATTTCTCCTTCTTCCCATTCGTGGGATTTGGCTAAGCTTGATCAGGTCTTTGTGGCAGCGGATAGGGATTCTATTCTAGAAATTCCTCTGAGTTTTGGTGACTGTAATGATTCCTTAATCTGGCATTTTGATAAGAATGGGGAGTATTCTGTGAAGAGTGGGTATAGAGTTGCAGCGCAGGAAAAATTCTCCCTCAAAGGTTCCTCCTCGTGTCCGGATTCGAAATGGTGGCTTTCACTTTGGAATCTTAACATTCCCCCCAAAATTAAAATTTTCTTATGGAGAGTTTGTCTCAATGCCATTCCGTCTCTTTGTAATCTTTGCTCTAGGAAGATTGTGGTTGACCCGTACTGTTCTAGATGTGGTGATGCCCCCGAAAGCTCAGCCCACGCCCTTTTTTGGTGTAGCTCCGTGCGCCCTATTTGGGAGTCCACTGTCTTCGGGGACATTCTCAATCTGCAGTGCCATATTTCCTGTTTTGATCTGATCTTGTGGGTTTTTGTTAGGGCTAAGAGAGCAGAGTTCGAGGAGTTCTGCATGATCCTGTGGGGGGTTTGGTCTGAAAGGAATGCTGTATGTCATTCTAAATCCCCCAGGTTTAGTGCTGATTTGGTTTCTTGGTCTCTCTCTTTGCTCCGTGAATTTCAGGGTACCCAGAAGGTCTTTGGCCCCCCTCTCCAGTCTCCCAGGCAGCCTCGCTCTCCTCCGTGGTCGCCTCCTCCCGCAGGCTCCCTGAAGTTGAATACCGATGCAGCAGTGTCGCCTGGTTGTTCTGTGATGGGTTCTGGTGCAGTGGTGCGTGATTCTCAGGGCAAGGTTGTTGCAGCTTCTGCTAAGCCCCTCTTGGGGTTTTTTCCTGCTGAGCTTGGCGAGCTGCTGGCTTTGCGCGAGGGGTTACTGCTGGCGAAGGAGTTCAACCTGATTATTGAGTGGGTTGAGTTAGATGCCGTTAATGTTGTGGCTAGGGTGTGTAATTCTCTTCCTTGTTCTGTTATGGACCCTATTATTTCTGATGTTAAGGCTCTTTTTAGGGATGTGAGAGTGTCCAACTGTCATGCCATTCCTCGTTCAGGGAATGGAATGGCACATTCTCTTGCTTCCCTAGCCTTTTCCTCTAAGGAGGATTTTTGTTGGTTCAATCCTGAACCTAGCTTTCTTGTTGGTCTTCTGTAATAGAAGTTTTGTTTGAAATCAAAAAAAAAAAAAAACTCTTAGTCCAAACTCAACTACTTTTTATTTTGATTTCACCAAAAAAATAAATCTAATTAAAATAAAACTAATATAAAATTGGACTAATAAATCTATTTTTAAGAGTAATGTATATGTATACTAAATCTAAAATTGATCAATAAAATTAGATACCAATATCAATAGTTTTAAAAGATGGTCCATTTTATTAATATCTTCGAATTGCATATTATTAAAGTTGAGCCCTTCTCTCATAATGCAAATCTTAAATTATAAATTAAAATAATGTTTTAATTTTAATTGGTTTTAATTAATTAAAACGATCTCAAGTTATAAATTAAATATAATTTTATCTCAAATGTCATACGAGATTATATGTTAATTAAATTATGAATAAATAAAATTTTGAAAATAAATTAAAAAAATTCTATATTAAATTACAAATCCATATATTACATTGAAAAATGTTAAGTACATTAATTATATATATCAAAAGAAATAGGTATTACTTTTTCATAATTAAAAAAAACAAAAAGAAATAGGTATAACTCGAACCTCAAATAATATACCAATTGTCATGAACAAGTCAACAAGCATTGGTAAAAGTTGATTGTTATAAAAATATTATATTTATGGATGTCACCTTATTAATAGAATAATTTAACTAACTCTTTAGAAATATTCAAGTTATGGATATATCTATGGCGACGTTTTTAGTAAGTGTATTACTAAATGTGATCTTTTAAACAACACGCGGATTGCGCGTTGTAAAAGACCAACCTTTTTGCAATATGCATAATTATGTGTTGCTATAGATATACATATAGCAATGTTCACAAAATGTGTGTTGCTAAATATAAATTTAAGCAACTTACTTTTTAGTGTGTTACGAAATATCAACCCTTTAGTAACATACAATATTGTGTATTGTTATAGATATATTTACGGCAACGTTCAAAACTAGCATGTTGCCAAATATAAATTTGTAGGCAACATGCGAATTGTGCGTTGCAAAAGATTAACTTTTTAACAACTAACGAAAATTAAATGTTGATATAGATTTGCTTACGACAACGTTCATACCAGGTGCATTGCTAAATGTATCAGTTTTTTGACAATTTACATTTTTTGTGTTGCAAAAGCTCAACTTTTCAGCAACGTGCAAACATCGTATGTTGTCATAAGTGATAAGATAATAGCAACGTTCATTGTACGTTGCTATTTGTGACTTTGAGTAACTTTCGTATGTTTTGCGTTGTCATATGTCTTTAATCATTAGCAACGTGCACGTGCATGTTGCTATAGGAATCTTCCGTAACATACATTTATTGTGTGTTGCCATAGGTGACTTTTTGCAACGCACGCATTGCGTGCGTTGCCAAATGGATGTTGCCAAAAGTAATTTTTCTTGTAGTGTCAGATTTTTAAAACTTGCTAAATATGTACTCTACTATCATACTCTTCTATAATTTGAGTATCTTAAACTTACCAATATTGTTAATTTGTCCTATTTTTGTTGAATTTTATCGATAACAAAGTAGTTATGAGACTTTTAATATATAATTGTTATTCAAAAGAGGTGAAATAAAATGGTTAAATATGAATAAATATAAAGCAAGGAAACATAAAATATTATTTTCAACCGGCTACCATCATCGAAAAGAAATGTATTTATCAAGATGCTTTTTCAACGCCCCTTGGCGGTCGAAACAGGAGTGACAGTCAGATGTAGTCTGAATAGATTGCGTTTGCAAATCTAGTTTTGACCGTCAAAGTCCTTCAATATCATCTTTTCCAACGTTGTGAATTGTATTTTCGACTGCTCTTTCCTCTTGGTGAAAGATATATTCGATGAACATGAAATAATTTTCGACTAGCATCAGCGGTAAAAAATATGTGTAGTTTTGATAGGATCATTATCGACGGTAGTTTGCGATCGAACATAGGTTTATCTTCGACAGCCGGTCGCAAATATGATATTTCCTACAACGCTATTAGTGACGGAGTTCGACGGCCTGTTGCGGTGGAAAATAACCTTTTTCGACGGCAAAATATTATCACCCACCGTCTTTTGCCCTCGGTGATAAACATTTTTCTTTTTGTAGTCATGGTCTATTGTTCTTGAGTCTACTGTCCACAAAGGACAATATTTAGTTAGTAAAACAGAGCTAAAAACATAAGCATAATTGATTATGGAATTGAGTTTTACCTTTTTGGGCTCAATGTATTCATGAGGGTTGTGACCAAATTTGTGACAATTGTAGCTTGTTGTCTTAGTCTTATTCTTCTTGATTCTGGCATGTTTGCCTCTCTTGCGTTTTCCAATCTAATCTTTCTTGACACCAGAGCCTTTTCCTTGAGCAAAGGTTTACCTGACTAGATGCAGGACAGTGTTTCTTTCAATCTTGTCGTAATCCAAAATTTTTTTTTGAAAAACAACACTTCCATTAAAAGTTTTTCTAGTTATACAAAATAATTCTACTGCACATACTAACTATTGGAAGAGAAGCTAAAGAGGACAGATCTTAAAAATAATATCTTTTTAAATCTAATTTAAATTTAAATATCATTTAATTGTTTAACCAACTGGCCCGATCACTTATTTGAATAAATTCAAATGTTAGTGATGTTATTATTGCTAATTATACTAGATCACAATTGTCAGTTATTAATCCAGTAATTATATGATCTTTCCACTTGAGCGTACCGATGGCCTTTGCAACACCGTAATTGACTTGGTTGAAATTCTTATTACGAAATATTGGCGTTTCTTTGTTCAAGTCTCCGTAGTTATTGTGATAATGTTAGTGCCTTGCATATTTCCGTAAATCCAAAGTTCCACGCTCGAGCCAAGCATATCGAGCTTGATTACCATTTTGTTTGGGAAAATATTTTTATAGGTACTCTTTTTACTCGATTAATCTCTTTTGCTTCACAACCTGCACATGTCTTCACCAAATCATTGCCGAGGATGCATATGTACTTTTTCCGAGTTACCACGCTAGTTTAATGGGGCATATTAAGGAAATAATTTAAGAAAAGGAAAATGCCAATGAGGTCAAGGAAATACATTCCCATGATTTTAGCAACTCACCTACAGCCAAGGAAAGTCAAATGACAGTGGAAATTCATTTTCATGATTCTAGCAACTCACCCGAAGTCAAGGAAAGTTAAAAAAAAAAAACAAATTGCACAACTCACTCCAGCCATCAAGGACTCACATTCACAACTTTCCAAAAGTCAAGAACCCGTGTCGTATTTTTTTAAGTAGACAGTTTGCACCAAGAATAACTGTTGACATCTTTTTCCTTTTTTATTTTTTTAATTATCATGGAAATGTCGTGTAATTGTAAACGGCTATCTTATATATATTCTTCAAAGTAGTCTATCAATCAAAATAACTATTTCTTCAACCTTTATTTTGAGTGTCCATTGATCATGATCTCCATCATTGAGATGATTCTTGATAATGTTGTTGATAATCTATTGTCAATATTTTTATAAATTATCGATAAATTAATATCTCGATCAATGAATAACTTTTATATAATTAAAATGTTATTAACTTATAGAGTTTATATTGTATATCACTTTGCAAAGTCCGAACGGATAACGTATTAAAATGAATAAAATTTCAAGGTACGTAGCACTGCTTGTGCACAGTTTATGTTATCAAGGGGTCATCTAGATGGAAGCATTATCGTCATGAATTATGTTAACATATATTCAAAAGTTAAGAATTTTGTCCTGATAGTTATTAATTTAGAATATGAGAATAATTGATTTATTGAATTTTGTCCCACTATTTTTATCTCTCTTTTACCGCAAATTATCCCATACATAAACATAAAATAAATTTAATTTTTCTTCCAAGAATAATTGCGAGGAGAATCAATAAGTGTCTTTATAAGTTGACGGACTGCCCAGTGGCCTGGCTTGATGTATTTCAAATATAATAATATTACTATTAATAATAACAACATTATATAATGACTATTTCTGTTACATAGTTTACTTTAAATTAGTGAATATTATTATATATTAATAAAAAAAGTAAAAATAACGAGAAACAATAAATATAATGTGTCAGCATCACCATAAACTCTTTTATGATCGGTTGTTAAAGTTGAAGATGCCTGATGGTTATTTGCTCAAACATTTCAAACTGTATCTCATTGAATGATACAAAGATTGTTGGCTTGAAGTCTCATGACTGTCATGTTATGATGCAACAATTGTTATCAGTGGCGATACGTGGTCTCTTGCCTAAAGGTCCAAGAATTGCCATATTTCGGTTATGCTCATTTTTTAATGACATCTGTCAAAGAGTGCTTGATAAAAGTAAGTTAGACTCATTAGAGGATGAAGTGGCAATTACCATGTGCATGCTTGAACGGTATTTCCCTCCTTCTTTCTTTGACATTATGGTACATCTCACAATTCATTTAACAAGGGAATCTCGAATGTGTGGACCAGTGCAATATCGTTGGATGTACCCTTTTGAAAGGTATTTTCACACACAATTTATGATATTCAAAATTAATTATAGTAAAGTTTTTTAAACTTTATTTTATGTATTCATTTTATAGGTATATGAAGGTACTAAAAGGATATGTAAGAAATCGTGCACGACCCGAGGGATGCATAGCTGAATGTTATCTAGTAGACGAATGCATGCAATTTTGTAGTACGTATATACCACAAGCTGCAGATATAGGCGATAAGCATAATAGAAATGAGGATTTGGTGTATGGAAATGTAGTGGAAGGGCATCCTATTTCTACAGGGACGGTTATGATGATGACTTCTAATATGCTATGCATTGCACATCGATATATATTGTTTAACAGTGCAGAGGTGGAACCGTACGTAAAGTAAGTAGTATTAATAAATTTATACATAATTTATAACTTACATAAAAATTTTAAATATGAACTTATTAGTGATTATATTGTGAATAACTATCCTATTAGCTTGCACCTTCAAGAACTTCAACATTTAGATGCAAGCCTTGGAAGTCGACCCACTTTACTACAAAAGAAGCATACAACTGGTTTTGCAACATGGTTTAAAGCTAATGTGGGTGGATATACTCTAATGATACATCAATCGTATTCTCACTTGACATTTTTTATTATTGATGATCTTACTTACAATATCTTCAAAATAGGTCATTGCTGAAGCAGGTCGGTTGACTACATTAGTCAACTTGAAATGGCTTGCATTTGGACCAACGATGCAAGCAATGTCATATACAAGTTATGTTGTGAATGGGAAACGATATCGAACAAAAGATAGTAAGAAATCTACTCAAGATAGTGGTGTTTCCATTGAAGCAGAAACTGTTTGCACTATTACTGGAAGAGACGGTTCACAAGTTACCAAAAAGATGGTTTACTATGGTGTTTTAAGGAAAATTCTTCTTGTAGACTATAATCAATTTCGTGTTCCGTTATTCAAATGTGATTGGGTGAGCGGAAATGATGTTAAAGTTGAAGACGGATTCACATTAGTTAATCTTCATCCACGTGTAAATAAATACGATAGAAATCCCTTCATTTTAGCTTCACAAGCAACACAGGTATTTTACTCTAGGGAAACCGATACATCTAATTGGTATATTGTATTGAAAGCACCTCCAAGAGGTTTCATGATCTAGAAAAATTTGATGAGCATACTTACATGACATCAGCACCATTAGATGTATCTCAACTTGATTCTAGTATGGATGACAATAAAGATTATGCTCGAATTGATTGTGAGGACATGGTTGTACAAATATAGTGTTACAGATTGTTATGTTATTGTAATTAGTAATTTTTGTTGTTTTTGTTATTCTATTTTAGAATATCGATATAGTCACATCCATCCGATATTTTTGGGTAGTTGTATTTGATTTCAAATCTATGTATTTATGTAAGCATGCATATACAAAGGTTTGTAAATGTTTGTAATAATTAAATTATATGAATGATTTTATTATGGATTGAATTGTTATTTCTATTGATTTTGATAAACTGATTTCGAATGTCGCATCAAATGGAAGGATGCGCAAAATGATTGGGAATGATTTTTGAAGTGTGTACTTTTGTGGAATTTTGTGAATTTATTGAAACAGGTTTGGAAAATAAGAAAAACAGAGGAAACTCTGGCAAAATTTTTGTAGCATTTGAATTAAACGTTTTCCAAATATAAAATACAGTTTTAAAGTTTAAAATTTTAGTTAAAGTCAAGAAATTACAGTAAAGTGTAGTGCTCCCTAATTTGGTCCGAGCGAGTCGGGTTAGGGGGTGTTACAGATATGTTGCCTATTATTTATAACCTTATTATATTATTATCATATTTCAGATGTCAACTGAAGGTCCTAGTGATACCCCATCTTCAAGTAATAAAAGAAAGGGAAGGGGACCAAACCAAATAAATTTTAATAAAATTGCAAAAGCCAAAGAAGTTGGTGTTACTTTTAATGAGTTAGGACAACCACTTGGAGACTCTTCTATACCATTAAGTATGTGTATTGGAACAATTACTACTCAAATGATTCCAATAACGTACTCAAGTTGGCCAGAGGTACCGGATGTAGTGAAAAACAGTGTATGGGAGACCACGAAGATATGAATACAATATTTTATTTTTGTTTTTCCTTTGAAATTATATTTATATATGTTAATCATGTTTTCTTTATATGAAATTTTTATATGTAGGCAAGGTTTGGTTTGGATGATGTTGGCAAAAGTAACGTATTTAATTCAATGAATACTTATTGGAGACAATACAAAAGTCGACTAACAAAACGAATTAGAGAACTTTCTTCCAGTCCTAAAGCTGGTAGAATGATCCAATTATTGAAGCCAACTAACATAACTAATGAAGATTGGAGCCAATTTGTCTCAAATCGCTTGTCCTCAGAGTTTGATGTAAGTGTACTTTAATAATTCTAGCCAAACATATTGTCATATATATGGTTCTGCTTTTACTTTTATATTATTGTAGATAATCAGTAGAAAATATTCCGACTTGGAGAAAAAGAATAAAGCTCCACATATAGCTAGTCGTAAGGGATTGGCACGATTACGTGAAGATTTGGTAATAATTTAACGTAACAGTCTTATTTTATTATTACAGCTATCTGGTTTGTTTAGTCCATCTCAATTTAGCCGGTATTATTCGCGAACACTTTAAATATCAATAATGTAATATAATAATGTAGAGGGCTAAAAAATCTGTTGAAAGTGGAGACTTAGAAGATACAAGGGTTGATAGAGTGGAAACTTGGATTGCTGGCCACAAACACAAAGATGGGACGCCAGTGACAGAAAATGCCGGAGAAATAATTGTATGTGATAGTAATATATATATATATATAAAGATATACACACACACATCAATTAATATATAAATAGATATATTTGTTATGTGTTTTTAATTCTTAATATTTTGCATGACGTATAGAAACAATTGGAGGGAATTTCTGGAAATCAAGCAACATCGATTTCAGATGATGCTGTATCTCAAGTTTTAGGGAAAGAGCATCGAGGTCAAGTTAGAGGACTTGGTGGTGGCATAACACCAACAAGAGTAAATGCATCTGTGGTTGGTAAACAAACTACAACACAACTTCGTGAAGAGATGAAAAAACAAAATAAAAGACATGAAGATGAGATGAAAAGACATGAAGATGAGATGAACGCTGTTAAGCAACAACTTAAAGACATGCAAAGTTTTGTATTCAATATGCAGGTAACGTGTTATAAAAAATCTATAATATTAGATTAATTTATAATGATATTTCAATTGATTTTAATTACTTTTTACTTTCAGACAAATGATAGAGCACATAGTGCAGGAAGAGATCCTTCTCATAGTATGCATAAGGTACATAACATAAAAATCCAATAATATATAGTATTTTTGTCTTCTTTAAAACTTTATAAGTTTATAAAGTTTCAATGTCTATTGAAATTTTATATTTTGTTTTTGAAGCTACAATATTCAAGTACTTCAAATTTATCGGTAGGTAATAAATGTCTGAATATCGCTGGAACTTCTGCAAAGGTAAATTTGAATAAACTTTATTAATTAATAAATTAAATATTGTCTTGAGATTTATTTACCTTTAATCACTTTTAATTTTATATGTAAATGTTAGTCATTTTCTAAGGCATCTACAAGTCATATGGATGGTTCAAGTGAGAAGGGAAAAAAATGCAAATTATTATATTGGATGGGCAATGGAGAGGTAGTAGCCAAAGCTGAAGTTGATTGCACGGATCCACAGGCTGTGGTCCATCACATGATTCTTGGTCCTGATTGTTGGAGAGTTTCTGTGAAGAAAATTTTGGTGAGCAAGGTTCCTTTATATCGTGCTACTACTGAGTTTATGATACTTGAAGACGCACTAAACTCATTTATTGCTTGGCCAGCAAAATATGTTATATAGTATATTTATTAGTACAATCAGACTTTAAATTTTGTAATCAAGATGATATGCTTATGTGTTTTTATTCTTCAAATTAAGTATATTAGTTTTTATTGATTGTATTATTATTTATAATTTTGAATTATATGTTGTAATATTGCATAATGTTTTGCAATAAATTGAAACCAATATGAATGGTATAATAAATAAAATTAGAATTTCTTAAAAAAAATTGTCAGATTATCTACTACGGGTGGCGCCCATAGTAGAAAATATTATATTAAAAAAATCAACTACAGGCAATGCCCGTAGGGGAAAATAGTTTCTCCTACGGCCATTGCCCGTAGTGGAAACCTCATTTACTACGGTAACCACTACGGCCTTTACCTTGACTATCCACTACGGCCACAATTATAGCGGGCCTGCGCCCGTAGTGGATGCTCATCCACTACGGGCATTACCCGTAGTGAATGAGCTGTTTTTTTGTAGTGTGTAAACCGATTAAACCGAACCAAACAAAACAAGTCCAATTCGGTTTCAGTTCATTCAGTTCACTTGTAAAGTTTTGGCTGGTTCAATTCACTATTTGAAAAACAGATGAACTGGTAGTTTTAATTGTTCATAAAAAACCAAACCAAACCAAATGACGCCCACCCCTAATAACACCTGACATGCATCTTTATTTTCATTTTTTTTTTTAGAAATTAAACCAACCCTTATTTCAATAAAAATGTTATTTGTTATGTTATTAAATTAGATTTTCTAGTTCAAGTTACAATAGGTTATTTGAATCTTAATGGGATTTGGAATATCAATTAGTCCTTATAAATAGGCTTGTCAAGTAACAATCAAAAAGAAGAAAAGATAGTCATAGAAATATCACTCAATAAAATTCAATTAGGATAAATAGCCTAATTAAAAATATTTTTTTAGAAAAGATTATTTTTTTACATTTGGTATCAGAGCAAGAGTTAAAGATCCAAGGAGATACAAGAGAAAATGGAGAGGTCTAAGAGGTCCGGAGCAGATTAGGAGTCGTTCAAAAATAGTGCAGCAGTCATCACTACAGCCATGCACCGCTGCACCTGCCTCTAATTGACACCACACGTTAGTCGACATCTCCACCACCAGACTGTGTGGAATCTTTCGATCTTCAAACTTCTCTAAAGAGCCGCCATCAAAAGAGTAGCGAAAACCCATCAAAATCACAAACAAAGTCCAAACGCTGACCCTCCTCCTCAACTAACCAATGTCGGTGAGTTGACCAACACCACCTCTAGGAAAACAATGCTCTGGCATCAATGAATCAATCCCAAGTTTCGTTTCAAGTTTTGGAGATAAAATTAGAGAGAATCGAAGCCGAAACCATTTGTCAACAGATCTATGCCAATCTCTCAAGAATTTAACAAAAGCAAGGCCAGCGGTGAACTCAGCATCTTATGATCTACCAGATCTAACATTACTATAGCCAACCGGCGTAGTTGAAGGAGAGCGTGCATCATATGCGCTGCCACTATGCGTGAATTTCACTAACCGACATCATTTCGAGAAAATTTCTTGGACGTTTGAGCAGACATGGCTATGAACAACAACAACAACATGTTTCAACCCCAGATTTTAAAATTTGACAGAAAATCAAATTTTGAATATTAGAGAGCTCAGGTACAAATTGTAATACACCCTCTCGATAGTTTGTACTGTACACGTACAGGTATTATAATATATATTTTTCTGAAATTGATTGTACGATACTATAATGGAGTTTATTGGACGATTAGTACGATTTCATAAAGTATATACGAAATCCAATTACACGTTTCGAAATTTCTAGTAAGGATTTTCCATAAATTAGATGTTAAAAGTATTAAGGGTATCAGAGACTTAGAAAATATCTGGAATGGTTTCAGATGATTAATAAGGTTCCATAAAGTAGATGAGAAATTTAAATTATAAGTTTTGGAGAACATAGTAAAGATTTCCATAAATTGGAGTATGAAGAATAATTATTGGAAGTCAAAATATATTTTTACGATATGAGGTTATAATTTAATTAATTGATGGAAAAGTAAGTTGAAATGGATTTTTGTGGAAAAACGTTAAGGATTGTTATGGATTAAATTGACAATTAAAGTGTTATTGGACAAGTATATGTAATTAGTTTTCAATTTGTGGTCACGTTATGATTTTAAAATGAAAAGGGGCAAATTGTAATTAGAGATAAGTAATATAAAATAATATAATATAATATATATATATATATATATATATATATATATATATATATATATATTAGAATCAGAAATGAAGAAGGGAGAAGAAAACAGAAAATGAAAATAGAGGAAAAGAGGCGGTGGAGGAAAAGAGAGAGGGAGAGGGAGAGAGCAGGTCGGCCGGAGAAGGAACAGAAGAGGAAGAAGAGGGACAGAAGAAATGACAGCGGCTAGGAGAAGGAGAAGAAGAAAAGGGAGAGTAGAACCGTGAGGAAGAAAGAAAGAGGAGAAAGAAGAAGGAAGAGAGAGAGAGAGAAAGCAAGAGAGGTGGCCGGCCAAACAAGAAGAAGTGCAGAAACAGTGCAGAAAAATAAAGAAGAAAACAGAGCAGAAGAAGAAGAAAAGAAAAAAAAGAAGAAAAAGAAAAGAAAAGAGAAAGACTAGGAGAAGTCTCGGTCAGCCAAGGAGAAGAAGATGAGCAAGAGGATGTTGGGTAAGTGTGATGAAATTGATTTGGAATTTTGATGAAATGGTTTGTGTTGTAGAATTGGTAGTTGAAATTGATGAAATTAATTTGTTTTGGAGGTTTGGGTGATAATGTTGATGATGGATTTTGTTGATTTAGAAATTGATTGCGTTTGAATTTCGTTTGAAATTTTATTGTTGAATATAAAGTAAAATTGATTGATGAGTTTTGTGATTTTAGTGTTCAATTTGGGTATTTGGTAGTATTTTATTTGAAATTAGTTTAATTGGAGTTGATTGAAATGAAAATCGAGGAAATTAGTAAGTAAAGAATTGGGGATTTGATGATTTTGAGTTTGAATTAGTTAATTGAGATGTTATTTGTGTAATTGGAGTATTTTTGAATTAATTGATGGCTTGAATTTAGAATCATTAAGTAAGGAATCAAAATGATTCTCATATTAATGAATTTGTAGTATGGAATTTGTATGATGCTGTGTTTGGAATGAAATTGAATCATTAATTTTGAGGATTTTTAAAATTAAATTCGAAATTGAAGCTCAAATTAGTTTAATCAAGTTTAATGAAGTTGAATTTGATGTTGTTAAGTGAAAGAAATTCATTTATGTTAAATTGATGAAGATTAGAATGAATATTTGTGTAGAAATTGAATGTTGATGGTGTAGAGAATTTGATTATTGGGTAATTAAGTATTAGAAATTGTAATTGTATAAATTGATACAAATTGATGCTTAGAAATTTAAGAAAATATGTTAGATTGTGTTTAATGAAATTCGATTTAACAGAAATTGATTTATTTAAGGAATATACAATCGTAGAGACATGATTTTCAGTAAATTAAATGTAATTTTATGAGAATAGAAGAAATTGTAGAATAAAGTGTTAAACATGTGAATAGAGTTGTTGTATTAGTGATTATATTTACATTAATGATTTATTTGAAAATATATTACTTTAGGGAGAAATCTCCGTAGTATGGGAGAAAAAGAAATGTTATGGAAAGTCAAGAAATGTTTTGAGTGTAAAATTTATTTTAAAGTAAAGTATATTTTATTTTAATAATATGTTTCATTTAAAGTTTAGCAAGTTAATATTTTTATTTAAGTTAGTGTAAAATCAGATTTTCAGTTGAATTACATTTAGTTTATTTTCTTTAAGTTTGATTTAGTATTTGTGATTTCGTATATAATTGTTATTTAAATGTGTTTTAATCAAAGTATTTTAAATTTTAGAAGTTCAGAATTTATATTCATTTAATAAATATATTTTACATATATTCTATGGTTTTTAAATCAAAAATTAGTTTTCAAAGTACAAAAAAATAGTTTTCAAACCATGGATACCCATTTATTATCAGATTATCAGCAGCTTATCAGATTATCAGTAGTAGACCCGGCCGGTACATCCCAATTGTGTGTGGCAAGTTAAGGGGGGGACAGTCCGCTAACTCCAAGGGGGTTGAGTCTGTCGAGTCTGTCAGTTGTCCACACATTGGGGTGTTGTCTCACTCTTGTCGCGATGTAGCATTCCGCAAACTGTGAGATGTCTTTTATCAGATTATCAGAGTCACCAGTGCGGCACCAAATTAGTCGCCTAGTGACACCCTCCATATGGTGCGGCGCTGATCGGTCATTTATTTTCATATAATTACGACCCTTAAACCGTATCTTTTAATTGTATTCTTGAGTATTTTTGGTGCTTTTGACTAGTGTTTTCCTTGAGTGTACAGGTTTAGGGACCTAAGTGATGATTTTATATATTTTTGAGGAAAAAGTGTAATTTCAGTAACTTTGTGGAAGGGCATCGATGAAAGCATGTGAAAGTTCTAGGGAAAAATCGTAAATTCAGAAAGTTCCACCAATTTAAGTGAAACGGTGCGTTTTGCACCTAAGGAATTTGAGTTAGTGGAACAGCGTCGTTTTGGACCAAAGCATTGGTCCAGGTCCAAAACGGCGTCGTTTTGGTTAAGAAAGAAAACAAAAAAATAAAAACCCATGCAGACCGCGACCAGCACCTCTAGCCTCTCCTCGCGATGAAGACGCCTATGCCAAACCAGTGAGCTGCGCGAGCTCAACCGCGACCTGTGCTCGCGTCCTCCACCTCGCGGCGATGATGACCCAGCCCAGCAGTGTACAACCCGAGGGGCAGCGCGACCTATGCTCCTCGCGGTGTAGCTCGCGATGGAGAAGAAAAGAGAACCAGTGAATGTGGCGAGGAAGACCGCGACCTGTGCTCCTCGCTGTGTAGCTCGTGGTGCAGCAGCTCCTAGCTGTCCAGTGAAGGCTGCGACCAAGCCACCGCGGCCACAGGTCGCGGTGAGCGAAAAACGCGCCCTAACGGGCTGCTATAAGAAGAAACGTGCAGCAGCTGGGCAGGGGAGAGAGAGTTCGTGGCAGCCAGTTCCAGCAGCCTTCAAGCTGCTCCATGGGTGGTTTTCCACCCTTCTTGCTCCTCTCAAACACATCCCAAGCATCCCAAATCATCACAACAATCTCTAGTTCGTAAGTGTTAATTGAAGAAGACGAAGATCAAAAGCGGAGAAGTTCAAGCCGGACCAAAGCGGGACTTCGAGTCTTGAGAGCTTCGATGGGTTGTATTTCATCTCATTAATCTTCCTTTGATTGTTCATTTATGATTTTGAGTTGTTAGAACTATTGTTAGGTGATTTTCGGAACTATGAACGGATTGGATTTTATTGTTTATGAATATATTTTATGTGATTTATTTCATGATATTATGTGCTTAATAATAATCAATATGTTTTCCATTTCCGTGATTGGAACCTTGTGACCACCTAGCATTATCCTCCATTGAATCCGTTTCGCTTGATTTTAATTGTTTTAGTCAATTTAATTTAGTTTAATTATTGAAAACCATGATTATGGGCTAAACTTGTAAGTTGGGGTTTTGATGGATCTTATTCTTTGATGATTGAATGAAATGATTGTTTAATTTGTTGCGGTTGATTATTGCATTGTTGAGTGGTTTTATTGTGCTTAATGCTTTGAATGTGAAGGCCTACGTTTAGATGATAAATTGGTTGTGTGTTATGTACCGAGAGCAGACGCCCACAACGTGCTCGATATAATGTCCACCACAAGTAGAATTGGATAGAGATATACTAATTTGCTTGTGTGATCACATAGGGTGTTTATTGTGACTAATGCATTTCCATGCACTTGGATATACCATCGAGAGATAGGATATTAGTGTGTGCGGAATAGGTCCGATTTACCTCGAGAGGGGACTTTGGATAAATTAGATAAACACGGTCATCTTCATGAATAATTAACCTCAACAATATGCTTTCATGGAACTCAATTGGATGGAATAGGTGAATTCAAATACCCTAACTCATCTCTCATATTGGTTGCTTGCTTTATTTTCATGTCTTTATATTTTTATCCTTTAATATCTTTCGATTATCCAAATAGAAATAGGCTTGGTTAATTTTAGTACTCAACGCCTAAATATCCCTGTGGAGACGATAATTTACTCATCATTTTATTACTTGTGCCGACCCCGTATACTTGCGGGTACAAAAAGTCGTGTCAGGCGCCACCTGAGTCGCCCTATGGATTATCAGTTATCAGATATGGGTTTTCCATTGACTTTATCAGAAAAAGTTTTATCATAAAAGATTTATTAGAAAAGTTTTATCAGAAAAGGTTTATTAGAAAAGTTTTATCAGAAAGGTTTTATCAGAAAAAGTTTTATCAGAAAAGTTTTATCAGAAAGGTTTTATCAGAAACGTTTTATCAGAAAAACATTATTAGAAAAGTATATTATTTTAGGATTTCAGTTATTAGAAAAATATATTATTTCAGTTTATCAGATTTCAGAAAAGTATATTATATTAGTTTATTAGTTTTCATAAAAGTATATGATATCAGTTTTCAGTTTTCAGAAAAATATATTATCTCAGCATTTCAATTTTCAGATCAATATAATATTTCAGCTTTTCAGTTTTCAGTAAATTATATATATATTATTTCAGCTTTTTTTTTAGATTTTAAAAGTATGCAGTATTGCAGTTTATCAGTTTTCAGCAATAACAGAAAGATTGAAAGGTTTTCAGTATAGTTTTCAGAATAGTTTTCAGAAAATAGTTTATCAGTTCAATATTTTCAGAAAACAGATTTATATTCTTTTCAGATTTCAGGGAGGTTATTAGAAAAAGGATTAAAGTTTATTTATAAATTAATAACACTCACTGAGCTCCTTTAACTCATATTAGTTTTATGTTTTTAAATCAACCTCCCAGGTTCAGATACAGACATCGTAGGGACTCCGAAGACCAGTGGGACCAGTCAGAGGATGCTGTGACTGTTTTACAAGCATATAAATGTTTTAGTTGTTAAGTTTATATTTTCGTATTGTTTTAAGTACATGAGCATTTTATTGAAAGATTTGATAACTATTTATTTTAATATTTAAACTGTTTGAGTTGTGATTGTGGATTGTCGAAATGGACCGAAGGTCCACAGTAGTTGAGATTTGAAAACAAATATAGAAGTGTTCAAGTTGTTTTATGCAGGTCTCCAAGATTTGGTAGTCTTAGAAAAACAGAGGAGACTCTGCCAAAATTTTATAAAATAGTTTGTATAAAAAAAAAAAAAATTTCCTAATCAAATTTTCAGAATACAGAAATGGCTTAGCTTCACGAAGCCTTTCAGTGGGGCAAGTCTCGACTGGGAAGCTATCGTAGAGTGCCGGCAGGCTACCTAATGGGAGATAGTAGGTTAGGGGCCTGCCACATTTGTGGTTTGAGTATCAAGAACTTTGGGGACTCACAAAACAAGGTTATACGTAGTCAATCTATTCAACAACACTGAAAAAAAGACTTAGAGGCACGATGTTCATCAACTAATCAATTGACTCACAAATTTTTGAAAAGACTGCACATGCTACAACTGTGAAACAAGCGTAGGAAATGTTGATGAACACTTACAAAGCAGTTGAGATGGTGAAAAAGGTGCGTTCACAGACCGTGTGTAATCAATTCGAGCTTCTTCAAATGAAAAATTCATAAAAGGTTGAAGATTATTTCTCTCAGATATTGGCACTTGTCAATCAGATGAAGTCCAATAGTGAGACAATTTCAGATATTTAGATTATGGAGAAAATTCTCCGAACTATAAATTCCAAATTCGAGTACAAAATCACTACTGTGAGGACAAGTTACAAAATCACTTACATAGTTAGTTCGTTTGTGGAATCGTAGATCAAGTGAAGTAGCTTCGCAAGCCTCCTGTCATCTTTAAGGGATTACACTTCATGGTAAGATTATATCTTGACTTGTGATTCTTGAAGAAATTTAGGTGCACACATATACACTTCATACATATGATACACTTCATCGTAGGTTTAATCGTCACATGCAGGCTTAGTACGTATTTTGTGATGGCATGCAGATTTATGTAAATCATTTTCCTTGTTGGAAATGCTGTGCTTGAGTTTCTAGCTATTTGTGTAAGTCAGCATGTGTGTTTATCTTCTGAGAAACCAAGTTGTTTCTCAACTCGTGACCCTATACGGGATCCTACACTCGTAAGTGGTTGGTCCCAAATTCAGCTAGTGTGCAATAGTTGGAACTCGCGACCTTGGTGAAGTTATCCTCTGATCACGGTTTGCTTCGCAGGTTCAAACCAGAGAGTCTAGACTAGATTCGCGATGGTGTGACCGTGACCCTATGGTCGCGGGTTGTGACGTAAGTTCCATTCCAAAGAGCGTTGGATAAACTCGTGACCAAGGCTCGCTAGCATATGCTCGCGAATTGTCCATCGCGAGTCCAAGCTAGTGAGTTCCAAATTTGGACTACAATGCATAGGTGCGACTTCATGCATCAATGACTAGATTGCAAGTGCCACGTATGGCTTCTCGCGACCTTATGTTGTGAACATATGGTCGCGGGAGAGATTCGACAGTCATGTTTGGTTCCCAAATCTCGCTGGTTCCAACTCGTGACCCCAGGCCACGACCTCTTGGTCGAAAGTTGTGGTCACGATTTTCTCATTAGAGAATTTTTAAGTGAAAAATCTAGTCCCCTATAAATAGCACCACTTTCTCTTGAAAACCCTAAGAGTGTTTTCTCTGATTTTTTCTAAAGAGACCAAGAGAATATTCTCTCTAAAAACGCTCTAAGTTGGAAAAGCGAGCTTTATGTATCAGGTTTAGCGTTACGCGTGGTGACTGATATTAGGTCTGTACAGTGAAAAGTTCAACAAGTTCGACATATGCATTCTTTAGAAGAATGAAATTTACTATAGCACGTGATTCATATCACCCGTGTTAAGTGATCAAAGTAAAGGAAAATGAGTAAATGAATCCTTGCTTCCTCATTATGTAAGTTGCTTGAGGTTCGATGAAACCTCAAATAATGTCCTTGTGACCATTGACTTAGTTACTGAAGTAAAGAATAATGTTAGCTTCCTTAGCGTATTTTTTTTATGGTTATGGTATAATTCCGTTTATGAAATACGAATAGGATAGCAGTTGCCTTTTAAACTGAGATACAAGTGTTTGATTGGCTGATTTAATGTTTCTTCATAAGTTTATGGTATTCACTGTTCGACAAATAGTATTGAATACAATTGTGAATACATGAAACAGTCAAGCATGACAATTAAATATGGGACATACGTGAGTGAAAAATAAATTTGATACAGTGTATATCAAATTTCAAGCTCCAATACAAGTTAATTGTTCATCGATCACACTGTGCATTTGCTAGTATGTATATTTGTAATTAGACCCAAAAGTACAAGTAACATCACTCTATAAGATTTACATTGTCTTGCGTGAGTGGGCGGGATGTTGAAAGAATTGTACGCTCAAGTGGAAAGATCAGATAATTATTGGGTAATTACTAATAATAAAATTACCATCTGATTAATAACTGAAAAATGACATCAGTATAATTATGATAATGATATCACTATCTGATATTTGAACTTCATATAATTGAAATAATTGATCAGGTCAGATAGTTAAATGACATTTGAATTTATTCAAATACGTGACCAGGTCAGTTGGTTAAATGATTAAATGATAATTCAAATTTAAATTAGATTTAAATTATAATTGTAAATCAGATAAAACCTTGAGTCTATAATTAGCAGCCTGTGCTATTCATTTAATCAAATCATTTAGAAATATCAGAGCGTACGGTAAAGAGTGTTAAACATAAAGAGTGTTTTATTTTAGAGTTTCTCTTTCATGGCTTTTTTTCCAGTCTCCAGCACTTACACATTGAGTTGAGATTGCCTTTATTTTAATCGCTTTCCTACCGGTGATACAATCCTAATATCCTACTTCTTCTGCGATGAAAATCTTGATAACCAACAATATATATATATATATATATATATATATATAAAGTATTAACAACTAACCATACACTAATAATAAACATCTAACCATATGTATGTTGATAATAATATTTCATTTACTTGTGATGATCAAATATTTATATTTCTTTTAATGATATGCATGACTTTGAACTTTTTTTTTTTTTTCTCTTAGGACTTGGGGGGAGGGGAGATTCAAACTCAAAAATTCAATTTCATTAAGAGGTGTGGTTACCATCAAACTAAACATATTTATATTTATATTTTTTTAATGATATGCACGATGTTGGAATATTAAGATGAACATGGAAGGTAGTTTTAGAATAAAATCATTGGATTAAATCAATTTGATATAATTGATCTAAAAGTTAAGGTCGGGCTAAAAAGCATTGTTTGCTGCTAGATAAAATTGTGTGTGATTCCAAATATAAAATACTGGGTTATGTCTTGGTGGACGGTGGTTGATGAACAGGATGAAAATTTCTAACAAACTTTTGACAAGTTGTCAATGATGAACAGGATGAAAAGTTATCACATGAAATGATCCCATTCAAATTCAACAGCTGATAAGCAAGCTTCACACTACCTTGGCTTCGAAAAAATTGGTTTCATTAGTTGTTTTTTGGGATTCGAAGCTCACAACAACTCTTCTGGCTTATATCTTACACAGTCCAACTATATAGGTGATCTTCTCAAGAAAACCAATATTGCATATTGCAAACCATGTGACACTCTAAACAGTGTAGGTATAAAGATTATTTTGGTAGATGTGTGAGAGATATGAATAGCCCAGCTGGAAATAATGGTGCAGCAGCAGTAGCAGTAGTTTATAACATTGCTGCTGGAAATAACAGTGCAGCAGCAACTTGTAACATTGCTGATGCTGGAACGTGTAACAGAGGAAATAACAGAGGCAACACAGTAGCTTATGCCATGCTACCATGCACAGACGTTCAAGGAAATGCTGTTGAACAATGGAGTCTCCACATTGATTAATGGAGTCTCCACAATGTTCAATGTAGTCTCCACTATATTCAATGGAGTATCCATTAAGCTAATGGAGCACTAAAATGGTCCACACATGTTAGTGACAATCAATGTGTGATCAAGTCTTGGCCAAGTGTTTGATGGAAACCTTGGCCAAACTTGGCTATAAATACCTTTGGTCCCCAAGCTCAAAACTCATTCAATTTCTAAAGCTTACACCATCAATTTTGAGTTTTTAGAGTGTTGGAAGAACCAAAGGCAGAGGAAAAACCAGTGATAAAGCTTTGTTCCATCAATGGCAGGAGGTAAGTTTTTTTTGGTATTATTGAGTTATCGATCCTTATTCAAGTCTTAATTCCGCATTTAGGATCGAATATAGCTAACATTTGGTATCAGAGCATGGTTAAATTCTTGCCTTGATGTGTTTTGCAACATGCTTTTCCATCTCTGTTTTATTTTTTCTGCCGAAAGTTTCAAAAATATTGGACTTTATGTTTTAGTTGTTTTTGATGCACAAACTCATTACAAATCATTAGTATATTGATTTTCTATGAATTTTGTGATTAAAAACAATAAATTCGGTTGCCGGAGGAGTGTTTTATGACCGGGTTTTGATTCCGGGTCCGCGGGTCGTAACCGGGTCTGTGTGACCCGGGTGGAGGTTGAAGATGATCCAAAACGCAGCATGTGCTGTCGTTTTGGATCATAATACTGTGCCATTTTATAAAACAGTCCTTCAGGTGTTCAATATTTACGAATATTAGCTTAATTACTGTCAGTTTTGCAAAAATACCCTTCTTTCATTTAGTTTTGCAAAATGCGATTTTTATGAACAATTTTTGCATAATTTAATTCTTGGGCTTTTATTTGTGTTATGCCTATTATAAATTTTGCATATGTTATTTTATATATATTTATGATAATATATGCAATATTAGGATGAATTAAATTGTGAAAATTTATTAATTATACATAACAATAACATGATTGTTTTAGTTATTTTTATGATATTATGTCATTATTTTATGCTTGAATTATTGTTTTTACATAATATTAAGTTTAAATTATGTAATTGTTAAGTTTTATTATGAGAATAGTTAAATGTATAAAATTAACATAATATACAGTAAATTATGATTAAATCATACAATATAGGAATATTCTCATAAAACTTAAAATATATATATATATATATATATATATATATATATATTTTTGAGCATAAAAGAAAATAATGTCTAAGTGATCCATATAATTTTGTTAATTAGAGATTAGCCACAGCATCTTTAATTGAATAAAATTATATATTCGATTAATTAGGATCACATAAAGAAAAATTTAGACATTAATTGTAATTAATTATTCTTAATATAATAAATTTTATCCCACAGGAATTTTTATTATATTTAGAAAATTAATTAGGATAAAGTATCAAGTTATTCGTAATTTACCCACAGGAATTATGAATTAAATAACTTGATAGTTTTATTATAAAGTTTAGTCAAATAGAAAATATTAAATTATAATCATAATGTATCCTTGAACTTATGAATTAAGTAAATAATTTAATTATTCTATTATAAAGAATAATGAATCTTATTGAATTAAAAATTTAGCCCACAAGCAATTTTTATGTCATTTAGATTCCATTTTTAAACATGATTTACATTGGTAAAACATGAACTTTATTTAGTTCTCAATTTAACATAAGCATATAAACTTTATGCAGCATCACAACCTACAAATTTTTCTGATATCCGATGTGATATTCCCGAATTAAAGGGTGATAACTATAAAGTATGGAAGGAGAGAATTCTCCTTCACTTAGGGTGGATGGATATTGACTATGCTATTAGGCAAAATGAACCACCTGCAATCACGGATACTAGCTCTACAGCGGACATCACGCTTTATGAAAAATGGGAGCGATCTAATCGCCTCAGCGTGATGTTCATTAAGACCAAAATTTCTGATAGTATTCGTGGTTCTGTGGATCAACTAGACAATGTCCGAGACTTGCTAAAAGGCATTGACGAGCAATTTGTCACTTCAGAAAAAGCATTAGCAAGCACTCTAATCATGAAGTTATCATCCCAAAGGCTCACTAGTGTCAAAGGTGTGCGCGAGCACATCATGCAAATGAGGGATATTGCGGCTAAATTAAAGAAACTCGAGGTTAATATATCTGAATCTTTTCTTGTGCACTATATCCTGAACACCCTTCCACAACAGTACGGGCCATTCAAAATCTCGTACAACACACATAAGGATAAATGGTCAATCAATGAATTAATGACCATGTGTGTTCAAGAGGAAGGGAGGCTTCTAATGGAACAAAGTGATAATGTGATGTTGGCTACACAAGGAAAGGGTAAGATTCAAGCCAATCAGAAAGGGAAAGGTAAAATACCTCCCAAAGCTGATATTAAGAAAGAATCCAGGTGTTTCTTTTGTAAAAAGAAGGGACACATGAAGAAGGATTGCGCCAAATTTAAGAAATGGCTTGAGGACAAAGGTAAACAAATCTCGTTTGTTTGTTATGAATCTAATATGGTTAAAATAAATATTAACACATGGTGGATTGATTCTGGTTCTACAATCCACATTTCGAATTCCTTGCAGGGTTTGCAAAACCTAAGGAAGCCAGTGGGAAGTGAGCAAAGCATCTTATCCGGAAACAAGATGGGCTCACATGTGGAGGCTATTGGAACATGCTATTTAACTTTAAGTAGTGGCTTTGTTTTAGAATTGGACAAAACCTTTTATGTTCCAAGTTTTTCAAGAAAATTAATTTCAGTTTCAAGACTTGTACCTTTTGGATATTCCTTTAATTTTTCAGAAACATCTTTCAGTTTATTTTATAAATCTGATTGTATTGGGAATGGTATTTTATCTGATGGTCTTTACTGTATTAATTTACAAAACAATGCCGCTTATAATACAATGCATGTTCAAACTGGCACTAAAAGATGTGTTATTGATGAGGATTCCTCTACATTATGGCACCGGAGATTAGGTCATATCTCCATAGAAAGAATTAAAAGATTAGTAAAAGATGGAGTGCTTAGTACTCTGAATTTTACTAATTTTGAGACTTGTGTGGACTGCATAAAGGGAAAGCAGACCAATAAGTCAAAGAAAGGTGCTAATAGGAGTTCTGACATATTAGAGATCATACATACTGATATATGTTGTCTAGACATGGACTCATATGGTCAGAAATACTTCATCTCTTTTATTGATGATTACTCACGATATATGTATCTCTACTTGCTTCATAACAAGAACGAAGCATTAAATGCCTTTAAAATCTTTAAGGCTGAAGTAGAGAAACAATGCGGAAAGCAAATTAAGATCGTGAGATCAGACAGAGGTGGTGAATATTATGGTAGATACACCGAGAGTGGACAAGCACCTGGACCATTTGTGAGGTTTCTTCAAGAGAATGGGATTGTTGCCCAATACACCATGCCTGGTTCACCGGACCAAAATGGTGTAGCAGAAAGAAGAAACCGAACATTATTGGATATGGTGCGGAGTATGCTTAGCAGCTCTAATCTTCCTAAATCCTTGTGGACTGAAGCACTTAAGACGGCAGTGTATATATTAAACCGGGTTCCAACCAAGGCTGTTCCTAAAACTCCATTTGAATTATGGAAAGGTTGGAAACCGAGTTTGCGACATATGCGCATTTGGGGATGCCCGTCTGAAGTAAGAATTTACAATCCACAAGAGAAGAAACTGGACCCAAGGACCATTAGTGGGTATTTCATTGGATATGCTGAAAGGTCTAAAGGTTACAGATTTTATTGTCCATCTCATAACACTCGGATTGTGGAATCAAGAAATGCCAAGTTTCTTGAATATGACCTGATCAGTGGGAGCGATCAAATCAGGAACATAATTTCTGAAATCGATCATTCAGTATCTCAACCTTCCACTTCAGGTGATAGATTGGTTATTGTTCACAACGCCCCTCAAGTACAAACTGGTGTTGAACAACCAATCATTGAAGTTCCACAAGTTGTTGACAATATTCCAGTAGATCATGTTATTCAAGAGTTTCCTGAGACTTCTGAACGACAAGTTGGACCACATATTTTCCAAGAAAATATTAGTACAACATTAAGAAGATCTACTAGAACTAAGAGATCAGCAATTCCCAGTGATTATGTTGTGTATCTGCAAGAATCTGACTATAACGTTGGAGCCGAAAATGATCCCGAGTCCTTTTCACAAGCCATGAGTTGTAAAGAATCTAAATTATGGTACAATGCTATGATTGATGAGATGAGTTCTATGAAGAGTAACAAAGTCTGGGACCTTGTTGAGTTGCCTAATGGTGCCAAAGCCATTGGTTGTAAATGGGTCTTTAAGACAAAGAAAGACTCATTGGGCAACATTGAGAGATACAAGGCAAGACTTGTTGCTAAGGGATTCACTCAAAAGGAAGGAATCGATTACACGGAGACATTCTCTCCTGTATCTAAGAAAGATTCCTTGAGAGTAATTTTGGCATTAGTAGCCCAATTTGACTTTGAACTACAACAAATGGATGTGAAAACGGCGTTTCTTAATGGAGATCTAGAGGATGAGGTTTACATGAAACAACCTGAAGGATTCCCCTCTAGTGATGGTGAGCAATTGGTTTGCAAGCTCAAGAAATCCATATACGGCTTAAAACAAGCATCCCGCCAATGGTATTTGAAATTCCACAATGTAATTTCTTCATTCGGTTTTGTAGAAAACATTATGGATCAATGTATATACCAGAAGGTCAGTGGGAGTAAAATATGTTTTCTTGTTTTATATGTGGATGATATTCTGCTAGCAACCAATGATAAGGGTTTGCTACATGAGGTGAAACAATTTCTCTCTGAAAATTTTGATATGAAGGATATGGGAGAAGCGTCTTATGTCATTGGCATTAAGATTCGTAGAGACAGATTTCAAGGTATCTTGGGTCTGTCTCAGGAAACCTATATTAATAAGGTTTTAGAGAGATTCCGGATGAAAGATTGTTCACCAAGTGTTGCTCCCATTGTGAAGGGTGATAAATTCAATTTGAATCAATGCCCGAAGAACGATCTTGAGAGGGAACAAATGAAAAACATTCCATATGCTTCTGCTGTCGGAAGCCTAATGTATGCTCAAGTCTGCACAAGACCTGACATTGCATTTGTTGTAGGAATGTTGGGACGATATCAGAGTAATCCAGGTTTAGACCACTGGAAAGCTGTAAAGAAAGTTATGAGGTACCTTCAAGGAACCAAAGACTACATGCTTATGTATCGACGGACGGATAATCTGGAAGTAATTGGCTACTCGGATTCTGACTTTGCTGGCTGTGTTGATTCACGTAAATCAACATCAGGTTACATTTTTATGATGGCCAGTGGAGCTGTATCGTGGAGAAGTGCCAAGCAGTCCTTGACTGCCACTTCCACTATGGAAGCTGAGTTCGTTTCTTGTTTTGAGGCTACTTCGCATGGTGTATGGCTTAAGAGTTTTATATCTGGGCTTAGAATTGTGGATTCTATCTCAAGGCCATTGAAAATGTATTGCGATAATTCAGCTGCTGTTTTTATGGCTAAAAACAACAAAAGTGGAAGTCGAAGTAAACATATCGACATTAAATATTTTGCCATAAAGGAACGTGTTAAAGAAAAGAAAGTGGTCATTGAGCACGTAAGCACTGAATTGATGATCGCTGATCCTTTGACTAAGGGCATGCCACCGTTCAAATTCAAGGATCATGTAAATAATATGGGACTTGGTTCCATTATGTAGTTCTTCATTGTATTAACAATGTTAATTAATGAAACTCTTAAATCAATGTGATGTTTATTCTCATATTTATGTGCACCTTAATTTAATTTTGAGAAATTCATCTATGTTGGACCAGAATAAACATAAGGTTTATTCATTAAGAAATATGTTGTCATATAAAGTATAATATTTAAGAAATGAATACATAGTAATACATGGAAGGTAATACTCGTTACTTAGAGGACTTACCACCTTGATTCTTGTATTTATTTCTTAGTATGAATTTATACATTTAGTAAGAAGTGTGGACCAAGTGGGAGAATGTTGAACAATGGAGTCTCCACATTGATTAATGGAGTCTCCACAATGTTCAATGTAGTCTCCACTATATTCAATGGAGTATCCATTAAGCTAATGGAGCACTAAAATGGTCCACACATGTTAGTGACAATCAATGTGTGATCAAGTCTTGGCCAAGTGTTTGATGGAAACCTTGGCCAAACTTGGCTATAAATACCTTTGGTCCCCAAGCTCAAAACTCATTCAATTTCTAAAGCTTACACCATCAATTTTGAGTTTTTAGAGTGTTGGAAGAACCAAAGGCAGAGGAAAAACCAGTGATAAAGCTTTGTTCCATCAATGGCAGGAGGTAAGTTTTTTTTGGTATTATTGAGTTATCGATCCTTATTCAAGTCTTAATTCCGCATTTAGGATCGAATATAGCTAACAAATGCTACAATATTTGAGAGCTCACCTTATCACTCTGGAGTAGCATCATATAGTGCATCGATCAGTCCACGACAAGCTGATCATAATCGCTACTGATTAGATTATGAATCAGCTTAAGTTAGTTACAAGTTAGTTATATATTCTTCTCAACTTGTAAAGTTTGTTAGAGTGGCTGTAATTGATCAAGTCAGTTATGATCAAACTATATATACTGATTGTAAAGAATAATGTAGAATATTCTCGACGAAAAAGAAATGAGCAACAATCATTTTGCCTCACACAACTTCTTCTATGTTTCTTCTCACAAAAACAGAGCTTAGTGTTCTTCATTATCATCAAGAACACCTTGAATCTGTTTTATCAGATTCTTCACAAGATGGTGACCCTTTTTCTGATCTTTGACTATATAAGAGTACCAATGGAGCATTGCAATATCTGTCTCACACCAAGCCATACATATATCTTTTATTGTTAATAAACGAAGCCATTTTGTTGCGGTTCAAATCAAGTGCTAAACTCACCCTAAAGTCTTTCAAAGATACTGACTGGGCAACTTGCCTATAAGAGAACAACAAGTGGCAATTGCCTTTTTCTGGGAGGTAATCTCATCTCTAGATGATGATAATTATACTTAGGATGCATTTCATTTTAATTTATTTGACTTAATAAAGATTGTAATTTTTGAACTCCACTCACTTATATTTTTCTCCAGGGGTACTAGGATTTAGTTTCTTCAAGGTCGAGCCACAAGATGATGCTAAAAGTTTTTCCACATTCATTATGCATTTACAAAATTATGTTGTGGAATATTTGCTTTTTCCTTACTTCATTGAGGGTTCCATTTTATTTTTCTTGAAAAATAAACTTGTCTTATTTGGTTGATTATCAGGAATGATTTTGAAATGTTATTTGATCTATTTTCTGGCTCCGATAGATTTTAAATTCTCTATTATGATTCTTGTGATATTTACTTTGAGAATCTATGAGATAAATTTATTGAAGGGAACCTCTTCCAATTGCATATTTCTAAATCTACAAAAACAAATTGATGTGAACATGTGATAGGAATTTTGGTAGCTTTCAATCCAAAGATTCTTAAATAGACAGGATCGACCTCCCATATGGTAATTTTTTTTCATCTTTTTTTTTTTAATACTGAATAAGTCTGAACTGTTTTAAAAATTGAATAGAGAATAAAACCTGAATGACATGTTTGTTTTTTTTTTTATTCTAACAAATAAATAAAAGTATTATTGTTTGGTTAATTTTAAGACATAAATATTCATATGAAATAAAATTGAAAATATATTAATATCAAAATGATAATTATTGAACAAAATATAGTAATTATGGAAAACATTATTGTAATTAGGATTTAACAGATAAATTAGAATTTACTTTTTATTTTAAGTAGTTTTTTTTTTTGCTAATATTTTTCAGTTGTTTGACCACTTAAAAAAAATAAAAATATCTTAATATGTTCAATTCAAACCCATTAATATCTCAATTCTGAGTGTTTTACGGACTCTTGTATGTATACTCGTATCTCTTGATTTACATGGGTGGGGTTAGTGTAGTATTCCCAATCAATAACTTCGTATTTTGGAGATATAGTCTGGCATGGAGCTGGGACAATAGTGGAATCTACTCATTCTTGTGAGAAGTAGATGAGTAGTTCCCTTAAGGGTTGATTCGGTAATTGAATAATAAGAGCGCTCAACTTTCTGTTTGTATAAACAGAAAAATAAATCCATAAGTCATTATGGGTATATATTATTCATTAGAGAATCAATAGTACTTTTAGGAACGAGAAATAATTAGAGAGCTAAGCCGTACTTTATGACCTGACTCTAATTATAAATTACTCGTGGATGATCAAACCGTATGCAATGATTAGATCGCGATAGACACTGAAATCAATTTCTGTAAAATATTTACAATTGTGAGAGTGCAGACTTAGATTTTTAGTGGAGTAACATTAAGGTTAATAATGGTGAATTATTGATTAAAGAGTTTAACTAATAATTTCGATATTATTGGAGTTCAAAACTGTAGGTCCATTTAGTCCCCTTGTTGGCTCACCTACACTATAGGAAATTAGTTATGGATATAAATAATTGGATTGTTAAATTATAATGTTTGCAATATTAATTGAATAATATTGATTATTAAAAATTAATAATATTTAATTATTAATTATTGAATTTTGATGGAAACCGAGGTACGAGTTCAAATGCTAGTGACAATAGAGGGTTAAAAATAATTATGAATTATTTAACCTGCAGGTCATATGTTCAATACTCTTTACTAGCCCTAGCATTTTAGAGCATCTCCAATGCTATTATGAATTTGGAGAAAATTGAGTGCCACATAAGATTTATATTGAAAAAGTTAAGAAAACATTCTCCAATGCAATTATCTAACTTTAATATTGATATGATGTGGCAAAAAAAAAAGTTAAAGAATATCAAATAGAGTTTATAATTGTAGATATCCTCCTTGATATGCTGACTAGGATTTCTAACTTTTTCCACCAATAAAATTTTAGCATTTTGTCAATGCATTAATTATCATATTGAATGGAGAGAGAATGTAACAAATGGCTTGTGGTGATTGGTTTAAAATTACTATTTAGATATTCACATTGGAGAAGTGAATATATATTTCTATAATTTTTTTGACAAGGTAGATTCATATTATTTAGAAATGCTGATGTGACACTGTTTAGATACTCAAAAATACATATTTGTATTGGAGATGCTCTTATTTGTAAATATGGGTTACCAATTGTTATTTAAATATAATTAATTAAATTAATAATTAAGATAAATGTTAAAAATTATTGTTTAAATAATAATAATGGTAATGATATTGAATTATTGACTTATTTAAATAATAAATGAGATAATAAAAAAAAGCTACGCTTTAAGTTTTTGCGTATGAAACAAGTCTAAGATAATTTTCCCTATGTATTTCTGAAAATTTGATGTAGGAAACAAGTTTAAGATAATTTTCTTTCTTTTGGTAATAATATAAAGAAAATAAATATACAAAGCATAATTAATCGAAAGCAATGAATACGGAATACAGTGGACCATAATCAAGATACAAACAAATATAATTAAACCGAAGAAACTAACAACTCTCGGAAACATGAACAAATTTAGAAAAAAGAAAAAAAGACAGAAACAACATTGTCCTCACATGCCTTCCTATAAGGTAATCATAGCTAGTATATAGATACTGAATTCAAGGGCTCGTAGTAGTTGCAGGAGGTGGAGAGAGGAAAGGGAAAGAGGGAATAGTTGTTGGGATAGTGGGGATTGAAGGCATGCTTGGAAGTGGAGGCAGCGTCATCTTTGGAAGACCTGGAATGGTTGGCAAGCTAGGAATTGGTAGAGATGGTTGGGTGGTCGGCAAGGTTGGTTGTGGCAGATTTGGGATAGAAGGCAATGGTGGCAGTTTTGGCTGAGGCAAGGTCGGCACTTGCAGAAGATTGCGAGCTGCTAGGCTGACATCAATGCTCGAAAAAGTTAAAGCGACAAACAAAACTAATATGAAACAATTGAGAGAGGCCATACTTAATTAGATGGTGTCAAGGGGTGTTTTCTTGAAGGATCTTTAACGAAGAATAATCAAAGAGAATTGTTTGAGTGGTGCAAGAGCCTAAAGTTAGGGTTTTATATCTAGACATCTATGGGGATGTGGGCCTTTGACAATCAGGTTGGTGAGTTTCCCTTCTTGTATGGTTGCCAAAACCCTCCACCCATGTAAGATTTTCTTGTTAGCTCAACTTCTTATCAATCCTTTAAAAAAAAATAAATAAATAAACAAATGTGGTTGATGTTGTTTAATTGAGCCTATTAGTTATAGTCATAAGTCAATCTTTTTAATATGTTTGTTTGGCGGCCTTTTTGGCTCTTGGCCCAGTTTGGCATTTCAGTTCTCTTTTTTTCTTTTATTATTGAAATAATTAAACTTGACAAATTAATTTATAGGAGACTAAATGTTGGAAAATAAGCATTTTGAATCTCACTTTTGAGTTGGACAAACATCATGGGTCAGGTGAACTCGTGTTATTCTCTACCAGGAGGAGATGGAGATAGTGTATTTATTTGATCAAAATGATTTTCTTTGAATTAGAAATTGATGATCAAATTGCACCCAAGGAGATGGAAAAATGTGGCAAAATAAGTTTGTCCCACATGAGAAGAATATTAATGATATTCAAACCTATATATTCTTGACTCTTGTATAGCTGTAAAGTATGGATGCATAAAGGCTTTCTTTCGCGTGCAATGTGACTGTAATTCATGGACCTCGAATTCAAAGACTTGTGTGTGAGCACATCTTATAGCCCATTTGGTTTATTATTTTTCCAATTTAAATTTTAAATTTTAAATTAATTCAAATTGATTTCTGAATATAAACCAATTTTGTAATCAAATTGGAAATAAATTCAAATTTGAATAATGGCATTTGACTTTTGTAACCATATTTCCTACATGAATTATAAAATTGGGCACTTGTGTGAAAATTCTGATTTAACAGATTCAAGATTGTTCTTGATGATGAAGAACAACAACAACAACAGAATTGCTTGACAGAGAAGCAACACATATGGATTGATGTGTGATCAATGATAATTGCTCATTTCTGTTTCATTGAATAATCTGATCAAGTATATTTACAACAAGTATATATACATGAACTATAACCGACTCAATGAGTACAACACACCTTACCAAACTCAGCTGCAAGTGGTGAAGACTATATAACTAATTTCTAACTAACTTTGTAACAAGCTCAAGCTGATTCATAGTCAAGTCTATAATGATTATGATTAACTTGTTGTGGACTGATTAATGAACTAAACAATGCTACTCCAGAGTGGTAAGGTGAGCCATCATGTACGCTATCGTTTCTAAGAACATTGTTGCATGGCAACATGGTTCTGAAGCTTGTTATGCCACCTCTGTTGCAAGCTGCTAAATATGCAATATTACAAGTTGCTATTGTTGTGTCTTTGCTTGCATTGCTTTTTTGAGAATCATACACATCTCTCATATTCCCTCGTAAGCGAAAGGAAAGTGATTCAACTAAATTGAGCTTGGAACACAGAAAATGAAACCTGTCACGAGGCATACCTTTGGTAAGCAAATCAACAATCTAAAACTCAATGGGCACATAATGAGGCTCCACAAGACTAGCTGCAACCTTCTCACGAATGAAGTGAGTATCAATGTCAATATGCTTGGTCCTTGCATGGAAGACCGGATTGTAAGCAAAAGCATTGGCACTTTGATTGTCACACCATATAACAGTGTATTGTGGAAGAGAAATGTGAAGTTATGTGAACAAAGACTGCAACCAAAGGATTTCAGTGGTTAATTGAGCCACAGATCAATACTCGGCGTCAGCGCTAGAGCGAGCCACCACAGATTGCTTCCTAGACAACCAAGAGATTAAGTTGCTTCCATGAAAAATACACTGTCAACTTGTTGACTTCCTATCATCGACACTACTTGCCCAATCAGCATCCGAGTAAGCCTCTAGCTGCAATGTTGCTGATCTTTTAAACCATAATCCCTTATTTACAGTGCCATAAAGATAGCGAAGCACACGCTTGACAGCAAGCCAATGAGATTGCTTTAGGGAAACTAGAAACTGACTTAGTTTATTAACAATATCACTAATATCAGGCCTAGTGTAGCACATATATTGTAAGGCCCCTATTATACTTTGATAGACAGTGGGATCATCAAATGGTTCTCTATCATAAAGACTAAGCTTAGCACCCAAGCTAGTAGGAGAATCACAAGACTTGGACCCTAGCATATTGGACTTTTGTAAGAGATCAACAATATATTTAGATTGAGTAAGGTATAAACCTGTAGAGTCTCGGCATGCTTCAAATCTAAGAAAGTAGTTGATGGAGCTTAGAACCTTAAAAGGAAAGGTCTGCTGGAGCTGAGAAATCATAGCTTTAATTTGAGCAGCATTGCCTCTTGTGATGAGGATATCATCCACATAAACAAGCAAGTATAAGGTTGTTGTCCCTTGATGGTTGATGAAAAGAAAGACATCAGATGTAGAGTTGTGAAAGCCCCATGATAGAAGAGAAATCCTAAGCTTATGAAACCAAGCTCTTGGAGCTTACTTCAACCTATACAATGCCTTGACAAGCTTACACACATTAGGGGGTAGTTTGGAATCCACAAATCCATCTGGCTGGGACAGGGAAACTTGCTCTTGAAGATTACCATTCAAAAATGCATTGTTGATGTCAATTTGTACATCCCAGTTGAAGTGAATTGCAAGGCTGAGAATAACTCGGATTGTGGATGCCTTAACCACAGGACTAAAGGTGTCAAAATAGCCTAGGCCTGCAGTTTGGTTGAAGCCCTTTGCAACTAGCCTAGCTTTATGCTTTTGAATTGTACCATTTGGGTTGAATTTGGTTCTAAAAACCCATTTGCAGCCCACCACATTCATGCCTTCATGATAAGGGATAAGCCTCCAAGTGTGATTTGCCTGAAGAGTCTTGAATTCAGCTTGCATGACATCAAACCATTTTGGATCATGCATAGCCTGTTTCGTAGACCTTGGTTTTGTCTCAGCTACAACGCTTGCAGGTAAAGTGCAAGTAGCAAGATATGTTTTAGGTTGAGTTAATTTTGGTCATCAATACTCAGCCTAACGCCTCAATTCCCTCAAATTCGAATCGTAGTTTTTAATTGTTTTAATTTTTTTAGGTTGAGTTATTTTTGGTAATTGATAGTCATTGTTCTCGTGGGAACGATACTCAATTCACTCTTTATTACTTGTGTTGATCTTGTATACTTGCGAATTCCACAAAAATCCGCATCAAGTTTTTGGCGCCGTGGCCGGGGATAATTGAGTGTCAATATCAATAGCCTTTTACCACTTTGGAATTGTTCTTTTATTTTAATTGTTTTGCTTTTGACATTTTCAGCTAATTTCATGTTACATGAGATGTACGAGAAGCGTAGGACCTCATGAGCTCAAATCGTTTGATCCTGAAATCGAAAGAACTCTTCATCAACATTTGAGGGAAATCAAAGCACCAGCTGCTATGGACAACTCGAAAAATCCTGAAGCTAATCTTGGAGCACCGAATGTTCCGCGTCTTCTCAGGGACTATTGATGAGAATAAGGGAGCTACACCAAAGGATCCATTGCATGTTCTGGTTGGGCCAATAACAAGGGCAAGGGCTAAGAGATTCAAAGAAGCACTCAATGGCCTAATTCAAGACACATGGGCTGATTCTAAATTATTAAAGCCCAAGATGAATCCACATGAAGACCAAGGCTTGATTAACATCATCAAGGCAATTGAGTAGGCCGAATAAGAGAAGGCTTGGGAGTGTGGCACAATTTTGGTTTGGGCTTGATTTAATAGTTGCTTGTTTTAGTTTTGTCCATTTGTAAGACAATTATGGCCAATCTAGTTTTCTGTTTGTAAGGCCTTAATGGCCGAATATCTTGTTTCCTTTCCTTTCTTTTAGGGTTTCAGTATATAAGGATATTGATGGATGTAAGAAGGAGACTTGATTTTGAATGAAAATTGAGAGAGTTTTCTCTTTTGTTCTCTGAGAACTAACTGAAACTTATTAGAATTCTCTGTGGCGTTCCTTTTTGACTTATCAATCGAGTATTTCATCATTGATTGTGGCGTCCTTCTTTATACCAAGGTTCATATCTCGATATAGGTGTTGGGTCGCGGTTTCCATCCGAACCAGAGGTTAGAACGAAGTTCCTATCATTTCGTATCATTTGGTATCAGAGCTTAGGGCTCTAACATCAGGTTATTCTATCTTTGTTATTCTTCTTCTTTGATTTCGTTGATCACAGAATTATATCTTATTTCCAGAACTTCTTGTTAGTGTCCAGATCTAAGTTATCTATCTTTGTTATTCTGCTGCTTTGATTTCGTTAATCACAAAATTATATCTTATTTCTAGAACTTCTTGTGAGTGTCCAGATCTAAGTTATCTATCGTTGTTATTCTTCTGCTTTGATTTCGTTAATCACAAAATTATATCTTATTTCCAGAACTTCTTGTGAGTGTCCAGATTTAAGTTATCTATCGTTGTTATTCTTCTGCTTTGATTTCGTTGATCACAAAATTACATCTTGTTTCTAGAACTGCTCGTGCATGTCCAGATCTAAGGAAAAAAAAAAGAGTACAAAATTTTTATTTTGACCGATCGTGTAGTTGAATATATGTCAACTATTATTATTTCTCTTCTTGATTCGTGCAGTGATATTAAAAAAAAAAAATCCCGGTACTAGAAACTCGTTTTTGTTATTCTTGTCCTATTACTTTGTTATTCCAGTTTCGTTGTGATTCGTTTCGTGTGAACCTAGGAACTTTTGTTTCGTGTGAACGTGGCTAAGAAATCCTGGTTATTATTTGGTTAGTTTGATAAGAACTTTTGAGAAAAATTACGAGTGGAAAAAGGCAAGAGAGGTGAGGACATACTGAGGGTAAAAGTCGAATTTATTGTGTGAAATACGAGTGCAACTGAGTGAACAGTTTCTTGAGGGAAACACGTGAGGGAGTGAAGTGAGGACCTTCTTTTATATTTTTGCTAACGTTTTCTTGCAGCGCATATGTCTAAGGAAAGTGCTTCGGAGGAGATGTTGGGAAAGGTTGATACAAAGTTTATAATGGAAGCATTGACGAGGGAGATGGGGAGATTGTTAAGGGCTGAGATGGAACCGATTAATGAACGATTAGATCGGGTAGAAAATACACGTACGGAACAACCACCACCCGTTCCCCAAGCACGTAGGAGAGAGAGGGTTCCGGTTAGAGAAGAAGTTAATGATTACTACGGGGATGATAATGACTTAGAGGATGATGATCGCATGTCCCGTGTAGGTGCGGGGAGATTTAGTCGTGGAATGGGAGGTAAAGGAGTTAGGTATTGGGATAGAGAAGATAGGTATGGGAATAGGGGAGATAGGTATGTAGAGAGGGTTGATAATAATTTAGGTAGTATAAAGGTGAAGATTCCAACCTTCCAAGGTAAAATTGATCCTGAAGCTTATCTGGAGTGGGAGAAAAGAATAGAGCTGGTGTTTGATTGCCATGAATATTCTGAATTGAAGAAGGTGAAATTGGCAACCATAGAATTCACCGATTATGCTATTGTTTGGTGGGATCAACTGATTGTGAGTAGGAGACGGAATGGAGAAAGACCTATTGAGACATGGGAGGAGATGAAGACTGTTATGAGGAGGAGATTCATTCCAAGTCACTATTATAGGGGGTTTGTTTCAAAAATTGCAAACTCGTACTCAGGGGTCTAAGTGTGTTGAAGACTACTACAAATAGATGGAGATAGCCATGATTTGAGCTGATGTACAGGAGGACAGAGAGACGACTATGGCTAGGTTTCTCAATGGACTACACCGAGACATTGCAAATGTAGTGGAGTTGCAGCATTATGTTGAATTGACTGACATGGTACACATGGCCATTAAAGTGGAACAACAATTGAAGAGGAAGGGTTCCACACGGGTTGGGCAAAATTCGGGTTCTTCATCATCATGGAAACCGAATTGGAGCAAGAGATAGGACTAGCCTAGTTTCAAGGCCAAGGCCGAACCTTCCAAAGATCATAAGGCCGGAGGCACAATAAACCAAGGTAAACCAGATTCTCAACCTACTAGAAATCGTGACATTAAGTGCTTTAAGTGTTTGGGAGCAGGTCATATTGCATCACAATGCCCAAACAAGAGAGTAATGGTTTTGAAGGATGATGGTGGTATCGAATCAGAGGGTGAATCTGATGATGAGTCCATGCCACCTTTGGAGGATGCCGGTGACTTTGAATATCCGGTGGGTGGAGAGCTTTTGGTTACAAGAAGAGCTCTTAGTGCTCAAGCCAAGGAAGATGATGAGGTACAATGCGAAAACATTTTTCATACCCACTGCCATGTTAATGACAAGGTATGTAGTATAATTATTGACGGAGGAAGTTATACTAATGTGGCGAGCACTACTTTGGTAAAAAAATTGAATTTGAAAACTTTGAAGCACCCAAAACCTTATAAGCTATAATGGTTGAATGATACTGGGGAAGTTAGGGTGAATAAACAGGTGTTGGTGTCATTTTCAATTGGCAAATACAAAGATGAAGTTGTTTGTGACGTGGTACCAATGAATGCGGGTCATATCCTTTTGGGAAGACCATGGCAGTTTGATAGGCATGTGACTCACGATGGATACACCAATAGATACTCATTTGTACTCCATAAAAGGCCAATCACTCTTGTACCTTTAACCTCAAGACAAGTATATGAATATCAAGTGAGGTTAAAAGATGAGAGGGATGTTAAAAAGGAGAGTGAGAGTTCAAAAGAAAAAGAGGTTGATGAGAAAAAAGGAGAGAGAAAACAAGTGAGCGTTTATGCAAGAGACAGTGAGATCAAGAGGGCTTTGTTTTCAAATTAACCAATGATTGTACTTTTGTACAAAGAGGCTTGTTTTAGTACTAATGAAATTAACTCTTGTTTGTCTAGTGTTGTTGTTTCACTTTTGCAGGACTTTGATGAAGTGTTTCCTGAAGAGATGCCTATTGGTTTACCACCAATAAGGGGGATAAAGCACCAAATTGATTTTGTACTCGGAGCACCGATTCGAAATAGACCCGCATACCGAAGTAATCCCGAGGAGACAAAGGAACTTCAAAGGCAGGTTGATGAGCTCATGAAGAAGGGGTATGTTCGTGAGAGTATGAGTCCTTGTGCGGTTCCTGTATTGCTTGTGCCTAAGAAGGATGGAACATGGAAAATGTGTGTTGATTGTCGTGCCATCAACAATATCACTATAAAGTATCGACATCCTATTCCTAGATTAGATGATATGCTTGATGAATTGCATGGTTCTATTGTTTTCACTAAAATTGATCTAAAAAGTGGATATCATCAAATTAGGATGAAAGAAGGTGATGAGTGGAAAACTGCTTTCAAAACAAAATATGGGTTATATGAGTGGTTAGTTATGCCTTTTGGGTTAACTAATGCACCAAGTACTTTTATAAGATTAATGAACCATGTTTTGCGTGCTTTTATTGGAAAATTTGTGGTTGTTTACTTTGATGACATTCTGATTTATAGCAAAAACTTGGATGAGCATGTTGAACATTTAAAACTTGTTTTAGGTGTTTTAAGGACCGAAACGTTGTTTCCTAATTTTAAAAATGTACCTTTTGCACGGATAAGTTGGTATTTCTGGGTTTTGTTGTTAGTGCTAAAGGAATTGGGGTTGATGAAGAAAAGGTTAAGGCAATTAAGGAGTGGCCGACACCTACAAGTGTGGGACAAGTGAGAAGTTTTCATGGGTTGGCTAGTTTCTATAGGAGGTTTGTGAGAGACTTTAGTAGTTTAGCTGCACTTTAACTGAAGTTATCAAAAAGAATGTGGGTTTTAAGTGGGGTAATGAACAAGAAAAGGAATTTAACTTGATTAAGGAAAAATTAACTAATGCACCTTTGCTTGCTTTGCCTGACTTTACTAAAGCTTTTGAGATTGAGTGTGATGCTTCAGGAATAGGTATTGGAGCTGTTCTGATGCAAAAAGGACGTCCCATTGCATTTTTTAGTGAGAAAATAAATGGAGCAGCCTTGAATTATCCTACTTATGATAAGGAGATGTATGCTTTGGTTAGGGCATTGGAAGCTTGGCAACACTACCTTTGACCGAAAGAATTTGTGATTCACACGGATCATGAGTTCTTAAAGCATTTAAAAGGGCAGCACAAGCTAAATAAGCGGCATGCCAAGTGGGTAGAGTTTATAGAAACATTTCCATATATGATCAAGTACAAAAAGGGTAAGGAAAACGTAGTCACTGATGCTCTGTCTAGAAGGTACGTTTTACTTTCTACTTTGGATGCTAGATTGTTTGGTTTTGACTACATTAAAGAATTGTATGTGGAAGATGCTGATTTTGGCAATGTATTCAATGCATGTGAAAATGTTGCATTTGGCAAGTTTTATAGGCATGATGGATTTTTGTTTAGAGCAACTAAATTATGCGTGCCTAAGAGTTCTTTTTGTGAATTGCTTGTGAGGGAAGCTCATGGGGGCGATTTGATCGGGCATTTTGGTATAGCCAAGACACTAGATGTTTTGCATGAACACTTCTTTTGGCCTCATATGAAACGTGATGTAGAAAGAATTTGTGAGAAATGCATTACGTATAGACAAGCTAAGTCTAAGGTCAAGCCTCATGGTTTGTATACTCCTTTACCTATACCTAGTGGACCTTGGATTGATATTTCTATGGATTTTGTACTGGGTTTACCTAGGTCAAAGAGGGGTAGGGTTTCTATATATGTTATTGTTGATAGGTTTTCTAAAATGGCACATTTCATTCCTTATCATAAAGCTGATGATGCATCTCATATCACTAATTTGTTTTTCAAAGAAATCGTTAGATTGCATGGCATAGAGATGCTAAGTTCTTAAGCTACTTTTGGAAAACTTTATGGGGCAAGTTAGGAACTAAACTTTTATTTTCTACTACTTGTCATTCACAAACTGATGGTTAAACTGAAGTAGTTAATAGGACTTCATCTGCCTTGTTGCGTGCTATAATACAAAAGAACTTGAAAACATAGGAAGATGTTTGCCGCATGTAGAGTTTACTTATAATAGGAGTGTGCATTCTGAAACTCATTTTTCGCCTTTTGAAATTGTGTATGGTTTTAACCTATTGACTCCTTTGGATTTACTTCCTTTACCTGTGAATGAGCATGTTAACTTGGATGAAAAGAAAAAGGCACAGTTTGTTAAGCAAATCCATGAAAAGACTAGGCAAAACATCGAGAGGAGAACTGAGCAATATGCCAACCAAGCTAATAAAGGGCACAAGAAAGTTGTGTTTGAACCCGATGATTGGGTGTGGTTGCATATGAGGAAGGAACGGTTTCCAGTCTAAACTACTTCTAAGGGGAGATGGCCCATTTCAAGTGATTGAAAGGATCAATGACAATGCCTACAAGTTAGATCTTCCAGGTGAGTATAATGTTAGTGCAAGCTTCAATGTTTCTGATTTGTCTCCTTTTGATATAGGTGACGATTTGAGGACAAATCATTTTCAAAAAGGAGGGAATGATGAGAATAAGGGAGCTGCACCAAAGGATCCATTGCATGTTCCGGTTGGGCCAATAACAAGGGCAAGGGCTAAGAGATTCAAAGAAGCACTCAATGGCCTAATTCAAGACACATGGGCTGATTCTGAATTATTAAAGCCCAAGATGAACCCACATAAAGACCAAGGCTTGATTAACATCATCAAGGCAATTGAGTGGGCCGAATAAGAGAAGGCTTGGGAGTGTGGCACAATTTCGGTTTGGGCTTGATTTAATAGTTGCTTGTTTTAGTTTTGTCCATTTGTAAGGCAATTATGGCCATTCTAGTTTTCTGTTTGTAAGGCCTTAATGATCGAATATCTTGTTTCCTTTCCTTTCTTTTAGGGTTTCAGTATATAAGGATATTGATGGATGTAAGAAGGAGACTTGATTTTGAATGAAAATTGAGAGAGTTTTCTCTTTTATTCTCTGAGAACTAACTGGAACTTATCAGAATTCTCTGTGGCGTTCCTCCTTGACTTATCAATCGAGTATTTCATCTTTGATTGTGGCATCCTTCTTTATACCAAGGTTCACATCTCGATATAGGTGTTGGGTCGCAGTTTCCATCCGAACCAGAGGTTAGAACGAACTTCGTATCATTTCGTATCAACTATGCTGTCCCCATTGTTGATGGAACTCTTTCTAGCATCCAAAAGTCAGCGGTGGCAGCAAATAATTTCGAGATCAAGCCTGCCATCATCCAGATGATCACAACAATGGCCCAATTCAGAGGTTTACCACATGATGATCCGAATACCCATCTTGAAATTTTCCTCCAAGTTTGCAACACCTTCAGGCACAATAGGGTGTCAGATGATGCTGTAAGATTGCGTTTATTTTCGTTCTCTTTACAGGTTAAAGCAAGAAGATGGTTGACATCTCTACAACTGGGATCAATTAATACATGGGATGAGATCACCCAGTTTGCCCAGTTTGATGGTAAATCACTCTTTAAAGCTTAGGAGAGATTTAAAGAGCTATAGAAGAGGTGTCTATATTGCGGTTTGCCAAAGTGGTTAATAGTATATAATTTCTATAACGGGTTGGTTCACTCAATCCGTAGTACTATTGATGTCGTAGCATAAAGAGCTTTAATGGGTAGGGATATCGATGTCGCTTATGATCTCATTGAATCTATGACATCCAACAACTATCAAGGTCAAATGAGCGAGCCACAACTCAAAAAGTGGTCGGAGTTTATGAAGTTGATGAAGTCGCTTCACTGAAGGCTCAAGTGGTAGACATGGCTAGTCAAATCAACAAACTGAGTGTAAATTATGTACAACCAGTGATAAGCTGGGAATTATGCCTGGGACCACATGCAAGCACGGACTGCCAAGTAGGGAATCCTTTTGCTTCGGGACCTTCTGATCAAGTAAATTATATGCAGAACTTCAATAGGCAGCAGAACAACCCGTACTCTACCACTTATAATTTGAGGTGAAAGAATCATCCAAATTTTTCGTGGAGCAATTAATAGCAAGGTAATGTGAGACCATTACCACCAAGATTTCAGAATAGGCAGCCAAGCTGCCAAGGGGCTCTAGGTACTCAATTCTCGGGCCAACAAGAAAAGAAGACCTCTGTTATAGACTTGATCTTTGCATTCATGTTGAAATAAGATGCACTAATGTCAAAGATGGACGTACGAATACATGTGCAAGAAAGTTCTTTTAAGCAAATTGGCCAAGCGGTACAACAATCTCAGGTTGCAATCCATAACCTGGAGGTTCAAGTTGGCCAATTGGCAAGGGGTAGCCAATCAAGGGCACAATGAGCTCTTTCGAGCAACACTGAAACAAATTCGAAAGAGCACTGTATGACGTTAACACTAAGAAGTGGAAAGCAAATAGATCAACCTGTAGTGGTCCAGGAAAAAGAGAAGGAAGTGAGTAATGTCAAGTCACATGGAGATAATTCTTTTTCAACTCAAGATCAAGAAAAAAATATTAATAAAGAGGAAGATCTCCCCGAGACCTCTTTTGACTTACCTCCTCCACTAGAAGTTAAGGCTTATGTTCCTCCTATTTCATACCCTCAGCGTCTCAAGAAGCATAAGGATGAGAAGAGTTTTACACAATTTATTAAAGTTTTCAAGAAATTACATATCAACATTCCTTTCACAGAAGCTTTAACATAGATGCCAACTTACGTAAAATTTCTAAAGGAGATTATTTCAAATAAACGTAGGATTTTGAAACTGTCGTGCTTACTAAAGAATGCAGTGTTATTATTCAAAAAACGCTTCGTCCTAAATTGAAATATCCAGGCAGCTTTACCATTCCTTGCACAATTGGAAATACAAAATTTAGGAAAGCCTTGTGCGATATGGGAGGCAGCATTAACCTTATGCCTTTCTCAGTTCTCAAGAAATTAGGCTTAGGTGAAGTGAAATCGACGAATATAACTCTCCAGTTTGTGCCCTTGATTGGCTTGGTGATAGTTGACAATCTCTACTTTTTAGTGGATTTTGTAGTATTGGAAATGGAAGAAGATGTGGATATTCCATTGATTCTTAGAAAACCATTTCTGGCAACCAACAGCGCGCTGATAGATGTGCATGAAGGAAAGCTAACTCTAAGAGTTAAAGATAAAGAAGCAATCTTCAATATGTTTAAGGCCATAAAAGTACAAACACTAGCCAACACATGCTTCAAGGTTGATATAAACAACCTAATGGATGTTGAAGAGTTAAAAAGGAGAAATCCAAGGGAGTCACTCGATGAGAGCATAGTTAATGAGCCAATTGAAAAAGATGGTGACGTTGAAGTTACAATAGGTGCACGACAGTCAGTTTTATCTCACCGAAAGTCTAAGAAAAGGAGGAAGAGGTCTCAAGTTCACGTGGTTCAAGGAAAATCAAAGGAAGGCGGGAAAACAACAGTCAAAGATGCCAACATCGAGTGCATTTCCAGGCAAGCTGTCAACTTTTGGAGAGTGCGTAAAGACTACCGCAAACTAAATCCACGATGATGAACTACGCAGTCGAGCCACGACTATAACTAAGGCATTAATTAGGAGGCAACCCAAGTTCTAATTCCTTGATATTGTGTTATGTTTTTGTTTTGAGATTTGATTTTTGATTTAGTTAGTTTAGTTTATTTTTTGCATTATTTAAATTGTGTTTTTCTTGGTCTTTTGTTTTTGATGCATTAGATGGAGAACTAAGTGTATTGTGCAAGAGGGAGCTGGTTATATTTTCTCAAACCATTAGCTGGCACGAGCAGAAAAATGCGACCTCAGGTCGCGCTTTCTAGTCGTACCAAGCCTCGGGGTTACTTAAAACACACAAAAATGCGACCTCAATTTTAAATTGAGCCAGCCCCAATTTTGTTTCAAAAACGCAACACAAACGATCGTACCCCTCAATCGCACCACGAGCAAAACAAAAACGAGACCACCAGTCTCGCACCACATCACAACAAATTTCAATCACTCTTAAGCAGTTGGATTCTCCAACATGGTAACTCTCCATCCTTCCTACCTCTAAGTTTGTACTTAGGGTTTGTATTTTGTGGCTATTGGAGTGTGGTTTTGCATCTAGAGGCTATTTGTGTGGGAGTTTGGTAAAATTATATTTGGTTTGTGAAGTGTTTGTGCTAGTGGTTGTAGTATAATGATTTAAAATTGTAAATTTAGAGGTGAATTTGAGAGAGTGAGTACTTGGGGAAACTTTTAAAGTGTGCACGCTAGGTGTTTGTGTAAATTCCCTATTCTCACCAGTGTGCTTTATTGATTTAAGAATTCTATATTCTTTGTTTTTGTTTTTATATTGACTAACATTGAGGACAATGTTAGATTTAGGTTTGAGGGTAGGAATTAGAACTTTCATGCAAACTTTGGTAAGTTGTTAGTTGAATTTACTGATATATGATGCTTATACATGTTATTGTGAGACTGTTTTGCAGGCAGTATCAGTAATTTTTTACTAATGTAGGGTCTTAGAGAGTTTTACATCGTTCAGTATTTAATTAGCCATGAACATGATATTATAGTGGAGAGACAACATGTTTGAATTGCCATGATTAATAGTGGAGAATACCCTTGTGAGTTTTTGAGCTATTACCATTTTATTTTGAGAGGGATTTATTGTTTCTACTCCTATACACTCTCCATGATTATTTGAATATAGATTGATCTTTATAGGTTTTACTTTGGATGCTAGTGAACTCTATTTTAAATAATTCACATGTGTGCTATGCTTTTGAGTTGGTTGAATATTGAAAAGTGATGTAGGCTATGTGTGTTTTAAAACGAAATAAAGGCCTTAATTCCCAACCTTTGTGCGTGCTTCATTAACCCTTTTGAAGCCAAACACATTAACCATTTTCTTGCATCTCCCACAAAATCTGTGTCCAAGCCTTTGTAATTTTAGCCTTACCCTTTGAGCTTGAGATCATTTAGAGATGAATCATAGAAAAGAGAAAAGGAATTTTCAAGAAAAGTTGTGAAGGTAAGAAAATAAAATTAAGGAAATCGAAATTGTTCAAGTCCATTCAAGTTGTGAAAAAAAAAACCATAAAAGCGTTGAGCTTGAATGACTTGAAGTAAAATAAAAGAGAAAAGAAAGGATTGGACTCATTAAAACTTTTGTGCTTGAAACGAAATGTAAAGGTTTGTCGAATTTCAAATAATTAACCGTGTTTGTTGATCCTAAGTTCTTTTTGAAATCCGTTCTCCATTCTTTCTTTTAACCTTCACCCTTGGCCCCATTACAACTAAGAAAAAGACCTACTGATCTCTTGATGTTTCCAACTTAAAGGGATGCACATGCTTTGTGATTTATTTCGTTCTTAGTTTCTGAATCTGTTCATGAGATCTTTTGCATAATGTGAGCATCTTTATATTTATATACTCATATGCGAAGTAAACATTGATTTTTATTGTGCTTAAATTCCAATTCACATATGTTTGAAAGAGAGTATAAACCTAGGTTCTGAGGGTTTTAATGAGTGATTCCATGCAAGATATAGAGTCGAGGTGAATTATATCAGTGGCATTCAAATATGTTTGTTTTGAGACTATGATAACTCGAGTATTGGTTAGCTAGATATTGTTTGATGTTTAATTACGTAAACCAAGCATTACTTTTTTTATTATTGATATGTCGTGCATGAATGAGTCTCTGATGGTATGTTTTAAGGTAAGTGTTTCAATGAGTTCAATGCGTAGGGATTATGTTTATGGGAATCGTAGCTGTAAACTCTCAGGAGTCACCACTCCTCCTACTAGGGACACCTAGAGGTTTAAAGGCTTGTGGTACATGCTAAGCGCCATCGTGTTTACCTACAAAAGTGGATTAGTTTATTTTTTTATTTTTTATTTTTTTGTGTTTTTGTTTCATTCCGAATTTGCTCGAGGACGAGCAAAAGATAGGTATGGGGTGTTTACCTACAAATTTGCTTGAAACCCTAAACAACCCTAACGCATGTGAAAGTCTGGCTGCCAGTAATGTAGCCGCACACACGTAAGGTGCGCGCAAGCCGCGCTTTCATGCGAGTTCGTAGGTCGTTTCACCCACGGTTTTTCGCTCCAATTTTCTGTACTTTTTCCAGAAAATATTCAATAATATGTTTCCAGAAAAATTAGCAAAAAATTGTCCGCAAAAAAACACAAAAAACAGCCCAAACGCAAGCGCGACAGCAGCCCGCGTCCCCAAGGCGCACGGTCGCTGGGTACGAGCGCGCTCGCTAGACACGCGCTGCCGCTGGGCAATCACAACCACAGTGCGAGCGAGCACAGCTGCCAGGGCACAAGCGCGTACGGCCGCTGCACTTGGGGCTGTGCAATCATTTTTTTTTTCATTTCTTCTTCGCATCATCCACTTCTTCGACTCTTCGTAGGACAGATCTATTACAAGAATAATAATAAAAAAAATACAAAAAAAAAAAAACCTTTTACCATAAACAATTGGCCAAAAAACAAAAAAATCATCCTATAACCCATTCACCATATAATTAACGACCAATTACGCTTTTAAAATTATACAATCAAATTATATAACAATAAAAACAAATCATACATTCTAGATTTGTGCATACACAATAATATATCACAGATCAAGAATCAAATAGAAAAATAAAAATAAACAAGAAATATGTAGTTTTTCGTTTTCGTTTGCGTATATACATGAACTTAGAACCAAAGGCTCTGATACCAATTGAAGGGAGTTTCAGAAAATGTTTGATTATCGTATAACATGCGGAATTAGGTTTCAAAAATTTTCTTTTATTTGAAAAAATATTTTTCAATCAGGAACGAGTTCCTATATATATGCAGAAAAAGACTTTAGAAACTACATACATTTTTCTTGATTTTCTTTTTCTGATTCCTTGATCTACTACCAGATTTTCCGAGTTATGACCCGTGGTCTGACAACGTGTGTGTGGGCACGTCACGGCAAGAGATAGAGGACATGTGAAAAACGGATGGAGAACTTCTTCTCCTATGGTCGGCCACCCTCGGCAAGTAAAGGTCAGAAAAAAAAAACTTTTCTTTTTCTTCTCTCTTTTGGTGGTGGCCGAATTCTCTTGTTTCTTCACTTATGTGTTAGGTTAATTTTTCCTAACTATAAAACACTTATATAGTAGCTCTTTAGAGTTGTGGTTTGACCAAGTCAAAATAGATATCCTAATCCTTTTTATTTTTGGTCTCCCTAAAGACTTGAACCTGTGACCTTTTGGACTATTAAACTAATCTAATTATTTTAATTCTTTTGTCCTAGTCATTATTTAATCACATGACCTCATATTTAATAAGTAGAATTAATAATTCATAATTATTAATTTTCATTATTTTATTAAATATTTAATTAATTAAATAATCACATTATTTAAATATTCTCTTTCATTTTAATCTTATTACTTTCGTAATACTATTAATTGGACCATCCAATTAATCTACCATGACCCTCGTTACTAACAACCATAAGGGCTAGCAAGGGGACCTAATGGACCCATAATTTTGAACTCCAGTAATACTTAGTAATATTAATTAAAACTCTTTAATTAATATTTCACGATTATTAACCTCGAAGTTATTCCATTAAAAAACCGAGGCTGCACTATCAGAAATATAGACATATTTATACAATCTGAAGTCTCAATGTCCATTGATATAGCTAATTGCATATAGTGTGATCCTCCACAAATAATTCATAACTAGAGCTGGGTCATAAAGTCCGTTATACCCCTCTAGAAATATATTTTCCTTTAAGTATCATTGAATCTCTAATGAACAATTAAATCTTGTCTACCTCACGGAAGAAGGAGAGCGCTCATAATCGTTCAAGCCCCGAATCAACCCTTAAGGGAACTACTCATCTACTTGAATCAAGAAGGAGTGGATTCCACTATTGTGTTCAAACCTTCCTAGTCATAAGTCAAACCACAACTCCAAGAGACGGAGGTATTGGTTGAGATTCACATCAACCTCACTCATGGTAAATCAAAAGCCACGATCCAACTTGAAGGAGTCGATAAGACACTCAGGATTAAGATCACCTATAAATAGCCATCGTTTATTGATTATATATGAATCTCATCTAGTAACAGATCTTGGTGAGAGATTCATATAAATCGTGGCCCAGTCCTATATAATCTCATCATATAAGGTGCCTCCATTCTCATGTCAACTACATGACCAATCTAGGATAAGACCACCGTATGATGAACACTTAAATTTGTATAATAATAAAGGTTAAAACCATTATTTTATACTATTAGTGTCATCAAATTACCTAACTTATTTATAACTACACTTAATTGTTAAACTTTCTATTTTGATGCAGGTTCAGTGTAATGGGCATAACTTTGCACTCAAATATCCATTCACTACGTTCTTGATAGTATTGGAAAGATAACTCATAGCCCTATAAGTTTGGTTTGTAAACTCTTATTAGATTTGGACTCCTTTGAAGACAAATATTGGATTATCTTGGGCTGGTTTGCATGGCCGCGTCAATTGGGCAGTCTTCACTATTTGGGCCATACCTCTCTCCCGAAAATTCCAAATATTATGAGTCTTATCATTCTAGAAAGATAAGAGAATTATCTACAACTTTGATGTTTATCACGAGATCAAATTGTCAAAGGAACGGTGCCTAATTCGGTGGACAAGTCGGTGCATGTGTGGAAAACAACAAAGTTGACAACTTTACCTTACCAAATTCAATCAACTTGCATTAATTTATTCCTACCATTTTTGACTTGTTTGCCTCTCATTGTGTCTATAAATAGAGGCCTTGTATAAGCTTGAAGGCAGCTTGGGTTCCTTGCCAAGTTCACCTTACATTGTTGTATTGTTGAACTTTTATGATAATCTAATTTCTCTCTTGCTCATTTTATTTCTTCTACTTGTTTTCCTTCTTCTATCATGAGTAGCTAAATTCTATTTTTGCTAAGGTGAAGGGTGAAGCTCTTGGTATGTGAATAAAGATTTATTTAACTCTTAACATGGTCTTAAAGTTTATATTCATTTGTGTAAATTTATCTACATGTTTTATATTACTTTTCTTATTTAATTGAATTTTCATCTCTTACTCTTATGTGAAGTGGGGATCTTGACTTATTGTAGACAATTCTTGGCACAATGAATACTTGAATCCGTCTAGAACCGCATGGTTGTACCTGCACCTCTGACCAAGGATTCTTGATTCATTGTAGACAAACAACACCATAAATACTTGAATCCGTCTAGAACCGCATGGTTATACCTGCATCTGGCAAAGGAATCTTGATTTATGGTAGTTGATTGGCACAATAAGTACTTGAACCCATTTAACATAAGGAGTGTAGAGTACCCATTGTAATATAACTAAAAGAAAAGAAATATAACTTGATAGATGTGTAAAGAACTTAAATGGTCTAACTTCCGATTGGAACCTCCTTTATGTGTGGATTCCAATTGAGTGATAAAAATGAGTTAAATATAACTTAAACCATATACCAAGAGTGGAACCTCTAACCTTAGCATGTTTTAATTTAATTTGTTTCACCATTATACCTACCCTCATTTCATAATATTTTATTTCCTATTATATTTTCCTTATAGATTTTTGTTGGTTTTTGCAGGATCTAAATATTCTTCCTCGTGGATCGACCCCGGTCTCACCGGGTTAATTTATTACTTCGACACTCCTGCACTTGGGAGTAGAAATCCATTTTCTGGACTTGTCAAGTTTTTGGCGCCGTTGCCGGGGAAGTATCATTTGGTGTCCAAAACCATCAAAATTCTTTTCATCTTTTTCATTTTCTTTCTCTTGTAAATAATATTATTTTTTGGTGTTTTTGTTTGCTTTTATTCTGTTGCATCTAAGACTTGCATGAGAGCTTGGTCACGTACACCGACTGGTAGACTTGTTAGGGGCTCCCCATATGCATTTGTAAATATGGCAGAAAACGAAGTTGAAAGAGTCACTGATCTTGGGGACAATCATTCCCAACACAATGATCATGCATAACCTAGAACACTTAGAGACTACATGAACCCCACAAGAACTAGTGCTCCATCATGTCTAGTTTTTCCTCCAGATGCATCTCATTTTAACTTTAAGCCGGGTATTATTCAACTTTTACCCAAATTTCATGGATTAGATGCCGAAAACCCATACCTGCATTTGAGAGAGTTTGAGGAAGTGTGCAACACTTACAATGACACAAATTGTAGCATGAACACCATCAGACTAAAGCTTTTCCCTTTCTCTTTGAAAGATAAAGCTAAAACATGGCTGTAAAATCTTAGATCTAGATCTATTGGTAATTGGGATGAAATGCAGGAACAGTTCTTGAAAAAGTTCTTTCCTAATCATAGAACAAATTCCTTCAAAAGACAAATTAGCACTTTTAGCCAGAAACCAGGAGAGACCCTTTACCAATCTTGGGAGAGGTACAAAGAATTGCTTAATTCTTGTCCTCACCACGGCTTTGAAACATGGAGACTAGTCACACACTTTTACGAGGGTTTAACACCCCAAGGTAGACAAATGGTCGAAATGATGTGTAATGGAGAGTTTGGAGATAAAGACCCTGAAGAGGCACTAGACTACCTAGACCTATTAGCAGAAAATGCTCAAAATTGGGACACTGCAGGTACCCAAGAGGCACCGAGCAAAGCTCAAGCCTCTACATCTAGTGGAGGTATTTACAACCTTAGGGAAGAACATGACATTCAAGCCAAATTTGCATCTCTAGCTAGAAAGGTCGAGGCCTTAGAATTGAAAAAGAGCAGTCACCTAAAATCCGCTCAAGAAATTGTGTGTCACATATGTGATACCAATGACCATTCAACTAAGGAGTGCCCAACTCTGCCTGCATTCAAAGAATGTCTCCATGAACAAGCCAATGTCCTAAACACTTTCAAAAGGCCAAATCCTAACCCATACTCATAGACCTACAATCCAGGTTGGAGAAATCACCCAAACTTCAGTTGGAGGAATGATAATCATGCACAATCTTCACAACCATCACCTCCTCAAGGTCACCAAAACTTTCAAGGTACTCAAGGTTATGCACCCTATGTCCCACAATTTAGGAAAAACCTTGAGGAAACATTGCATTCATTCATTGAAAAGCAAGAGACCATTAACAATCAAACTTCACAAACATTGTCCGATTTAAAAGACACTCTTGCTAAGTTGCATCAACACTCACCATCCATGAAAAAGGAAAATTTCCTTCTCAACCTCAACCCAATCCTAAGGGTCAATACAACCTGGAAGAGGGTAGTTCAGGAAGTCAACACATGGACCAAGTTAAATCAGTCATAACTCTTCGCAGTGGTAAGGTTGTCGAAAAACCTATTCTTGATCCTTGTGAGAAAGATGATAAGTCTTTCTCCAAGAGTAAGAAAGGGGTTGATAAGCCTGTACCTAGCCAAGAAAAGACCAAACTCCCACCTGTAGCCCCATTTCCTCAAGCATTGAACAATCCAAGGAAATTGAACCACAATCCTGAAATTTATGAAATTTTCAAACAAGTGAAGGTCAATATTCCTTTGTTGGATGCTATTAAACAGGTTCCTTCTTATGCAAAATTTTTGAAAGACTTGTGCACTGTGAAAAGAAAACTGAATGTGAAAAAGAGAGCCTTTTTAGCAGAACAAGTAAGTTCCATTCTTCAAAACAATAATTCTATGAAATATAAGGACCCTGGTTGTCCTACAATTTCATGCATTATTGGAGAGCATAAAATTGAACAGGCTTTACTTGATCTTGGTGCTACTGTTAATTTACTTCCATATTCAGTTTATCAAGAACTTGATCTAGGTGAGTTAAAACCAACTTCCATAACTCTTTTACTTGCTGATAGATCAATTAAAGTGCAAGAGGGATAGTGGAAGATGTGTTAGTACAAGTCGATAAATTCATATATCCTGTGGATTTTATTGTCTTGGATACACAACCTGTTGCTAATGGGTCTAAACCAATCCCTGTTATTTTAGGCCGCCCATTTTTAGCAACTTCTAATGCTTTGATTAATTGCAGGAATGGCGTAATGAAGATGACATTTGGAAATATGTCACTAGAGCTTAATGTTTTCAACATGTGCAAACAACCACAAGATGAAGGTGATGAAAATGAAGAAGCAAACATGATTGAAGCTATTGTTGAAGATCATCTTCAAACAGGGAGTTTTTCTGATCCTTTGGAAACTTGTTTAGTTAATTCATTTGAGTCAAGCATGCAACTAGATCCTACTGTTTCTAATATATGTTCGTTGCTTGATTGTACCCAGGTGATGGAGAACAAAGGTTGGAAGCCGAAATTTGAAGAATTGGGACCTGTCAATGAAAGTAAACAAGAAGAAGTACCCAAACTAGAATTGAAGCCATTACCTGAAGGACTGAAATATGCATTCCTTGGTGAAGAACAAACTTACCCGGTGGTAATTTCTTCAACTCTTACCAACGAACAGCAAGGTAAATTGATAGAGGTACTTAAAAGGCATAAAAATGCAATTGGTTGGACTTTAAAAGACATAAAAGGCATTAATCCTTTGATATGTACACATAGAATACATCTAGAAGATAATGCTAGAACATGTCAACAGCCCCAAAGAAGATTAAATCCACACATGAAAGAGGTAGTAAGAGGTGAAGTTCTCAAGTTACTTGATGTAGGAATTATCTACCCTATTTCTGATAGTAAGTGGGTAAGTCCAACACAAGTAGTCCCTAAGAAATCTGGAGTCACAGTGGTAAAAAATGAAAAAGGAGAGTTAATACCAACACGAGTCTCATCTAGTTGGCGAATGTGTATTGACTATAGAAAATTAAATGCTGCCACTAGAAAAGACCATTTTCCCTTACCATTTCTTGACCAAATTCTAGAAAGAGTGGCAGGACATCCCTACTACTGTTTTCTTGATGGTTACTCAGGTTATTATCAAATCCCCATAGCACTAGAGGACCAAGAAAAGACAACATTCACATGTCCCTTTGGCACCTTTGCATTTAGAAGGATGCCTTTTGGCCTTTGTAATGCTCCTGCAACATTTCAAAGATGTATGTTGAGCATTTTTAGTGACATGGTTGAACATTTTTTAGAAGTCTTTATGGATGATCTAACAGTGTTTGGAAATTCATTTGATAATTGCCTTGAAAATTTAGAAAATGTGTTAAAAAGATGTGAAGAAAAAGGTTTGGTGTTAAATTGGGAAAAATGTCATTACATGGTCACCTCTGGAATTGTCCTAGGACATGTGGTTTCTTCTAAGGGAATTGAAGTTGACAAAGCAAAAGTTGAATTAATTGCCCATTTGCCTCCACCAAAAACGGTTAGGGATGTTCGATCTTTCCTAGGCCATGCAGGATTTTATAGGAGATTCATTAAAGACTTTAGTGCAATATCTAGACCTCTTTGAAATCTCCTAATAAAAGATGCACCATTTGAATGGACTCAAGATTGTCAAAAATCTTTTGATAAGTTGATTAGCCTTTTGACAACTGCCCCTATCATGCAATCCCCTGATTGGTCTCTGCCTTTTGAGTTGATGTGTGATGCTAGCGATTTTGCTGTCGGTGCCGTGCTAGGGCAAAGGAAGGAAGGTAAGCCTTATGTCATTTATTACGCAAGTAGAACTTTGAATAGTGCACAAATGAATTATACTATAACAGAAAAAGAACTACTTGCTGTAATATTTGCATTAGACAAATTCCGATCTTATTTAATTGGCTCTTCAACTATTGTTTTCACTGATCATGCTGCTGTGAGGTACTTAATGTCTAAACAGGATGCCAAGCCTAGATTGATACGGTGGATTTTGTTGCTCCAAGAATTCAACATCACAATCAAAGATAAAAAAGGAGCTGAAAATGTTGTTGCAGATCATTTGTCAAGACTTACATCAAACTCATCCTTGGACATAACACCTATCAATGACTCTTTTCCAGATGAGTTTTTGTTTTCTATTAGTAAAATGCCATGGTATGCTAACATTGTCAATTTTCTTGTAACAGGAGAGATGTCATCTCAATGGACAGCACAAGATAAGAAAAAGTTTCTGACAGAGGTTAGAAATTTTTATTGGAATTACCCATACCTGTTCAAGTATTGCCCTGATCAAATTTTTCGTAGATGCATACCCGACAATGAGGTAAGTAGTGTCATTAAATTTTGTCATACAGAAGCATGTGGGGGTCATTTTTCTTCAAGGAAAACGGCTGCAAAAATCTTACAATGTGGATTTTATTGGCCAACTCTGTTCAAAGACACCTACACATTCTGCAAAACTTGTGAAAATTGTCAAAAACTGGGGGCTATTTCTAAACGGCACATGATGCCTCTAAACCCTATACTTGTCATTGAAATATTTGATTGTTGGGGGATAGATTTCATGGGCCCGTTTCCATCATCATTCGGTTTTGTTTACATTTTAGTCGCAGTTGACTATGTCTCCAAATGGATCGAGGCAATTCCATGTCGAAATAATGACCACAAAACAGTTGTCAGATTTTTGAAAGAAAATATTTTGAGTCGTTTTGGAATTCCTCGAGTCATTATAAGTGATGGGGGAACACATTTTTGCAACAAAGTCTTTGAGTCTCTAATGAAGAAATATGGGATTACACATAAAGTTGCTACCCCTTATCACCCTCAGACAAGTGGACAAGTTGAATTAGTTAATCGAGAGATAAAACAAATTTTAGAAAAAAACGGTTAATCCAAATCGCAAAGATTGGTCACTTAGACTAAACGATGCACTTTGGGCTTACCGTACTACTTTCAAAACATCTTTGGGTATGTCACCCTATCGATTAGTTTATGGAAAACCTTGTCACTTGCCTGTGGAACTGGAGCATAAAGCTTACTGGGCTATCAAAACTTTTAATTCAAACATTGATGATGCTTGCAAATTACGTAAGCTACAACTGAATGAACTTGAGGAATTAAGAAATGATGCATATGAGAATTCGAGAATTTATAAAGATAGAACCAAAACCTTTCATGACAAATTAATTTTAAGAAAAACATTTGATGTTGGGCAAAAAGTCTTACTTTATAATTCTCGACTTCACATATTCCCTGGAAAATTGAGATCTAGGTGGAGCGGTCCATTTGTTGTGAAACATGTATATCCTTATGGGGCCGTTGACATTGAAAACCCTAGGAATGGTAACGTGTTTAAAGTGAACGATCAAAGACTTAAACCATTTCTAGAAAATCAAGTTTTCGAAGAAGGGACTCTTTCTCTTTCAAACCCATGTTATGAAAACCATTGATATGATTTGAATTGGGTTTGCATATTTCTCTCTAACTTTAATTTTTTTATGATTGCAGGCTAATTTTGTATTTTTGTTTTTCTTTTTCCTTCTTTTATTTTCCCGGTTAAATGGCGGATAACAGTACTCCGTGACTTTTCAAGTCGGTGTTTTCAGTCTCCCACAATAGCTGATAAAAAAAAAAAAAAATCTTGCTTTGTACATTCTCCTTTCTCTCCCTTTTCTTTTTCACAAAAATGGAAGAAATTCTCGAGAAATTGAAAAATTATTTTCCCTTATTTCCTCAAAAAGCATTGATGAAAATTTACAAAGCACGGTCCGAAAGATTAAGAATGCTAATGTGCAAGGGCATCCCTGTTGAGGTACGTTGGCTGATTGAAGCCAAGGTAAGATTGGCAGGTGAGTTCTCTGATTCATTTCTTACTTACATGCCTGGTCTGGGTAAAAGCAGTTATGCAAAGAAAAGAAGAGCAAAGAAATTGGGTGTATGTTATAAGTGTGCTCGCACGACTTGTAACACGCGCTGTCGTTCTCTTGGAATGGTGTCTGTAAATCGAGAAGATAAAATACAATTCATTAAGGATGGCCTGAGTAAGGAGTCATTAGACAATATTTTGTTGACTCTTGAGACGCATCCTAGTGGATATGTGCATATTGCAATTCTCGCTTTATGGAACCAATTTCAAAGAGAACAGGAGCGATACAGTCTTGGGAATCTGACTTTAAAAGACCCTGTTTGCCAATTTATAAGAAAATTGGATGGGAAGCCTATCCTCGACCCATAGAGGGCGTTCAAGCCGTTTCTGGACGTAAAACCAGAGGAAGATGTGAGCCACAATCACAACTACTTGTACAGATACAGGTCAGCCACTCTTTTTGACATTTTATACTCTAGACTGACACCCATCTGCCAATGCAGACCTAGTCATATAGCTTCCATGATTTCATCTTCTTTTTGAGCTCTATAAATGACACTTCTCTATCTTCTCCAGTTCTCACAACCTTACAAATTTTCACCAAAAAAAAAAGCGTGCATAACAATGGCAAAGACCATCTCACACCGCTTTACTAATATTTGTGTCTTTTGTGGGTCTAGTTCTGGTAAGAATAGAGAATTTGAGGAAGCTGCTGACCAGCTTGGTAGGGTATTAGCAGAGAAAAAGATTCATTTAGTTTATGGCGGAGGTAACCTTGGGTTGATGGGTCAACACCTAATGCCCTAAGGTCAACTGATCTGGGAGCCATTGACCTAAAGCTCGCTAAATGGGTTAAGAAGAAAGCTTAAGGGAACTAGACATTGCACTATCCACTATTACTATATAAATCTGGTTACATTTCAACCCGAGTGATTAAGTCCGTAGGGGTGTCTCAATACCTAATGCCCTAAGGTCAACTGATCTGGGAGTCATTGGCCTAAAGCTTGCTACATGGGTTAGGAATGTACTATATATCTTATTTCAAAAAAAAAAAAAAAAAAAACAGAGAGAGAGAGAGAGGAAGAAATACATTGCTCTGCCTAAGGAAGTTATTTTGGAAAAAACATTAGAATAGAACTTTGATATTTTCGGTGAAGCCCCATGAACTTATGTCAATATATAATGAGCACAAAGAAGGTTTGTCAATATCTTGTCTAAGGGTACATGTTGCATACAAAAATGAAGAAGACAAATTAAATATTTTTGTCGAGAGTTCATCTATTTGGATAGAACAAACGGAGAATGGGTAAATGAAGACTTAGATATAAATTTGAAAAATCATTATGAAATGATAACGCTTTAATTGCTAGGGACGAGCAATAAGCTGGTTGGGGGGTGTGATGAACACTTAAATTTGTATAATAATAAAGGTTAAAACCATTATTTTATACTATTAATGTCATCAAATTACCTAACTTATTTATAACTACACTTAATTGTTAAACTTTCTATTTTGATGCAGGTTCAGTGTAATGGGCATAACTTTGCACTCAAATATCCATTCACTACGTTCTTGATAGTATTGGAAAGATAACTCATAGCCCTATAAGTTTGGTTTGTAAACTCTTATCAGATTTGGACTCCTTTGAAGACAAATATTGGATTATCTTGGGCTGGTTTGCATGGCCGTGTCAATTGGGCAGTCTTCACTATTTGGGCCATAACTCTCTCCAGACAATTCCAAATATTATGAGTCTTATCATTCTAGAAAGATAAGAGAATTATCTACAACTTGGATGTTTATCACGAGATCAAATTGTCAAAGTAACGGTGCCTAATTCGGTGGACAAGTCGGTGCATGTGTGGAAAACAACAAAGTTGACAACTTTACCTTACCAAATTCAATCAACTTGCATTAATTTATTCCTACCATTTTTGACTTGTTTGCCTCTCATTGTGTCTATAAATAGAGGCCTTGTATAAGCTTGAAGGCAGCTTGGGTTCCTTGTGTTGGGATTGTGAAGCTTGAATCCTGAGTTGATTCAAAGCAGGCCCTAGGAGCAGGCAGAGGCAAGCCCAAATAGAGTAGCCAAACAACAGGCCCAGGAGAGGCCCAGACAGCAGGCCCAGGAGAGGCCTATGAGAGGCATAGGAGTAGGCCCAAGATTTGGCCCAGGTGAACAGTGCAGTACACATGAATAGTGCATGGTGAATAGTATCGTATACGTGAATAGTATACAGTGAACAGTACATAACTGTGATGCCGACAGGAGAACAGTGAATGGCGGTGGCCGCCTCGTGGGCGGCAGTGAACAGTGAAATGGCGGTGCCTAACAGGTGGGCCCACGCGTAAATAGCTGGTGAACAGTACTTGTGAACAGTACCGTATACGCGTGAACAGTACCATGAACAGTAACCAGACATCTCCTATAAATAGCCCTCATTTGTGATAATCAAGGTAACTCAATATCCTCCAAGTGAGAGAGTTCAAAGAGCTCCACAAGAGTGGCTCAGTATCTGGGCAGGAGGCCCAGACGAATCCGGGCAGGAGGCCCAGGCGATATGGGCAGGAGGCCCAGGCGACATGGGCAGGAGGCCCAGGCGGATCCGGGCAGGAGGCCCAGGCGATCCGGGATGGAGGCCCAGGTGGATCCGGGCATGAGGCCCAGGCGATCCGGGCAGGAGGCCCAAACGATCCGGGAAGGAGGCCCAGGGAGATCCGGGGCGATGACCCCGATGAGGAGCCCAGGTGCGGTTCCGGGAGATCCGGGGCGATGTCCCCGATAAGGAGCCCAGGTGCGTTTCCGGGAGATCCGGGGTGATGACCCCGATGAGGAGCCCAGGTGCGGTTCCGGGAGATCCGGGGCGATGACCCCGATGAGGAGCCCAGGTGCGGTTCCGGGAGATCCGGGCGATGACCCCGATGAGGAGCCCAGGTGCGGTTCCGGGAGATCCGGGGCGATGACCCCGATGAGGAGCCCAGGTGCGGTTCCGGGAGATCCGGGGCGATGTCCCCGATGAGGAGCCCAGGTGCGGTTCCGGGAGATCCGGGGCGATGTCCCCGATGAGGAGCCCAGGTGCGGTTCCGGGAGATCCGGGGCGATGACCCCGATGAGGAGCCCAGGTGCGTTTCCGGGAGATCCGGGGCGATGACCCCGATGAGGAGCCCAGGTGCGTTTCCGGGAGATCCGGGGCGATGACCCCGATGAGGAGCCCAGGTGCGGTTCCGGGAGATCCGGGGGGTGACCCCGATGAGGAGCCCAGGTATGCGGTTCCGTAAGTGGAAACACTGAGAGAGAGAGCGAGAGTATAAACACACGTGAGAGGAAAAACTGTGTGAGAGTTTTTCATATAAGTGTTGTTGTTATAGCTCTTTCATAGTGGATTGAGTGCTGGTGCGCTCCGTGGATGTAGGAATCAGTTGATTGCCGAACCACGTAAAAAATTGCTGTCTCCTTTACTATTCTGCTTGCTTCTATATGTGTGCCCTGTGTAGATTTGCTTGTCTGCATACAGTTTGCAACTTCCGCTGCGCCGGGAATCGGACCGGATTCCCAACAACTGGTATCAGAGCTATGGTTGAAATCCTAACAACAGAGCATAGATTGATGTTCTGTAGAGCTCAGAGATTTGCAGACAGAGTTGGCCAGGTAGGCCCAGAAATAATGAGGCCAGGCGGGCCCTAATGAGGTGGCTAGGCGGGCCCCAATAAAAGAGATCATGCGGACCCAGATAAGGAACCTGAATGCTACGATGAGGCAGGTCAGGGAATATTACGAGCCAGTGGGAGCTTGTAAGGAAACGCTTATCAGCCAAGCCAGATGAGGCAGAGAAACTGAAGTTAAGTGGGAGCTTCAGTGGGTCTTTAAGATAGAAGACGGGTTGTTCGAGCACACGGTTTCCGTTGATGATCAAAGAAGGTTGTTCCTCATGATTCAATCTTCAAGTGGGAGATTGTTGGGATTGTGAAGCTTGAATCCTGAGTTGATTCAAAGCAGGCCCTAGGAGCAGGCAGAGGCAAGCCCAAATAGAGTAGCCAAACAACAGGCCCAGGAGAGGCATAGGAGCAGGCCCAAGATTTGGCCCAGGTGAACAGTGCAGTACACATGAATAGTGCATGGTGAATAGTATCGTATACGTGAATAGTATACAGTGAACAGTACATAACTGTGATGCCGACAGGAGAACAGTGAATGGCGGTGGCCGCCTCGTGGGCGGCAGTGAACAGTGAATGGCGGTGCCTAACAGGTGGGCCCACGCGTAAATAGCTGGTGAACAGTACTTGTGAACAGTACCATGAACAGTAACCAGACATCTCCTATAAATAGCCCTCATTTGTGATAATCAAGGTAACTCAATATCCTCCAAGTGAGAGAGTTCAAAGAGCTCCACAAGAGTGGCTCAGTATCTGGGCAGGAGGCCCAGACGAATCCGGGCAGGAGGCCCAGGCGATATGGGCAGGAGGCCCAGGCGACATGGGCAGGAGGCCCAGGCGGATCCGGGCAGGAGGCCCAGGCGATCCGGGATGGAGGCCCAGGTGGATCCGGGCATGAGGCCCAGGCGATCCGGGCAGGAGGCCCAAACGATCCGGGAAGGAGGCCCAGGGAGATCCGGGGCGATGACCCCGATGAGGAGCCCAGGTGCGGTTCCGGGAGATCCGGGGCGATGTCCCCGATAAGGAGCCTAGGTGCGTTTCCGGGAGATCCGGGGTGATGACCCCGATGAGGAGCCCAGGTGCGGTTCCGGGAGATCCGGGGCGATGACCCCGATGAGGAGCCCAGGTGCGGTTCCGGGAGATCCGGGCGATGACCCCGATGAGGAGCCCAGGTGCGGTTCCGGGAGATCCGGGGCGATGACCCCGATGAGGAGCCCAGGTGCGGTTCCGGGAGATCCGGGGCGATGTCCCCGATGAGGAGCCCAGGTGCGGTTCCGGGAGATCCGGGGCGATGTCCCCGATGAGGAGCCCAGGTGCGGTTCCGGGAGATCCGGGGCGATGACCCCGATGAGGAGCCCAGGTGCGTTTCCGGGAGATCCGGGGCGATGACCCCGATGAGGAGCCCAGGTGCGTTTCCGGGAGATCCGGGGCGATGACCCCGATGAGGAGCCCAGGTGCGGTTCCGGGAGATCCGGGGGGTGACCCCGATGAGGAGCCCAGGTATGCGGTTCCGTAAGTGGAAACACTGAGAGAGAGAGCGAGAGTATAAACACACGTGAGAGGAAAAACTGTGTGAGAGTTTTTCATATAAGTGTTGTTGTTATAGCTCTTTCATAGTGGATTGAGTGCTGGTGCGCTCCGTGGATGTAGGAATCAGTTGATTGCCGAACCACGTAAAAAATTGCTGTCTCCTTTACTATTCTGCTTGCTTCTATATGTGTGCCCTGTGTAGATTTGCTTGTCTGCATACAGTTTGCAACTTCCGCTGCGCCGGGAATCGGACCGGATTCCCAACACCTTGCCAAGTTCACCTTACATTGTTGTATTGTTGAACTTTTATGATAATCTAATTTCTCTCTTGCTCATTTTATTTCTTCTACTTGTTTTCCTTCTTCTATCATGAGTAGCTAAATTCTATTTTTGCTAAGGTGAAGGGTAAAGCTCTTGGTATGTGAATAAAGATTTATTTAACTCTTAACATGGTCTTAAAGTTTATATTCATTTGTGTAAATTTATCTACATGTTTTATATTACTTTTCTTATTTAATTGAATTTTCATCTCTTACTCTTATGTGAAGTGGGGATCTTGACTTATTGTAGACAATTCTTGGCACAATGAATACTTGAATCCGTCTAGAACCGCATGGTTGTACCTGCACCTCTGACCAAGGATTCTTGATTCATTGTAGACAAACAACACCATAAATACTTGAATCCGTCTAGAACCGCATGGTTATACCTGCATCTGGCAAAGGAATCTTGATTTATGGTAGTTGATTGGCATAATAAGTACTTGAACCCATTTAACATAAGGAGTGTAGAGTACCCATTGTAATATAACTAAAAGAAAAGAAATATAACTTGATAGATGTGTAAAGAACTTAAATGGTCTAACTTCCGATTGGAACCTTCTTTATGTGTGGATTCCAATTGAGTGATAAAAATGAGTTAAATATAACTTAAACCATATACCAAGAGTGGAACCTCTAACCTTAGCATGTTTTAATTTAATTTGTTTCACCATTATACCTACCCTCATTTCATAATATTTTATTTCCTATTATATTTTCCTTGTAGATTTTTGTTGGTTTTTGCAGGATCTAAATATTCTTCCTCGTGGATCGACCCCGGTCTCACCGGGTTAATTTATTACTTCGACACTCCTGCACTTGGGAGTAGAAATCCATTTTCTGGACTTGTCACCGTACTTTAGAGAATGGACCGCAGCAGTAGATCAATCACAAACAAAGTACCCAGTTTTATTCGCTCTCTACAGACTCTTTAGATTGTATATCTTAAAATGAATCCTCTTTATATATGACAATCATATACTCATTCTAAGATTACATCTTACAATCTAGGATGTTCTTGCACAATATGAATGTATTACTGAACATAAAATATTTATAAACTTGAATGATAATCTGAATAATTCTTATTAAGTATTTAACCATTTACAATTACAAGCTTTAGGGTATAAATCCCAACAGTTTCTTCATGTCCATAATTTATATGGAGTGGAGATAACTAATTTTGAAGGCATGCGATTAAGTTTATATGTTGCAATCAGTAAAACATCTCCCCAATAAAAGATTGGTAGTTTTACATTTGCCATCATAGAGCTAAACATTTCAATAGTGTTGTATTATTTCTTTCTGCTACACCATTTTGTTGCGGGGTGTGAGAAATAGCTAACTGCCTTTCTATAACTTTCTCATACACAATTCCTTGAATTGTTTAGAAAGATATTCACATCATCAATCAGTTCTCAAAACTTTTATTCTCTTATCTAATTGATCCTCAACCAAATTCATAAATAATTTGAAATAATCCAATGCTTCAAATTTATGAAAAATCAAATAGACATGACTGGAATATGTGAAATCATCAATGAATGTAATAAAATAAGAGCCCTTTTTCCTTGCTCTTATATTCATTGGACCACATATGTCTAAAGGAATTAATTGTAATGGAATTTCAGCTCTTGTTCATTTGCCAAATTGTTTTGTTTTAGTTTTTCCTATTAGACAATTTTCACAAATAGACATTTCTATTTTAGTAAGTGAGCCCAATAGGCCTTTTTTGGCCAATCTGCTCATTCTTTCTTGCCCAATATAGCATAGTCTAGCCAAGGCCAGCCCTAGGCCGGGGTGCAAGAGGTGATCGCCAAGGGCCCTGAACCCAGGGAGCCTAATAAGTTCTAAGTTTATTATATTTAAAAAAAAAATCTTCTTATACTGGCCCACACTAATTTCACCAGGCTAATACATATTGGGCCATCGCTAATTTTATTTAACCCAAAAAAATATATCTCACCTGGCCAATACATATTGGGCCATCACTAATTTTATTTAACCTATAAATGTTTTTTAAAGATATTTACTGCTCTGTGTGTGGGTAAGTTGAGCTCATCACTAATATAATAATATATTTACCCTGGTTAAATATTAGCCCTATATGTGCAACTCTGATTTTTTTGCCTTTCATTATCTTATTCCGCCGCCACTGCAATCTTACCTTTCATTATTTTATTCCGCCAATCCGCCGCCAACTGTAATTTTGCAATTGACGAAATTAAATAAGGTAAAAAACATTGATTTGCAAGTGAAGTCATTGTTTATTTCATTATTTGTTTAATTATTTTATAAAGGTATATTATTTATTTGATTTATATATTTAATTTCTATTTTCTTAAAGCTGCTGTCAATTTTTTTGGTAACAGGGAGGGTGGAAAAAGACCACCTAGTAGTAGAACAAATTAAACACACACGGCTCTTTTTTATAAGGTAAAATTATTATTTTACTATTTTAGTATCCTAATTTACATTGTTTATAAAGTAAGTAAGATTTTATTTTTTTGCTTGGAAAATTATATTGTAAGTTAATTTTATTAAATATTGTTTAGGTTAATTTTTTTAACTTTATATTTTTACTTGACTTAAATTTATTATATTTTTTACTGTTTAGTTTTCTAAAATTGTATTGCAAGTGTTGTTTGCATGCAACTTATGAATTTTATTTTTATTTTTTTTCAATAGATTGTTTTATTTTATTTGAGTATATCGTTTTTTAATTTGAATTGTATATGAGATTTTTGTTAATAGTTAATGTTTTATATTTTGGAAGCATTTATATGAGCATAAACCAGGTTCTATCACTCTTTGTTGCATTTAGCCTTTTACTGGTTGTGTTTGATACTTTGATTCAGTAGCTGTGTTTTGATTAGTTTATTGATTGTGCGTACTGCGTAGCACTTGTACTTGAAAGTTTATTAGTTTTTAGCTATGTTTTGATTAGTTTTTATGACTTATTTTTCTTTATCCAGTTTTTATAATGACTACTTTTAATTTTAATAAAATTGAAGGCATGATGGCCTAGTCTCCCATTGGGTTCCAGCCATAAAAAAAATATATCTAGTAAAATTGTATATTTATATCGAAGTATAATATGTTAGGGTCTCATTCTCAGTTGAGGCCCCGGGCCACCAAATAGTTAGGGTTAGCCCTGAGTCTAGCATGCCAAGTATTAACATCAATATTGACATTATTGGAAGTGCAAATTAAAGAAAAAACTACTATCATCATTATAAAAACCGTTAAATTCGTATCTAATAAAATAAAACCATTCAAAAATTAATAAAATCAGTACCAATATGAACCAAACTCAGAAAAATATTCAAACAACTACCATGGAAATTCAAAGCATAATCTAACTTAAAAAGAATAACAACGTAAACTAAGTTTTGTCAGATTTTTGGAGCTTACAACACGTTATGGAGAAATAGGGTTTGCTATTGCGTAACACCAATTTACAATTGCCTATACCCATAACTTCCACTCTTTAGTTGTTCCCCACATATATCCTTCTTGATTCCGGTATGTTTGCCTCTCTTGCATTTTCCGATCTCATCTTTCTTGACACCAGAGCCTTTTCCTTGAGCAAAGGTTTCTTTCCTCCATTGCGCTCTAGGACGGAAGCCTTATGCGATTCTCACATTGCCATATAAAGCTGAGGATGCCTATGTACTTTTTCCGAGTTACCACGCTAGTTTGAGGAGGTATATTAAGAAAACAATTCAAGAAAAGGAAAATAGCAATGAGGTCAAGGAAATTCATTCCCATGATTTTAGCAACTTACCTGCAGCCAGGGAAAGTCAAATGACAATGGAAATTCATTTTCATGATTCTAGCAACTCATAACTGTAATATATCCGAAACGATCAACCCCAAGTCTGAGCAAGGAATAATACCCTCCTTCAGAACTTTGACCACACCCAAATCATCCGATTCCACTGAGAGAGGAGGGAAGCCTGAGTCAATAGCTAACCGGATTCCATGAAGAACGGCTGTAGCTTCTACTAAGAGAGGATTCAAGAAGGTTGAAACACAAACTGAACCCTACCAAAAGTTTTCAATTTTTTTTAAATTGTGTATATAATATGAATGGCTATAATGTAGGTAAAGTTGAAGCTAAGAAAGCATCTGCTTAGGATCAAGGTTTTGAAACAAATGGATTGAATATATATCGTGCGGTAGTTGAAAAGGCATCTCATGGTCAGGTCCTTGGTATGGGTTCAGACATCAAAGCTAAGGATGTGTATAGCTATTGTGAAGGAAGTTGTAAGCATGCAAGAGTTGATAAGAATTGGAGTTAAAGATTAAGAACATAAAAGAAGAATTGCAGCAATATAAAGCTATGAAGGATGAGTTTGAGCAGCTCAAAGCTACGCAAGAAGAAGTGAAGCAAATGCGTGAGTTCATGAAAGTCATAATGTCTCAATCAAATATACAATTGCCACTTACGTACCACGGTATGCATATTCTTTTCCCAGTATTATCCCTTGATATGGTTGTTGAACTACCTTGCTAATTAATCTTCTTTGAAAGGAGAAATCATAGAGTGGGGAGATTTTTAACTTTTGTTTGGCCTCAGTATTCATCTTTGTTTTTTTGTTCTCTATTTCTTTTAGGTTTTTGTTGTTGGTACTCTGTTTTGTTGGTACTCTATTTTGGCGTGTGTCTTGCTCTGTTTTTAAGGTTTTGTTTGCCTTTCTTGTCTGCCAGTAGGGTGTGTGGCTTGTCTTTGCTCTGGTTGTTTTGGTTTAATGTTTTATTTGCCCTTGTTTCGGGTTTAATAAAGTTTGTTGTTTCAGGAAAAAAAATCTTCAATATTTGTTTGTATACTTTGATTTGTGGTTATGAAATGTGATTTTATCAATATATTTAATGTACTATAAGTCTTTTGTGTTTTATATCTTTAATTGTTTGGAAGATATATATGAGATTGTTTCTATTCAATTGCTTATTGTTATTATATTTCGTACAGGCTGATGTTTTACCAAACAATGACATGGAACACATGATTGATTCCAGTACCTGAAACAGAGACTGATATTCTAGGACTACAACCTTCTTCTATGGATTTTTCGTTTGTATATTACATGCAACTATCAGATTTTTAAAACCTGCTAAATATGTACTTTACTATCATACTCTTCTATAATTTGAGTATTTTAAACTTACCAATATTGTTAATTTGTCCTATTTTTGTTGAATTTTGTGGATAACAAAGTAGTTATGAGACTTTTAATATATAATTGTTATTCAAAAGAGGTGAAATAAAATGGTTAAATATGAATAAATATAAAGCAAGGAAACATAAAATATTATTTTCAACCGGCTACCATCATCGAAAAGAAATGTATTTATCAAGATGCTTTTTCAACGCCCCTTGGCGGTCGAAACAGGAGTGACAGTCAGATGTAGTCTGAATAGATTGCGTTTGCAAATCTATTTTTGACCATCAAAGTCCTTCAATATCATCTTTTCCAACGTTGTGAATTGTATTTTCGACCGCTCTTTCCTCTTGGTGAAAGATATATTCGATGAACATGAAATAATTTTCGACTAGCATCAGCGGTAAAAAATATGTGTAGTTTTGATAGGATCATTATCGACGGTAGTTTGTGATCGAACATAGGTTTATCTTCGACAGCCGGTCGCAAATATGATATTTCCTACAACGCTATTAGTGACGGAGTTCGACGGCCTGTTGCGGTGGAAAATAACCTTTTTCGACGGCAAAATATTATCACCCACCGTCTTTTGCCCTCGGTGATAAACATTTTTCTTTTTGTAGTCATGGTCTATTGTTCTTGAGTCTACTGTCCACAAAGGACAATATTTAGTTAGTAAAACAGAGCTAAAAACATAAGCATAATTGATTATGGAATTGAGTTTTACCTTTTTGGGCTCAATGTATTCATGAGGGTTGTGACCAAATTTGTGACAATTGTAGCTTGTTGTCTTAGTCTTATCCTTCTTGATTCTGGCATGTTTGCCTCTCTTGCGTTTTCCAATCTAATCTTTCTTGACACCAGAGCCTTTTCCTTGAGCAAAGGTTTACCTGACTAGATGCAGGACAGTGTTTCTTTCAATCTTGTCGTAATCCAAATTTTTTTTTTGGAAAACAACACTTCCATTAAAAGTTTTTCTAGTTATACAAAATAATTCTACTGCACATACTAACTATTGGAAGAGAAGCTAAAGAGGACAGATCTTAAAAATAATATCTTTTTAAATCTAATTTAAATTTAAATATCATTTAATCGTTTAACCAACTGGCCCGATCACTTATTTGAATAAATTCAAATGTTAATGATGTTATTATTGCTAATTATACTAGATCACAATTGTCAGTTATTAATCCAGTAATTATATGATCTTTCCACTTGAGCGTACCGATGGCCTTTGCAACACTGTAATTGACTTGGTTGAAATTCTTATTACGAAATATTGGCGTTTCTTTGTTCAAGTCTCCGTAGTTATTGTGATAACGTTAGTGCCTTGCATATTTCCGTAAATCCAAAGTTCCACGCTCGAGCCAAGCATATCGAGCTTGATTACCATTTTGTTTGGGAAAATATTTTTATAGGTACTCTTTTTACTCTATTAATCTCTTTTGCTTCACAACCTGCACATGTCTTCACCAAATCATTGCCGAGGATGCATATGTACTTTTTCCGAGTTACCACGCTAGTTTAATGGGGCATATTAAGGAAATAATTTAAGAAAAGGAAAATGCCAATGAGGTCAAGGAAATACATTCCCATGATTTTAGCAACTCACCTACAGCCAAGGAAAGTCAAATGACAGTGGAAATTCATTTTCATGATTCTAGCAACTCACCCGAAGTCAAGGAAAGTTAAAAAAAAAAAACAAATTGCACAACTCACTCCAGCCATCAAGGACTCACATTCACAACTTTCCAAAAGTCAAGAACCCGTGTCGTATTTTTTTAAGTAGACAGTTTGCACCAAGAATAACTGTTGACATCTTTTTCCTTTTTTATTTTTTTAATTATCATGGAAATGTCATGTAATTGTAAACGGCTATCTTATATATATTCTTCAAAGTAGTCTATCAATCAAAATAACTATTTCTTCAACCTTTATTTTGAGTGTCCATTGATCATGATCTCCATCATTGAGAAGATTCTTGATAATGTTGTTGATAATCTATTGTCAATATTTTTATAAATTATCGATAAATTAATATCTCGATCAATGAATAACTTTTATATAATTAAAATGTTATTAACTTATAGAGTTTATATTGTATATCACTTTGCAAAGTCCGAACGGATAACGTATTAAAATGAATAAAATTTCAAGGTACGTAGCACTGCTTGTGCACAGTTTATGTTATCAAGGGGTCATCTAGATGGAAGCATTATCGTCATGAATTATGTTAACATATATTCAAAAGTTAAGAATTTTGTCCTGATAGTTATTAATTTAGAATATGAGAATAATTGATTTATTGAATTTTGTCCCACTATTTTTATCTCTCTTTTACCGCAAATTATCCCATACATAAACATAAAATAAATTTAATTTTTCTTCCAAGAATAATTGCGAGGAGAATCAATAAGTGTCTTTATAAGTTGACGGACTGCCCAGTGGCCTGGCTTGATGTATTTCAAATATAATAATATTACTATTAATAATAACAACATTATATAATGACTATTTCTGTTACATAGTTTACTTTAAATTAGTGAATATTATTATATATTAATAAAAAAAGTAAAAATAACGAGAAACAATAAATATAATGTGTCAGCATCACCATAAACTGTAGCTCCAAAATCATAATAGAATATTATATAATATATTTAAAAAATTAACCATAAACAACAATTAAGGGAGATAAGAAAACTCATACACATAACTTCAACAAAAACAAAGACTTATTATGAACCAGCATACCTAGTACTTGTTATATATGACTCCCATTTAGTAACCAACAAATCCAATATTTTAAAATTATAGGAAAGTACCCAATATTCACTCTAATACATTCCATCAATTTGAAAACCAACGGGGTTGCTATGTGGCTACAACCCAAACACAAACACATATCAAATAACATATTCAAATATAATCACTTGGAGGGTCGAAACCTAGTACTCCCTGGTATAACATGATAGGAAAAGACCAAATAATAGTATTTAAACACTCTAACAATAAGTGACAGGATTATTAATTAAGGGCTAGGAGTAGTTGTAGGAGGAGGAAGATAAAAGAAAGGAAAGTAAGGAACTACAGGATTATTTCGGACTGCGGGAAGTGGAGGCATACTGAGGTTTGGAGTGGTTGGTAAGCTAGGCAGTGGAGGAAGTGTTGGCAACTTGGGCTGTGGTAGCTTTGGCTTGGATGGCAACGGGGGCATCAGCTTTGGCATAGGAGGCAAGGGCGGTAACGGAGGAAATAGCAGCAGATTACGGGCAGCGCAGCCAAAATCAATACTCGAAAATGAGAGAATAATGAAGAAAGCTAAAATGAAAGGCTTGCTAGAGGCCGTCATCGCTAAAAGTAGTTTGCTAGAATGGAAAAAATTGATTAAGATTTATTAGTACGCAATGAAAGAAACCAATACGACGATTATGAATATATAGGAAAAGATGTAGAGGACTTGTCAAGTAATCTTGGTAAATATATTAAAGATAAAAATAAATTAAAAAAAAAGGTCACACAATGGTATCACCCATTAGGCCTTGTAAGAAAATCCAAATTATTTACCATTTTTAAAAAATAAATAATCTATTGATAAACTTAAGTTGGTCCAGTGGTATGCCCCTCATATTTATACATCGAGATTGTAAGTTTGATTCGTGTCTCCCTCTCTAAATGTTGAATTAATGATAAACTTCATTGAGATATGTAGTTACCAGTAGGCTATGAGCACATCCCTAAATATTGTTGACAGCCCTTTTTCTAAATTATAATAAAGTTTCTTAGAGATAAAAAAGAGTCGTATACATAATAACTCATCACTGTTGAAGACAATTTGTATAATTAAATGAAAAAAATATAGAAATGATGTAAATTATAATTTTGTAATCAATAAGATACAACTGTTTGTTCGGTTATCTAATTCGAGTTCTCGGTAGTCATGAAGCCACGGCATCCAAAAATAATAATGTATTAAAAGCACCCAAATAACAATTTACAAAATGTCAATTTCTTTGACAATTTCGCACAAGACATTTCTCATGAAAATAGATGAAATAAAATGAGAGGAGTTGGTAATTAAATGAGAGAGGACATATCATTCTATGGACCAAGTTGCTTCTTCGGTGGCACTGGCGGGCATGAAGAAGTAGGTGAAATAACTTTTTTTGAAAAATCAGAATGTTCTGATGAAACTTTAGAGAATGAATTAGATATTGAATCTCCATTCATGATGCCAAGTAATTGAAGAAAACAATTACAATAATTTGGAAAGAGCACATTAAATTGTCAAAAGCTGCTGTTAAAAAACTCTAATACGATAAATTTTACTATTAAAACAATTCTTTCCAAAAAAAAAAAAAAGCAAAAACTACCAAAATAAAATAGATACAGATGTAAACCCTTACCTAAAAGAAAAAAGGAAAAAGAATATTAATAAAATATAAAATAAGAATATTCTTCTTAAATAAAATATATTAATTTGTAAGATAAATTGGGTATATCTTTGTATAATCCACACTTTGACTATTACACCAAGGGATGGGCAAAAAACTAAAAATCCGAACCGAACCGATCCAACCAGTTTTGACTGATTTACACCTTTCGATTGGTTTTGTTCAGTTTGATTTTTTTAGAAACCGAAATTGTCGGTTTGGTTTTTAGTTTGAAACTCCAAACCGCAACCCAAACCGATTAAACTGAATGTGTGTGTGTGTGTGTATATATATATATATATTGTTGGAAATAAAACACTCAAACAACTTTTATTTAAACTCAAAATAAATATTACAAGAAAACTCTCACTCAAGAACTCACTCACTCTTTTGCTTCTTCTTCACTCACTTAGAAGCTTTGCTTCTTCTTGATGCCTAAACCAAAATGGGGAGGGGGTATTTATACTACTTACAAATCATTTTAGACCACACAAATAAACTAATCCAAAATTATAATAACCATACATCTCATCCTTCTACATCCTTCCATACCCTTCCAATTGACCACATGATTTTTATGTCTAATTACCAAACCCTAGAGAAATCTAGATAAAGGGCTTGGACCTTATTTTTGGACTTGGACTCTAATTTATTTGGGCTTGGGTTTGGGCTCCCATAATAATTCGGGCCTTCAAATGGTTTGGGCCTAAAACAAGTTTACACTTCAACACCCCCCTTTAAACTTGTTTTACCATGCCAAGCAAACTTCTTAATCTCGAAAAATTTTCAAACCTGAGTGGCTTGGTGAAAATATCTGCAATTTGATCTTTGGACTTCACGTACTCCATTTGCACATCCATTTTCGCTATGCACTCCCTTATGTAGTGGTAACGAGTATCAATATGCTTGCTTCGATCATGGAACACTGGATTCTTTGCTAAGGCAATGGCTGACTTGTTGTCGACACAAATCTCAGTTGGCTCTTCTTGTGGCAAACCCAATTCCTTCAGCAAATTTCTGAGCCATATTACATGACAGACGCTTGAAGTAGCAGCTACATATTCAGCTTCACAAGTAGATAAGGTGACAATCAGTTGCTTCTTTGACATCCATGTGAAAGCTGTGTTTCCCATGAAGAACACGAACCCACTGGTGCTCTTCCTGTCATCTATGTCTCTACCCCAATCGCTATCGCTATATCCCACAAGCTTGTAATCATTAGAAACTGAATAAAATAAACCAAAATCAATTGTACCTTTGATATAACGGAGGATTCGCTTAGCGACTTTGAAATGGGTGGTTGTTGGATTCTCCATGTATCGACTCACAAGTGCAACAGCATAAAGAATATCTAGCCTTGTGCACGTCAAATAGCGTAAGCTTCCAACTAAACTCTTGAAGAATGTTGGATCTATGCTTTCACCGTCACCATGCTTCGATAGTTTGATTCCGCATTCTTCTGGAGTGTTTATCGGCTTACAATCATTCATCTTGAACTTCTTGAGTATCTCCTTTGCATAATTTTCTTGGGAGATAAAGATGCCTTCTTCCTTTTGCTTGACTTCAATACCAAGATAGTACGCCATTAATCCGATGTCAGTCATCTCAAACTCCTTGGCCATTGCTTTCTTGAACTCTTCAATCAGGCTTAGGTTATTGCCGGTGAAAATCAAATCATCCACGTACAAGCATACTACCAGAATATCTCCATTCATGATCTTGATATATAGGGCGTGCTCGTAGGGACATTTGGTGAAGCCATTTTGTTGGAAGTACTTGTCAATTCTGCTATTCCATGCTCTTGGTGCTTGCTTTAACCCATAGAGAGCTCTTCTCAGCTTCAGAACTTTGTCTTCTTGGCCTTTGACTTCGTAACCCAATGGTTGTTGAATGTAGACATCTTCTTTAAGAACTCCATTTAGGAAGGCAGACTTTACATCCATCTGATGTATCTTACACTTGTTTTGCGCTGCCATAGAAATGATTAGTCTTATAGTTTATAATCTAGCAACTGGAGCAAATACCTCATCATAGTCTATTCCAGCTCTTTGACTGTAGCCCTTCGCAACTAGCCTTGCCTTGTGCCTTTCAATCTCTCCCTTAGAATTTCGCTTTGTTTTGTACACCCATTTGACACCAATTGCCTTGTGTCCTTTTGGAAGTGGAACAAGTTCCCAAGTGTTGTTCTTTTCAATGGTCTTAATTTCCTCATCCATCGCATCTCTCCATTTCTTTTCTTGAGTAGCTTCTTCAAAACTCACTGGTTCACAATCAGCAAAGAGGCAAAAAAGAGTAAGATTATCAGATCTCTCAGTTACCTCGTATAAATCTTGAAGACCTCTTGTTCGCTCCATTGCTCTTTCTTGTAAAAATGATGGTGGTGAATTTCCATTATTTGTTGAAGCTGGTGATGCTGGTGGTGTAGTGGGTTCTTATTGAGGTTCTTCTAGTTGCTCCACTGGCGTCTGCTCTGTTTCTTCAAATTGTGGAGTGAAGTTGAAGTTGTCTACATGCGATCCAAAATCCCATTCTCCTTCTTCATCAAATATCACATCTCGGCTGATCACAAACTTTTTGTTGTTCGGGTTGTATAGCTTGTAACCTTTCGAATAAGCGGGATAGCCGATGAAGATGAAACTCTCACTTCTATCGTCAAGCTTGGTTCTTCTCTCATCTGGTACATGAACATGAGCTATGCTTCCAAAAACTCTTAGGTGGGAGATGCCGGGCTTTATACCACTCCATGCTTCTTGAGGTGTCTTTCCCCACACACTTCTTGTTGGAGAACGATTGGACAAATACACTGCACACGCCACTGCTTCCGCCCAAAACTCCTTGGGCAATCTCTTGCTTTTGAGCATACTTCGCGCCAAATCCAGGATTATTCTATTCTTCCTTTCTGCAACTCCGTTTTATTGAGGGGATCTGGGAACAGTTAGAGGACGTCTAATTCCATTCGCTTCACAAAACTCCAGGAATTCCTTGGATGTGAATTCTCCTCCTCTATCAGATCTCAGTGCCTTGATCTTATGGCCACTCGCTTTTTCCACAGCTGCTTTGAACTTTTTGAATACTCCAAAGACTTCTGATTTCTGCTTCAAGAAATAAACCCATGTTTTTCTTGAAAAATCATCAATGAAGAGAATGAAATAATTACTGTTACAGAGAGAGCTTGGCTTGATCGGACCGCACACATCGGTATGGACTAGCTCGAGTGGCTTCTTGGCTCTTGAGTCTGACTCTTTTGGAAAACTATTTCTAAATTGCTTCCCGAGTAAACATCCTTCACAAAATTGGTCAGGATGATTGATGCATGGTAGTCCTCTCACCATTTCCTTCTTAGATAGTAGCTCCAAGCTTCCAAAATTGAGATGCCCAAATTGAAGGTGCCATAACCAAGATGCATCTTTGTAGCAGGCTTTCAGACACTTTGCAACATCGTTTTGAATGTTCAAAGAAAATAATCTATTCTTTGACATTTTTACTTTGGCTATTAGATTTCCTTTGCCATCTCTTATAAAAAGACTACAATCCTTCATATGAATATCATAGCCTTTTTCTAAGAGTTGACCCATACTCAAGATGTTGTATGTCATATTGGGCACATAGTAGACATTTGAGATTAATTGATGACTACCATTTTTAGCGCGAATAAGAATGTTACCTTTTCCTTTCACTGATATTTTTGAATCATCTCCAAATGAGACATTGCCAGCCACTGATTCATCTAGCTCTACGAACATACTTCTTCTTCCACACATGTGGTTGCTTGCACCAGTGTCAAGGTACCAAGCATTTTCTTGGTCTCCATCATTGTCTCTACAAGTTAGTAGCACTGTCTCCTTCTCTTCGGTTTTTACTTCCACATAATTGGACCTTTCGTCAACCTTACTGTTGGGAGCTCTACATTCCGAAGCATAATGCCCAAATTTCTGACAATTATAACATTGAACTTGAGATTTATCGTACCTCGAGTTTGAATTGCCTCTCCCACGGCCTTTTGTTGAGCTTTCTCCTTTCTCGTAGTTGTTGAGGTTGCTGCTGTTAGAATTCCAACCTCGTCCATGACCACGACCTCTACCTTGTCCTCGGCCTCGGCCTCTACCTCGACCACGCTGGCTTCTCTCGTGGGCTTGACTTTCTTCCTTCTCCTTTAGTTGCATCTTGAGGAGTTGCTCGTTAATCCCTTGCTTCCTCTTATGTTTTTCTTCATATGCTTGTAATGATCCTTGGAGTTGCTCGATCGTCATTTCTTCCAAGTCTTTAGTTTCTTCTATTGTCACAACAATGTGCTCAAATTTGGGATCCAATGATCGGAGTATCTTCTCTATTATTCTCACATCTTCTAATTTTTCACCATTTCTTTTCAATTGGTTAGAAACAGCTGCTACTCTTGAGAAATAATCTGAAATAGATTCAGATGCTTTCATGTGTAAGGATTCGAATTCACCTCTTAATGTTTGGAGACGGACCTTCTTTACCTTTTCGACTCCTTTGTAAGAGATTTGTAACTTCTCCCACGCTTGCTTAGCGGAGCTTGCACTCGAAATCTTCTCAAAACCATCATCATCTAAGGCTTGATAGATGAGATAGAGAGTCTTCTTGTCTCTCTTCCTTGAGTCTTTTAAACTATCCTTTTGAGTTTGGGATAGAGTTGACTCATCTTCTGGTTCGGTGTAGCCTTTCTCTACGCCCTCCCAGACATCGTGTGCTCCAAGGAGAGCCTTCATCTTGATACTCCAATTATCATAGTTTTCGTTCTTAAGTGTTGGAACTTGAAACGACGCCATACCATTAGCCATAACTCTCAATATGGTGAGAATTTTGAAATTCTGACTACACGGATGAACTCAGAACGTCGAAAAACCTTAAGATGAACTCAGACAAAAAAATCGATTTTTATGGTCAAAGTCAATGTCAACGGTCAACCTAACCTGGTCAACAGTCAACGGCTTGGAGGCTCGGTCAGCGGCTCAGTCAACAAGCTTAGTGGCTCGGTCAACTCGGCTCCAACTTTGCTGGACTCACTTCCAACTCGGCTGACTCGGCTTGAACTCGGCTTGGACTCGGTGAGTTAACTCACTCTCTGGCAGCAAACTTCCGGCTGCCCGTGGCGGCTCGTTTGAACTCCGATCGGGGCAATTTTTATGGCGTCGGCTTCGTCTCGTCGAGAACTTCAATTTGGATATGCTATAGTGCACACCTTCGAACCAGGCTCTGATACCACTTTGTTGGAAATAAAACACTCAAACAACTTTTATTTAAACTCAAAATAAATATTACAAGAAAACTCTCACTCAAGAACTCACTCACTCTTTTGCTTCTTCTTCACTCACTTAGAAGCTTTGCTTCTTCTTGATGCCTAAACCAAAATGGGGAGGGGGTATTTATACTACTTACAAATCATTTTAGACCACACAAATAAACTAATCCAAAATTATAATAACCATACACCTCATCCTTCTACATCCTTCCACACCCTTCCAATTGACCACATGATTTTTATGTCTAATTACCAAACCCTAGAGAATTCTAGATAAAGGGCTTGGACCTTATTTTTGGACTTGGACTCTAATTTATTTGGGCTTGGGTTTGGGCTCCCATAATAGTTCGGGCCTTCAAATGGTTTGGGCCTAAAACAAGTTTACACTTCAACATATATATATATATATATATATATATATATATAAAAGAAACCTAAATTCACTTTTCCCTAATTACTTCATATGGTCCGCCTCTCTTAACTTTGAAGTCATATCTCAGGTCTCAAATCTCTTCTCCAAAACCCTAACCATCTTAATTCCTTTTTTTTTTTTTTAAATGTTGTTGATCCAAATTGGGAGATAACCATTGTGAATTCGTGATGGGGTTGATTGTTTATATATTTTTTTTCCCATTTTATTTTAAATCAATTTTTCTTGAAAAATCGTTTTAACTTTTTTTTCCCGTTATTATTTTGTAATAGCACAAATGTTTAGCTAAAATTGGTTAACCCTTCTCTAGTGAAAGATCTCTTACATCATGAGGATCTTAATTTTGAAATAATTTCTCCAAGTTTTATTTTTTCTGATTTATATGCTTTTAATTTTGTAATATATATATTGTTAACGGTAAAAAATGGATTCTACAATCAACGAGAGTCAACGAAGCCACATAGGTTGCCTTATGGTTCGTCAAGTTGGATGTATGAAAAAGACAACAATTACCCCGCGAAATGAGCTCTCGCGGGATCTATAGAGTGCTCGGTCTGGACTTGGAACTTGTATACCTTTTAAAATAGAGAATGATCAGTCAGAGGTGCTGGACTTTCGCCGATGATTAACCTCCGACGATCAAGTTAGCTTTTAGGTTTTCTTAGGAATAAAGAACAAAGTCAAGTATTTCTCTGAGTAGTTGTGAATATTAAAGTTGCTTACCTTCGTTCTCATAAATACCTGTATTTATAGCCCTAGTATGTTCCTCTTGTTGACCTCTATTATGGGTGTGTATGGATGTCATTTTAAGAGGCGGGTAGAGAAATGTTTCCTTAAACGTGTAACGCTCGTCTTTTTAGCAGACTACTTCTAACATCAGAGGGCTTTTGCTTCATTAGACGATAACCTGCGTCTGTCATTGCTTTTAATGTGCCTGCTGCCCTATGTGTTCAAGCCTTCGACTTTTCCATTAATCAGACTACTATGCTGCAGTGTGTCAGGACTACTCCTGACACACCCGACCTTTCCTTTTGACTTGTCTTGGGCCATCGTGTCTCATGTGCGTCGGCAATGGACTCCGAAAAGATCGCGGTACTCATGAGGTTCTCGCAGTTTTCGGTAGGCAGTTCCCGAGGTTTCTTTCTTTCTGGGGGCATTAGATTGCCTCAAAGGGACACATACTCATAGTTCCTTTCTTGGAGTCACGCTGGCAGTTGGTAATGACGTGGCTGCTTGTGTTGAAATCTTACAAACAACATATATATATATATATATATTTATATATATACACACACATAGATATGCATACATACTCTATACTCTATACACAATATTGTTGGTAATGCTTATATGTGTCAAATGGTTTGCTGTCACTACAAAAAGAATGGGTATCCACTACAGGTTTACTACTATGGGCATTGGAGGCCCGTTTTTAATTCATATATCTACTACGGGCTTTTAAAGGCCCGTAGTAGAAAATCATTTAACCACAACGGGCATATTGCGCCCGTAGTAGATAAAGAATTCCACTACGGGCCCAAATTGTGCCCGTAGCAGATGTTTAATTATCCACTACGGGCCTTTAATGGCCCATAGTGGATAATTAATTAACCACTACGGGCTCTCGTGGGCCCGTAGTGGATAAACCAACCACTACGGGCCCAAAAGAGCCCATAGTGGATACTCTATTTTTTTTTCCCCACCAGTTTCCCCTTTGGAGCCCTAGCAACATTTCATTTTCTTTTTCTCCCCCTCCCACCGCACCCACAGCCACTCCCCTCTCCTCTCTCTCAAACAGCCGGCCACCACTTTTCTCCCTCTTGTAGCACCCCTACGCCCACCGCGCCCCTTCGCCCAGCTTGCTGGCCCCCTGCGCTACGCTCGCTGGCCCCCTGCTCCGCTCGCTCGCCTGCCCCCTGCTCCCAGCTCGCCCCCTGTGCCTAGCTCGCTCGCCCCCGCCCCGGAGAGCCCAGCTTCTTCGACGACTTTGGTTCCCGAAGCATCATCACCTTCACAAGACAAAATAACGGCTCCGTATGGATCTTCGAAATCCTCAATCACCGCCGACACCATATCAGGCGCCTCCAAGCGACTTGGTGGAGTTGCTGTTGATGGTCACAACCACCTTTTCTGGCTCGAATCACGGCCCACTGAATCCAGGTACACAACACTCACACATATGACATAACATACTAAACGAATGCATATTGTCTTGTTTTTTTAATTATTTGATGATCTAGTTAGTCAATTTTGAATTGTTGTTATGAGTACAGTTGAGATACTGTCGTATTTTTGAAGACACTGTCGTTTTCTCTAATTACAAGGATCAAAGACTTTACAAGCAGTCCATCGATTCCAAAGGTATGATTTCAGTTGTTGCATTCTATGTATTTCTTTTTTCCATCTACTTTTCTACTCAACATATTATGTATTGTGAGTAGCATAGTAACTCTATGCTTGCAATCACTTCAAATTGTTCATGTTTTATCGAATATATATATATATATATATATATATATATATATTAGAATCAGAAATGAAGAAGGGAGAAGAAAACAGAAAATGAAAACAGAGGAAGAGAGGCGGTGGAGGAAAAGAGAGAGGGAGAGGGAGAGAGCAGGTCGGCCGGAGAAGGACAGAAGAGGAAGAAGAGGGAGAGAAGAAGTGACAGCGGCTAGGAGAAGGAGAAGAAGAAAAGGGAGAGCAGAACCGTGAGGAAGAAAGAAAGAGGAGAAAAAAGAAGGAAGAGAGAGAGAGAGAAAGCAAGAGAGGTGGCCGGCCAAACAAGAAGAAGTGCAGAAACAGTGCAGAAAAATAAAGAAGAAAACAGAGCAGAAGAAGAAGAAAAGAAAAAAAAGAAGAAAAAGAAAAGAAAAGAGAAAGACTAGAGAAGTCTCGGTCAGCCAATGAGAAGAAGATGAGCAAGAGGATGTTGGGTAAGTGTGATGAAATTGATTTGGAATTTTGATGAAATGGTTTGTGTTGTAGAATTGGTAGTTGAAATTGATGAAATTAATTTGTTTTGGAGGTTTGGGTGATAATGTTGATAATGGATTTTGTTGATTTAGAAATTGATTACGTTTGAATTTCGTTTGAAATTTTATTGTTGAATATAAAGTAAAATTGATTGATGGGTTTTGTGATTTTAGTGTTTAATTTGGGTATTTGGTAGTGTTTTATTTGAAATTAGTTTAATTGGAGTTGATTGAAATGAAAATCGAGGAAATTAGTAAGTAAAGAATTGGGGATTTGATGATTTTGAATTTGAATTAGTTCATTGAGATGTCATTTGTGTAATTGGAGTATTTTTGAATTAATTGATGGCTTGAATTTAGAATCATTAAGTAAGGAATCAAAATGATTCTCATATTAGTGAATTTGTAGTATGGAATTTGTATGATGCTGTGTTTGGAATGAAATTGAATCATTAATTTTGAGGATTTTTGAAATTAAATTCGAAATTGAAGCTCAAATTAGTTTAATCGAGTTTAATAAAGTTAAATTTGATGTTGTTAAGTGAAAGAAATTCATTTATGTTAAATTGATGAAGATTAGAATGAATATTTGTGTAGAAATTGAATGTTGATGGTGTAGAGAATTGGATTATTGGGTAATTAAATATTAGAAATTGTAATTGTATAAATTGATACAAATTGATGCTTAGAAATTTAAGAAAATATGTTAGATTGTGTTGAATGAAATTCGATTTAACAGAAATTGATTTATTTAAGGAATATACAATCGTAAAGACATGATTTTCAGTAAATTAAATGTAATTTTATGAGAATAGAAGAAATTGTAGAATAAAATGTTAAACATGTGAATAGAGTTGTTGTATTAGTGATTATATTTACATTAATGATTTATTTGAAAATATATTACTTTAGGGAGAAATCTCCGTAGTATGGGAGAAAAAGAAACGTTATGGAAAGTCAAGAAATGTTTTGAGTGTAAAATTTATTTTAAAGCAAAGTATATTTTATTTTAATAATATGTTTCATTTAAAGTTTAGGAAGTTAATATTTTTATTTAAGTTAGTGTAAAATCAGATTTTCAGTTGAATTACATTTAGTTTATTTTCTTTAAGTTTGATTTAGTATTTGTGATTTCGTATATAATTGTTATTTAAATGTGTTTTAATCAAAGTATTTTAAATTTTAGAAATTCAGAATTTATATTCATTTAATAAATATATTTTACATATATTCTATGGTTTTTAAATCAAAAATTAGTTTTCAAAGTACAAAAAAATAGTTTTCAAACCATGGATACCCATTTATTATCAGATTATCAGCAGCTTATCAGATTATCAGCAGTAGACCCGGCCGGTACATCCCAATTGTGTGTGGCAAGTTAAGGAAGGGACAGTCCGCTAACTCCAGGGGGGTTGAATCTGTCGAGTCTGTCAGTCGTCCACACATTGGGGTGTTGTCTCACTCTTGTCGCGATGTAGCATTCCGCAAACTGTGAGATGTCTTTTATCAGATTATCAGAGTCACCAAATTAGTCGCCTAGTGACACCCTCCATATGGTGCGGCGCTGATCGGTCATTTATTTTCATATAATTACGACCCTTAAACCGTACCTTTTAATTGTATTCTTGAGTATTTTTGGTGCTTTTGACGTGTTTTCCTTGAGTGTGCAGGTTTAGGGACCTAAGTGATGATTTTATATGTTTTTGAAGAAAAAGTGTAATTTCAGTAACTTTATGGAAGGGCATCGATGAAAGCATGTGAAAGTTTTGGGGAAAAATCGTAAATTCAGAAAGTTCCACCAATTTAAGTGAAACGGTGCGTTTTACACCTAAGGAATTTGAGTTAGTGGAATGGCGCCGTTTTGGACCAAAGCATTGGTCCAGGTCCAAAACGGCGCCGTTTTGGTTAAGAAAGAAAACAAAAAAATAAAAACCCATGCAGACCGCAACCAGTACCTCTAGCCTCTCCTCGCGATGAAGACACCCATGCCAAACCAGTGAGCTGCGCGAGCTCGACCGTGACTTGTGCTCGCGTCCTCCACCTTGCGGCGATGATGACCCAGCCTAGCAGTGTACAACGCGAGGGGCAGCGCGACCTATGCTCCTCGCGGTGCAGCTCGCGATGGAGAAGAAAAGAGAACCAGTGAATGTGGCGAGGAAGACCGCGACCTGTGCTCCTCGCGGTGCAGCTCGCGGTGCAGCTGCTCCTAGCTGTCCAGTGAAGGCCGCGACCAAGCCACCGCGATCGCTGTGAGTGAAAAACGCGCCCTAACGGGCTGCTATAAGAAGAAAAGTGCAGCAGCTGGGCAAGGGAGAGAGAGTTCGTGGCAGCCAGTTCCAGCAGCCTTCAAGCTGCTCCATGGGTGATTTTCCACCCTCTTTGCTCCTCTCAAACACATCCCAAGCATCCCAAATCATCACAACAATCTCTAGTTCGTAAGTGTTCATCGAAGAAGACGAAGATCAAAAGCAGAGAAGTTCAAGCCGGACCAAAGCGGGACTTCGAGTCTTGAGAGCTTCGATGGGTTGTATTTCATCTCATTAATCTTCCTTTGATTGTTCATTTATGATTTTGAGTTGTTAGAACTATTGTTAGGTGATTTTCGGAACTATGAACGGATTGGATTTTATTGTTTATGAATATATTTTATATGATTTATTTCATGATATTATTTGCTTAATAATAATCAATATGTTTTCCATTTTCGTGATTGGAACCGTGTGACCACCTTGCATTATCCTCCATTGAATCCGTTTCGCTTTATTTTAATTGTTTTAGTTAATTTAATTTAGTTTAATTATTGAAAACCATGATTATGGGCTAAACTTGTAAGTTGGGGTTTTGATAGATCTTATTCTTTGATGTTTGAATGAAATGATTGTTTAATTTGTTGCGGTTGATTATTGCATTGTTGAGTGGTTTTATTGTGCTTAATGCTTTGAATGTGAAGGCCTATGTTTAGATGATAAATTGGTTGTGTGTTATATACTAATTTGCTTGTGTGATCACATAGGGTGTTTATTGTGACTAATGCATTTCCATGCACTTGGATATACCATCGAGAGATAGGATATTAGTGTGTGCGGAATAGGTCCGATTTACCTCGAGAGGGGACTTTGGATAAATTAGATAAACACGGTCATCTTCATGAATAATTAAACCTCAACAATGTGCTTTCATGGAACTCAATTGGATGGAATAGGTGAATTCAAATACCCTAGCTCATCTCTCATATTGGTTGCTTGCTTTATTTTCATGTCTTTATATTTTTATCCTTTAATATCTTTCGATTATCCAAATAGAAATAGGCTTGGTTAATTTTAGTACTCAACGCCTAAATATCCCTGTGGAGACGATAATTTACTCATCATTTTATTACTTGTGCCGACCCCGTATACTTGCGGGTACAAAAAGTCGTGTCAGGTGCCAGCTGAGTCGCCCTATGGATTATCAGTTATCAGATATGGGTTTTCCATTGACTTTATCAGAAAAAGTTTTATCAGAAAAGATTTATTAGAAAAGTTTTATCAGAAAAGGTTTATTAGAAAAGTTTTATCAGAAAAGTTTTATCAGAAAGGTTTTATCAGAAACGTTTCATCAGAAAAACATTATTAGAAAAGTATATTATTTTAGGATTTCAGTTATTAGAAAAATATATTATTTTAGTTTATCAGATTTCAGAAAAGTATATTCTATTAGTTTATTAGTTTTCATAAAAGTATATGATATCAGTTTTCAGTTTTCAGAAAAATATATTATCTCAGCATTTCAGTTTTCAGATCAATATAATATTTCAGCTTTTCAGTGTTCAATAAAATATATATATATATATATATATATATATATATATATTATTTCAGCTTTGTTTTAGATTTTAAAAGTATGCAGTATTGCAGTTTATCAGTTTTCAGCAATAACAGAAAGATTGAAAGGTTTTCAGTATAGTTTTCAGAAAATAGATTTCAAAAATAGTTTATCAGTTCAATATTTTCAGAAAACAGATTTATATTCTTTTCAGATTTCAGGGAGGTTATTAGAAAAAGGATTAAAGTTTATTTATAAATTAATAACACTCACTGAGCTCCTTTAACTCATATTAGTTTTATGTTTTTAAATCAACCTCCCAGGTACAGATACAGACATCGTAGGGACTCCGAAGACCAGTGGGACCAGTCAGAGGATGCTGTGACTGTTTTACAAGCATATAAATGTTTTAGTTGTTAAGTTTATATTTTCGTATTGTTTTAAGTACATGAGCATTTTATTGAAAGATTTGATAACTATTTATTTTAATATTTAAACTGTTCGAGTTGTGATTGTGGATTGTCGAAATGGACCGAAGGTCCACAGTAGTTGAGATTTGAAAACAAATATAGAAGTGTTCAAGTTGTTTTATGCAGGTCTCTAAGATTTGGTAGTCTTAGAAAAACAGAGGAGACTCTGCCAAAATTTTATAAAATAGTTTGTATAAAAAAAAAAAAATTTCCTAATCAAATTTTCAGAATACAGGAACGGCTTAGCTTCACGGAAGCCTTTCAGTGGGGCAAGCCTCAACTGGGAAGCTATCGTAGAGTGTCGGCAGGCTACCTAATGGGAGATAGCAGGTTAGGGGCCTGCCACATTTGTGGTTTGAGTATCAAGAACTTTGGGGACTCACAAAACAAGGTTATACGTAGTCAATCTATTCAACAACACTGAAAAAAAGACTTAAAGGCACGATGTTCATCAACTAATCAATTGACTCACAAATTTTTGAAAAGAGTGCACATGCTACAACTATGAAACAAGCGTAGGAAATGTTGATGAACACTTACAAAGCAGTTGAGATGGTGAAAAAGGTGCATTCACAGACAGTGTGTAATCAATTCGAGCTTCTTCAAATGAAAAATTCATAAAAGGTTGAAGATTATTTCTCTCAGATATTGGCACTTGTCAATCAGATGAAGTCCAATAGTGAGACAATTTCAGATATTTAGATTATAGAGAAAATTCTCCAAACTATAAATTCCAAATTCGAGTACAAAATCACTACTGTGAGGACAAGTTACAAAATCACTTACATAGTTAGTTCGTTTGTGGAATCGTAGATCAAGTGAAGTAGCTTCGCAAGCCTCCTGTCATCTTCAAGGGATTACACTTCATGGTAAGATTATATCTTGACTTGTGATTCTTGAAGAAATTTAGGTGCACACATATACACTTTATACATATTATACACTTCATCGTAGGTTTAATCGTCACATGCAGGCTTAGTACGTATTTTGTGATGGCATGTCGATTTATGTAAATCAATTTCCTTGATGGAACTGCTGTGCTTGAGTTTCTAGCTATTTGTGTAAGTCAGCATGTGTGTTTATCTTCTGAGAAACCAAGTTGTTTCTCAACTCGTGACCCTATACGGGATCCTACACTCGTAAGTGGTTGGTCCCAAATTCAGCTAGTGTGCAATAGTTGGAACTCACGACCTTGGTGAAGTTATCCTCTGATCACGGTTTGCTTTGCAGGTTCAAACCAGAGAGTCTATACTAGATTCGCGATGGTGTGACTGTGACCCTATGGTCGCGGGTTGTGACGTAAGTTCCATTCCAAAGAGCGTTGGATAAACTCGTGACCAAGGCTTGCTAGCATATGCTCGCGAATTGTCCATCGCGAGTCCAAGCTAGTGAGTTCCAAATTTGGACTACAATGCATGGGTGCGACTTCATGCATGAATGACTAGATTGCAAGTGCCACGTATGGCTTCTCGCGACCTTGTGTTATGACCAGATGGTCGCGGGAGAGATTCGACAGTCATGTTTGGTTCCCAAATCTCGCTGGTTCTAACTCGTGACCCCAGGCCACGACCTCTTGGTCGAAAGTTGTGGTCACGATTTTCTCGTTAGAGAATTTTTAAGTGAAAAATCTGGTCCCCTATAAATAGCACCACTTTCTCTTGAAAACCCTAAGAGTGTTTTCTCTGATTTTTCTAAAGAGACCAAGAGAATATTCTCTCTAAAAACGCTCTAAGTTGGAAAAGCGAGCTTTATGTATCAGGTTTGGCGTTGCGCGTGGTGACTGATATTAGGTCTGTACAGTGAAAAGTTCAACAAGTTCGACATATGCATTCTTTAGAAGAATGAAATTTACTATAGCACGTGATTCATATCACCCGTGTTAAGTGATCAAAGTAAAGGAAAATGAGTAAATGAATCCTTGCTTCCTCATTATGTAAGTTGCTTGAGGTTCGATGAAACCTCAAATAATGTCCTTGTGACCATTGACTTAGTTACTGAAGTAAAGAATAATGTTAGCTTCCTTAGCGTATTTTTTTTTATGGTTATGGTATAATTCTGTTTATGAAATACGAATAGGATAGCAGTTGCCTTTTAAACTGAGATACAAGTGTTTGATTGGCTGATTTAATGTTTCTTCATAAGTTTATGGTATTCACTGTTCGACAAATAGTATTGAATACAATTGTGAATACATGAAACAGTCAAGCATGACAATTAAATATGGGACATACGCGAGTGAAAAATAAATTTGATACAGTGTATATCAAATTTCAAGCTCCAATACAAGTTAATTGTTCATCGATCACACTGTGCATTTGCTAGTATGTATATTTGTAATTAGACCCAAAAGTACAAGTAACATCACTCTATAAGATTTACATTGTCTTGCGTGAGTGGGCGGGATGTTGAAAGAATTGTACGCTCAAGTGGAAAGATCAGATAATTATTGGGTAATTACTAATAATAAAATTACCATCTGATTAATAACTGAAAAATGACATCAGTATAATTAGTGATAATGATATCACTATCTGATATTTGAACTTCATATAATTGAAATAATTGATCAGGTCAGATAGTTAAATGACATTTGAATTTATTCAAATACGTGACCAGGTCAGTTGGTTAAATGATTAAATGATAATTCAAATTTAAATTAGATTTAAATTATAATTGTAAATCAGATAAAACCTTGAGTCTATAAATAGCAGCCTGTGCTATTCATTTAATCAGTTCATTTAGAAATATCAGAGCGTACGGTAAAGAGTGTTAAACATAAAGAGTGTTTTATTTTAGAGTTTCTCTTTCGTGGCTTTTTTTCCAGTCTCCAGCACTTACACATTGAGTTGAGATTGCCTTTATTTTAATCGCTTTCCTACCGGTGATACAATCCTAATATCCTACTTCTTCTGCAATGAAAATCTTGATAACCAACAATATATATATATATATATATATATATATATATATATAAAGTATTAACAACTAACCATACACTAATAATAAACATCTAACCATATGTATGTTGATAATAATATTTCATTTACTTGTGATGATCAAATATTTATATTTCTTTTAATGATATGCATGACTTTGAACTTTTTTTTTTTTTTTCTCTTAGGACTTGGGGGAGGGGAGATTCAAACTCAAAAATTCAACTTCATTAAGAGGTGTGGTTACCATCAAACTAAACATATTTATATTTATATTTTTTTAATGATATGCACGATGTTGGAATATTAAGATGAACATGGAAGGTAGTTTTAGAATAAAATCATTGGATTAAATCAATTTGATATAATTGATCTAAAAGTTAAGGTCGGGCTGAAAAGAGTTGTTTGCTGCTAGATAAAATTGTGTGTGATTCCAAATATAAAATACTGGTTTATGTCTTGGTGGACGGTGGTTGATGAACAGGATGAAAATTTCTAACAAACTTTTGACAAGTTGTCAATGATGAACAGGATGAAAAGTTATCACATGAAATGATCCCACTCAAATTCAACAGCTGATAAGCAAGCTTCACACTACCTTGGCTTCGAAAAAATTGGTTCCATTAGTTGTTTTTTGGGATTTGAAGCTCACAACAACTCTTCTGGCTTATATCTTACACAGTCCAACTATATAGGTGATCTTCTCAAGAAAACCAATATTGTATATTGCAAACCATGTGACACTCTAATCAGTGTAGGTATAAAGATTATTTTGGTAGATGTGTGAGAGATATGAATAGCCCAGCTGGAAATAATGGTGTAGCAGCAGTAGCAGTAGTTTGTAACATTGCTGCTGGAAATAACAGTGCAGCAGCAACTTGTAACATTGCTGATGCTGGAACGTGTAACAGAGGAAATAACAGAGGCAACACAGTAGCTTATGCCATGCTGCCATGCACAAACGTTCAAGGAAATGCTACAATATTTGAGAGCTCACCTTATCACTCTGGAGTAGCATCATATAGTGCATCGATCAGTCCACGACAAGCCGATCATAATCGCTACTGATTAGATTATGAATCAGCTTAAGTTAGTTACAAGTTAGTTATATATTCTTCTCAACTTGTAAAGTTTGTTAGAGTGGTTGTAATTGATCAAGTCAGTTATGATCAAACTATATATACTGATTGTAAAGAATAATGTAGAATATACTCGACGAAAAAGAAATGAGCAACAATCATTTTGCCTCACACAACTTCTTCTATGTTTCTTCTCACAAAACCAGAGCTTAGTGTTCTTCATTATCATCAAGAACACCTTGAATCTGTTTTATCAGATTCTTCACAAGATGGTGACCCTTTTTCTGATCTTTGACTATATAAGAGTACCAATGGAGCATTGCAATATATGTCTCACACCAAGCCATACATATATCTTTTATTGTTGATAAACGAAGCCATTTTGTTGCGGTTCAAATCAAGTGCTAAACTCACCCTAGAGTCTTTCAAAGATACTGACTGGGCAACTTGCCTATAAGAGATCAACAAGTGGCAATTGCCTTTTTCTGGGAGGTAATCTCATCTCTAGATGATGATAATTATACTGACTGATTGTAATTTTTCCTTACTTCATTGAGGGTTCCATTTTATTTTCCTTGAAAAATAAACTTATCTTATTTGGTTGATTATCAGGAATGATTTTGAAATGTTATTTGATCTGTTTTCTGGCTCCGATAGATTTAAATTCTCTATTATGATTCTTGTGATATTTACTTTGAGAATCTATGAGATAAATTTATTGAAGGGAACCTCTTCCAATTTCATATTTCAAAATCTACAAAAACAAATTGATGTGAACATGTGATAGGAATTTTGGTAGCTTTCAATCCAAAGATTCTTAAATAGACAGGATCGACCTCCCATATGGTAATTGTTTTTTTTTTTAATACTGAATAAGTCTGAATTGTTTTAAAAATTGAATAGAGAATAAAACCTGAATGACATATTTGTTCTTTTTTATTCTAACGAATAAATAAAAGTATTATTGTTTGCTTAATTTTAAGACATAAATATTCATATGAAATAAAATTGAAAATATATTAATATCAAAATGATAATTATTGAACAAAATATAGTAATTATGGAAAAAAATATTGTAATTAGGATTTAACAGATAAATTAGAATTTACTTTTTATTTTAAGTAGTTTTTTTTTTTGCTAACATTTTTCAGTTGTTTGACCACTTAAAAAAAATAAAAATATCTTAATATGTTCAATTCAAACCCATTAATATCTCAATTCTGAGTGTTTTACGGACTCTTGTATGTATACTCGTATCTCTTGATTTACATGGGTGGGGTTAGTGTAGTATTCCCAATCAATAACTTCGTATTTTGGAGATATAGTCTGGCATGGAGCTGGGACAATAGTGGAATCCACTCATTCTTGTGAGAAGTAGATGAGTAGTTCCCTTAAGGGTTGATTCGGTAGTTGAATAATAAGAGCGCTCAACTTTCTGTTTGTATAAACAGAAAAATAAATCCATAAGTCATTATGGGTATATATTATTCATTAGAGAATCAATAGTACTTTTAGGAACAAGAAATAATTAGAGAGCTAAGCCGTACTTTATGACCCGACTCTAATTATAAATTACTCGTGGATGATCAAACCGTATGCAATGATTAGATCGCGATAGACACTGAAATCAATTTCTGTAAAATATTTACAATTGTGAGAGTGCAGGCTTAGATTTTTAGTGGAGTAACATTAAGGTTAATAATGGTGAATTATTGATTAAAGAGTTTAACTAATAATTTCGATATTATTGGAGTTCAAAACTGTAGGTCCATTTAGTCCCCTTGTTAGCTCACCTACACTATAGGAAATTAGTTATGGATATAAATAATTGGATTGTTAAATTATAATGTTTGCAATATTAATTGAATAATATTGATTATTAAAAATTAATAATATTTAATTATTAATTATTGAATTTTGATGGAAACCGAGGTATGAGTTCAAATGCTAGTGACAATAGAGGGTTAAAAATAATTATGAATTATTTAACCTGCAGGTCACATGTTCAATACTCTTTACTAGCCCTAGCATTTTAGAGCATCTCCAATGCTATTATGCATTTGGAGAAAATTGAGTGCCACATAAGATTTATATTGAAAAAGTTAAGAAAACATTCTCCAATGCAATTATCTAACTTTAATATTGATATGATGTGGCAAAAAAAAAAGTTAAAGAATATCAAATAGAGTTTCTAATTGTAGATATCCTCCTTGATATGCTGACTAGGATTTCTAACTTTTTCCACCAATAAAATTTTAGCATTTTGTCAATGCATTAATTATCATATTGAATGGAGAGAGAATGTAACAAATGGCTTGTGGTGATTGGTTTAAAATTACTATTTAGATATTCACATTGGAGAAGTGAATATATATTTCTATAATTTTTTTGACAAGGTAGATTCATATTATTTAGAAATGCTGATGTGACACTGTTTAGATACTCAAAAATACATATTTGCATTGGAGATACTCTTATTTGTAAATATGGGTTACCAATTGTTATTTAAATATAATTAATTAAATTAATAATTAAGATAAATGTTATAAAATTATTGTTTAAATAATAATAATGGTAATGATATTGAATTATTGACTTATTTAAATAATAAATGAGATAATAAAAAAAAGCTACGCTTTAAGTTTTTGCGTATGAAACAAGTCTAAGATAATTTTCCCTATGTATTTCTGAAAATTTGATGTAGGAAACAAGTTTAAGATAATTTTCTTTCTTTTGGTAATAATATAAAGAAAATAAATATACAAAGCATAATTAATCGAAAGCAATGAATACGGAATACAGTGGACAATAATCAAGAACTCCAATCAAGATACAAACAAATATAATTAAACCAAAGAAACTAACAACTCTCGGAAACATGAACAAATTTAGAAAAAAGAAAAAAAAAGAAGACAGAAACAACATTGTCCTCACATGCCTTCCTATAAGGTAATCATAGCTAGTATATAGATACTGAATTCAAGGGCTCGTAGTAGTTGCAGGAGGTGGAGAGAGGAAAGGGAAAGAGGGAATAGTTGTTGGGATAGTGGGGATTGAAGGCATGCTTGGAAGTGGAGGCAGCGTCATCTTTGGAAGACCTGGAATGGTTGGCAAGCTAGGAATTGGTAGAGATGGTTGGGTGGTCGGCAAGGTTGGTTGTGGCAGATTTGGGATAGAAGGCAATGGTGGCAGTTTTGGCTGAGGCAAGGTCGGCACTTGCAGAAGATTGCGAGCTGCTAGGCTGACATCAATGCTCGAAAAAGTTAAAGCGACAAACAAAACTAATATGAAACAATTGAGAGAGGCCATACTTAATTAGATGGTGTCAAGGGGTGTTTTCTTGAAGGATCTTTAACGAAGAATAATCAAAGAGAATTGTTTGAGTGGTGCAAGAGCCTAAAGTTAGGGTTTTATATCTAGACATCTATGGTGATGTGGGCCTTTGACAATCAGGTTGGTGAGTTTCCCTTCTTGTATGGTTGCCAAAACCCTCCACCCATGTAAGATTTTCTTGTTAGCTCAACTTCTTATCAATCCTTCAAAAAAAAAAAAAAAAAAAAAAAACAAATGTGGTTGATGTTGTTTAATTGAGCCTATTAGTTATAGTCATAAGTCAATCTTTTTAATATGTTTGTTTGGCGGCCTTTTTGGCTCTTGGCCCAGTTTGGCATTTCAGTTCTCTTTTTTTCTTTTATTATTGAAATAATTAAACTTGACAAATTAATTTATAGGAGACTAAATGTTGGAAAATAAGCATTTTGAATCTCACTTTTGAGTTGGACAAACATCATGGGTCAGGTGAACTCGTGTTATTCTCTACCAGGAGGAGATGGAGATAGTGTATTTATTTGATCAAAATGATTTTCTTTGAATTAGAAATTGATGATCAAATTGCACCCAAGGAGATGGAAAAATGTGGCAAAATAAGTTTGTCCCACATGGGAAGAATATTAATGATATTCAAACCTATATATTCTTGACTCTTGTATAGCTGTAAAGTATGGATGCATAAAGGCTTTCTTTCGCGTGCAATGTGACTGTAATTCATGGACCTCGGATTCAAAGACTTGTGTGTGAGCACATCCTATAGACACCAATTTGAACTGTGGGTGTGCAACCGTGGCCCAGCCCATTTGGTTTATTATTTTTCCAATTTAAATTTTAAATTTTAAATTAATTCAAATTGATTTCTGAATATAAACCAATTTTGTAATCAAATTGGAAATAAATTCAAATTTGAATAATGGCATTTGACTTTTGTAACCATATTTCCTACATGAATTATAAAATTGGGCACTTGTGTGAAAAATCTGATTTAACAGATTCAAGATTGTTCTTGATGATGAAGAACAACAACAACAGAATTGCTTGACAGAGAAGCAACACATATGGATTGATGTGTGATCAATGATAATTGCTCATTTCTGTTTCATTGAATAATCTGATCAAGTAGCTTTACAACAAGTATATATACATGAACTATAACCGACTCAATGAGTACAACACACCTTACCAAACTCAGCTGCAAGTGGTGAAGACTATATAACTAATTTCTAACCAACTTTGTAACAAGCTCAAGCTGATTCATAGTCAAGTCTATAATGATTATGATTAACTTGTCGTGGACTAATTAATGAACTAAACAATGCTACTCCAGAGTGGTAAGGTGAGCCATCATGTACGCTATCGTTTCTAAGAACATTGTTGCATGGCAACATGGTTCTGAAGCTTGTTATGCCACGTCTATTGCAAGCTGCTAAATATGCAATATTACAAGTTGCTACTGTTGTGTCTTTGCTTGCATTGCTCTTTTGAGAATCATACACATCTCTCATATTCCCTCGTAAGCGAAAGGAAAGTGATTCAACCAAATTGAGCTTGGAACACAGAAAATGAAACCTGTCACGAGGCATACCTTTGGTAAGCAAATCAACAATCTAAAACTCAATGGGCACATAATGAGGCTCCACAAGACTAGCTGTAACCTTCTCACGAATGAAGTGAGTATCAATGTCAATATGCTTGGTCCTTGCATGGAAGACCGGGTTGTAAGCAAAAGCATTGGCACTTTGATTGTCATACCATATAACAGTGTACTGTGGAAGAGAAATGTGAAGTTCTGTGAACAAAGACTGCCATCAAAGGATTTCAGTGGTTAATTGAGCCACAGATCGATACTCGGCGTCAGCGCTAGAGCGAGCCACCACAGATTGCTTCCTAGACAACCAAGAGATTAAGTTGCTTCCAAGAAAAATACACTGTCAACTTGTTAACTTCCTATCATCGACATTACTTGCCCAATCAGCATCCGAGTAAGCCTCTAGCTGCAATGTTGCTGATCTTTTAAACCATAATCCCTTATATACAGTGCCATAAAGATAGCGACGCACACGCTTGACAGCAAGCCAATGAGATTGCTTTAGGGAAACTAGAAACTGACTTAGTTTATTAACAATATCACTAATATCAGGCCTAGTGTAGCACATATAATGTAAGGCCCCTATTATACTTTGATAGACAGTGGGATCATCAAATGGTTCTCCATCATAAAGACTAAGCTTAGCACCCAAGCTAGTAGGAGAATCATAAGGCTTGGACTCTAGCATATTGGACTTTTGTAAGAGATCAACAATATATTTAGATTGAGTAAGGTATAAACCTGTAGAGTCCCAGCCTGCTTCAAATCTAAGAAAGTAGTTGATGGAGCCTAGAACCTTGAGAGCAAAGGTCTGCTGGAGCTGAGAAATCATAGCTTTAATTTGAGCAGCATTGCCTCTTGTGATGAGGATATCATTCACATAAACAAGCAAGTATAAGGTTGTTGTCCCTTGATGGTTGATGAAAAGAAAGACATCAGATGTAGAGTTGTGAAAGCCCCATGATAGAAGAGAAATCCTAAGCTTATGAAACCAAGCTCTTGGAGCTTACTTCAACCTATACAATGCCTTGACAAGCTTACACACATTAGTGGGTAGTTTGGAATCCACAAATCCATCTGGCTGGGACAGGGAAACTTGCTCTTGAAGATTACCATTCAAAAATGCATTGTTGATGTCAATTTGTACATCCCAGTTGAAGTGAACTGCAAGGATGAGGATAACTCGGATTGTGGATGCCTTAACCACAGGACTAAAGGTGTCAAAATAGTCTAGGCCTGCAGTTTGGTTGAAGCCCTTTGCAACTAGCCTAGCTTTATGCTTTTGAATTGTACCATTTGGGTTGAATTTGGTTCTAAAAACCCATTTGCAGCCCACCACATTCATGCCTTCATGATAAGGGACAAGCCTCCAAGTGTGATTTGCCTGAAGAGTCTTGAATTCAGCTTGCATGACATCAAACCATTTTGGATCATGCATAGCCTGTTTCATAGACCTTGGTTCTGTCTCAGCTACAACACTTGCAGGTAAAGTGCAAGTAGCAAGATATGTTTTAGGTTGAGTTAATTTTGGTAATCAATACTCGGCCTAACGCCTCAATTCCCTCAAATTCGAATTGTAGTTTTTAATTGTTTTAATTTTTTTAGGTTGAGTTATTTTTGGTAATTGATAGTCAATGTTCTCGCGGGAACGATACTCAATTCACTCTTTATTACTTGTGTTGATCTTGTATACTTGCGAATTCCACAAAAATCCGCATCAAGTTTTTGGCACCGTGGCCAGGGATAATTGAGTGTCAATATCAATAGCCTTTTACTACTTTGGAATTGTTCTTTTATTTTAATTGTTTTGCTTTTGACATTTTCAGCTAATTTCATGTTGCATGAGATGTACGAGAAGCGTAGAACCTCCTGAACTCAAATCCTTTGATCCTGAAATCGAAAGAACTCTTCATCAACGTTTGAGGGAAATCAAAGCACCAGCTGCTATGGACAACCCGAAAAATCCTGAAGTTAATCTTGGAGCACCGAATGTTCCGCGTCTTCTCAAGGACTATTAATGAGAATAAGGGAGCTGCACCAAAGGATCCATTGCATGTTCCGTTTGGGCCAATAACAAGTGCAAGGGCTAAGAGATTCAAAGAAGCACTCAATGGCCTAATTCAAGACACATGGGCTGATTCTGAATTATTAAAGCCCAAGATGAACCCACATGAAGACCAAGGCTTGATTAACATCATCAAGGCAATTGAGTGGGCCGAATAAGAGAAGGCTTGGGAGTGTGGCACAATTTCGGTTTGGGCTTGATTTAATAGTTGCTTGTTTTAGTTTTGTCCATTTGTAAGGCAATTATGGCCATTCTAGTTTTCTGTTTGTAAGGCCTTAATGGCCGAATATCTTGTTTCCTTTCCTTTCTTTTAGGGTTTCAGTATATAAGGATATTGATGGATGTAAGATGGAGACTTGATTTTGAATGAAAATTGAGAGAGTTTTCTCTTTTGTTCTCTGAGAACTAACTAAAACTTATCAGAATTCTCTGTGGCATTCCTCTTTGACTTATCAATCGAGTATTTCATCCTTGATTGTGGCGTCCTTCTTTATACCAAGGTTCACATCTCGATATAGGTGTTGGGTCTCGGTTTCCATCTGAACCAGAGGTTAGAACGAACTTCGTATCATTTCGTACGAGCTTAGGGCTCTAACATCAGGTTATTCTATCTTTGTTATTCTTCTTCTTTGATTTCGTTGATCACAGAATTATATCTTATTTCCAGAACTTCTTGTTAGTGTCCAGATCTAAGTTATCTATCTTTGTTATTCTGCTGCTTTGATTTCGTTAATCACAAAATTATATCTTATTTCTAGAACTTCTTGTGAGTGTCCAGATCTAAGTTATCTATCGTTGTTATTCTTCTGCTTTGATTTCGTTAATCACAAAATTATATCTTATTTCCAGAACTTCTTGTGAGTGTCCAGATCTAAGTTATCTATCGTTGTTATTCTTCTGCTTTGATTTCGTTGATCACAAAATTACATCTTGTTTCTAGAACTGCTCGTGCGTGTCCAGATCTAAGGAAAAAAAAAGAGTATAAAATTTTTATTTTGACCAATCGTGTAGTTGAATATATATCAACTATTATTATTTCTCTTCTTGATTCGTGCAGTGATATTAAAAAAAAAAAAAAATCCCGGTACTAGAAACTCGTTTTTGTTATTCTTGTCCTATTACTTTGTTATTCCAGTTTCGTTGTGATTCGTTTCGTGTGAACCTAGGAACTTTTGTTTCGTGTGAACGTGGCTAAGAAATCCTGGTTATTATTTGGTTAGTTTGATAAGAACTTTTGAGAAAAATTACGAGTGGAAAAAGGCAAGAGAGGTGAGGACACACTGAGGGTAAAAGCCGAATTTATTGTGTGAAACACGAGTGCAACTGAGTGAACAGTTTCTTGAGGGAAACACGTGAGGGAGTGAAGTGAGGACCTTCTTTTATATTTCTGCTAACGTTTTCTTGCAGCGCATATGTCTAAGGAAAGTGCTTCGTAGGAGGTGTTGGGAAAGGTTGATACAAAGTTTATAATGGAAGCATTGACGAGGGAGATGGGGAGATTGTTAAGGGCTGAGATAGAACCGATTAATGAACGATTACTACGTAGGAGAGAGAGGGTTCCGGTTAAAGAAGAAGTTAATGATTACTACGGGGATGATAATGACTTAGAGGAGGATGATCGTATGTCCCGTATAGGTGCGGGGAGATTTAGTCATGGAATGGGAGGTAGAGGAGTTAGGTATGGGGATAGAGAAGATAGGTATGAGAATAGAGGAGATAGGTATGTAGAGAGGGTTGATAATAATTTGGGTAGTATAAAGGTGAAGATTCCAACCTTCCAAGGTAAAACTGATCCTGAAGCTTATCTGGAGTGGGAGAAAAGAATAGAGCTGGTGTTTGATTGCCATGAATATTCCGAATTGAAGAAGGTGAAATTGGCAGCCATAGAATTCACCGATTATGCTATTGTTTGGTGGGATCAACTGATTGTGAGTAAGAGACGGAATGGAGAAAGACCTATTGAGACATGGGAGGAGATGAAAACTGTTATGAGGAGGAGATTCATTCCAAGTCACTATTATAGGGGTTTGTTTCAAAAATTGCAAACTCTTACTCAGGGGTCTAAGTGTGTTGAAGACTACTACAAAGAGATGAAGATAGCCATGATTCGAGCTGATGTACAGGAGGATAGAGAGGCGACTATGGCTAGGTTTCTCAATGGACTACACCGAGACATTGCAAATGTAGTGGAGTTGCAGCATTATGTTGAATTGACTGACATGGTACACATGGCCATTAAAGTGGAACAACAATTGAAGAGGAAGGGTTCCACACGGGTTGGGCAAAATTCTGGTTCTTCATCATCATGGAAACCGAATTGGAGCAAGAGGGAGGACCAGCCTAACCTTCCAAAGATCATAAGGCCGGAGGCACAATAAACCAAGGTAAACCAGATTCTCAACCTACTAGAAATCGTGACATTAAGTGCTTTAAGTGTTTGGGAGCAGGTCATATTGCATGACAATGCCCAAATAAGAGAGTAATGGTTTTGAAGGATAATGGTGGTATCAAATCAGAGGGTGAATCTGATGATGAGTCCATGCCACCTTTGGAGGATGCCGGTGACTTTGAATATCCGGTGGGTGGAGAGCTTTTGGTTGCAAGAAGAGCTCTTAATGCTCAAGCCAAGGAAGATGATGAGGTACAACGTGAAAACATTTTTCACACCCACTGCCATGTTAATGACAAGGTATGTAGTATGATTATTGACGGAGGGAGTTATACTAATATGGCAAGCACTACTTTGGTAAAAAAATTGAATTTGAAAACTTTGAAGCACCCAAAACCTTATAAGCTACAATGGTTGAATGATAGTGGGGAAGTTAGGGTGAATAAACCGGTGTTGGTGTCATTTTCAATTGGCAAATACAAAGATGAAGTTGTTTGTGACGTGGTACCAATGAATGCGGGTCATATCCTTTTGGGAAGACATTGGCAGTTTGATAGGCATATGACTCACGATGGATACACCAATAGATTCTCATTTGTACTCCATAAAAGGCCAATCACTCTTGTACCTTTAACCTCAAGACAAGTATATGAGGATCAAGTGAGGTTAAAAGATGAGAGGGATGTTAAAAAGGAGAGTGAGAGTTCAAAAGAAAAAGAGGTTGATGAGAAAAAAGGAGAGAGAAAACAAGTGAGCGTTTATGCAAGAGACAGTGAGATCAAGAGGGCTTTGTTTTCAAATCAGCCAATGATTGTACTTTTGTAAAAAGAGGCTTGTTTTAGTACTAATGAAATTAACTCTTGTTTGTCTAATGTTGTTGTTTCACTTTGGTAGGACTTTGATGAAGTTTTTCCCGAAGAGATGCCTATTGGTTTACCACCGATAAGGGGGATTGAGCACCAAATTGATTTTGTACCCGAAGCACCGATTCCAAATAGACCCGCATACCGAAGTAATCCCGATGAGACAAAGGAACTTCAAAGGCAGGTTGATGAGCTCATGGAGAAGGGGTATGTTCATGAGAGTATGAGTCCTTGTGCGGTTCCCGTATTGCTTGTGCCTAAGAAGGATAAAACATGGAGAATGTGTGTTGATTGTCGTGCCATCAACAATATCACTATAAAGTATCGACATCCTATTCCTAGATTAGATGATATGCTTGATGAATTGCATGGTTCTATTGTTTTCACTAAAATTGATCTAAAAATTGGATATCATCAAATTAGGATGAAAGAAGGTGATGAGTGGAAAACTGCTTTCAAAACAAAATATGGGTTATATGAGTGGTTAGTTATGCATTTTGGGTTAACTAATGCACCAAGTACTTTCATGAGATTAATGAACCATGTTTTGCGTGATTTTATTGGAAAATTTGTGGTTGTTTACTTTGATGACATTTTGATTTATAGCAAAAACTTGGATGAGCATGTTGAACATTTAAAACTTGTTTTAGGTGTTTTAAGAACCGAAACGTTGTTTGCTAATTTTTAAAAGTGTACCTTTTGCACGGATAAGTTGGTATTTCTGGGTTTTGTTGTTAGTGCTAAATGAATTGGGGTTGATGAAGAAAAGGTTAAGGCAATTAAGGAGTGGCCGAAACCTACAAGTGTGGGACAAGTGAGAAGTTTTCATGGGTTGGCTAGTTTCTATAGGAGGTTTGTTAGAGACTTTAGTAGTTTAGCTGCACCTTTAACTGAAGTTATCAAAAAGAATGTGGGTTTTAAGTGGGGTAATGAACAAGAAAAGGCATTTAACTTGATTAAGGAAAAATTAACTAATGCACCTTTGCTTGCTTTGCCTGACTTTGCTAAAGCTTTTGAGATTGAGTGTGATGCTTCAGGAATAGGTATTGGAGCTGTTCTGATGCAAAAAGGACGTCCCATTGCATTTTTTAGTGAGAAAATAAATAGAGCAGCCTTGAATTATCCTACCTATGACAAGGAGATGTATGCTTTGGTTAGGGCATTGGAAGCTTGGCAACACTAACTTTGGCAGAAAGAATTTGTGATTCACACGGATCATGAGTTCTTAAAGCATTTAAAAGGGCAGCACAAGCTAAATAAGCGGCATGCCAAGTGGGTGGAGTTTATAGAAACATTTCCATATATGATCAAGTACAAAAAGGGTAAGAAAAACGTAGTCGCTGATGCTTTGTCTAGAAGATACATTTTACTTTCTACTTTGGATGCTAGATTGTTTGGTTTTGACTACATTAAAGAATTGTATGTGGAAGATGCTGATTTTGGCAATGTATTCAATGCATGTGAAAATGTTGCATTTGGAAAGTTTTATAGGCATGATGGATTTTTGTTTAGAGCAACTAAATTATGCGTGCCTAAGAGTTCTTTGCGTGAATTGCTTGTGAGGGAAGCTCATGGGGGCGGTTTGATGGGGCATTTTGGTATAGCCAAGACACTAGATGTTTTGCATGAACACTTTTTTTGGTCTCATATGAAACGTGATGTAGAAAGAATTTGTGAGAAATGCATTACGTGTAGACAAGCGAAGTCTAAAGTTAAGCCTCATGGTTTGTATACTCCTTTACCTATACCTAGTGGACCTTGGATTGATATTTCTATGGATTTTGTGCTGGGTTTACCTAGGTCAAAGAGGGGTAGGGTTTCTATATATGTGGTTGTTGATAGGTTTTCTAAAATTGCACATTTCATTCCTTGTCATAAAACTGATGATGCATCTCATATCGTTGATTTGTTTTTCAAAGAAATCGTTAGATTGCATGGCATAGAGATGCTAAGTTCTTAAGCTACTTTTGGAAAACTTTATGGGGCAAGCTAGGAATTAAACTTTTATTTTCTACTACTTGTCATCCACAAACTGATGGTTAAACTGAAGTAGTTAATAGGACTTTATCTGCCTTGTTGCGTGCTATAATACAAAAGAACTTGAAAACATAGGAAGATTGTTTGCCGCATGTAGAGTTTGCTTATAATAGGAGTGTGCATTCTGCAACTCATTTTTCGCCTTTTGAAATTGTGTATGGTTTTAACCTATTGACTCCTTTAGATTTACTTCCTTTACCTGTGAATGAGCATGTTAACTTGGATGGAAAGAAAAAGGCAGAGTTTGTTAAGCAAATCCATGAAAAGACTAGGCAAAACATCGAGAGGAGAACTGAGCAATATGCCAACCAAGCTAATAAAGGGCGCAAGAAAGTGGTGTTTGAACCCGGTGATTGGGTGTGGTTGCATATGAGGAAGGAACGGTTTCCAGTCTAAACTACTTTTAAGGGGAGATGGCCCATTTCAAGTGATTGAAAGGATCAATGACAATGCCTACAAGTTAGATCTTCCAGGTGAGTATAATGTTAGTGCAAGCTTCAATGTTTCTGATTTGTCTCCTTTTGATGTAGGTGACGATTTGAGGAAAAATCATTTTCAAGAAGGAGGGAATGATGAGAATAAGGGAGCTGCACCAAAGGATCCATTGCATGTTCCGATTGGGCCAATAACAAGGGCAAGGGCTAAGAGATTCAAAGAAGCACTCAATGGCCTAATTCAAGACACATGGGCTGATTCTGAATTATTAAAGCCTAAGATGAACCCACATGAAGACCAAGGCTTGATTAACATTATCAAGGCAATTGAGTGGGCCGAATAAGAGAAGGCTTGGGAGTGTGGCACAATTTCGGTTTGGGCTTGATTTAATAGTTGCTTGTTTTAGTTTTGTCCATTTGTAAGGCAATTATGGCCATTCTAGTTTTCTGTTTGTAAGGCCTTAATGACCGAATATCTTGTTTCCTTTCCTTTCTTTTAGGGTTTTAGTATATAAGGATATTGATGGATGTAAGAAGGAGACTTGATTTTGAATGAAAATTGAGGGAGTTTTCTCTTTTGTTCTCTGAGAACTAACTAGAACTTATCAGAATTCTCTGTGGCGTTCCTCCTTGACTTATCAATCGAGTATTTCATCCTTGATTGTGGCGTGCTTCTTTATACCAAGGTTCACATCTCGATATAGGTGTTGGGTCGCGGTTTCCATCCGAACCAGAGGTTAGAACGAACATCATATCATCAACTATGCTGTCCCCATTGTTGATGGAACTCTTTCTAGCATCCAAAAGCTAGTGGTGCCAGCAAATAATTTCGAGATCAAGCCTGCTATCATCCAGATGATCACAACAACGGCCCAATTCAGAGGTTTACCACATGATGATCCAAATACCCATCTTGAAATTTTCCTCAAAGTTTGCAACACCTTCAGGCACAATAGGGTGTCAGATGATGCTGTAAGATTGCGTTTATTTTCGTTCTCTTTACGGGTTAAAGCAAGAAGATGGTTGACATCTCTACAACTGGGATCAATTAATACATGGGATGGGATGGTTCGAGTTTTTCTTGCCAAATATTTTCCACCAAGTAGAACTGCCAAATTAAGGAACGAGATGACCCAGTTTGCCCAGTTTGATGGTAAATCACTCTTTAAAGCTTAGGAGAGATTTAAAGAGCTACAGAAGAGGTGTCTATATTGTGGTTTGCCAAAGTGGTTAATAGTATATAATTTCTATAACGGGTTGGTTCACTCAATCCGTCGTACTATTGATGTCGTAGCATAAAGAGCTTTAATGGGTGGGGATATCGATGTCGCTTATGATCTCATTGAATCTATGGCATCCAACAACTATCAAGGTCAAATGAGCAAGCCACAACTCAAAAAGTGGTCGGAGTTTATGAAGTTGATGAAGTCGCTTCACTGAAGGCTCAAGTGGTAGACATGGCTAGTCAAATCAACAAACTGAGTGTAAATTATGTACAACCAGTGATAAGCTGGGAATTATGCCTGGGACCACATGCAAGCATGGACTGCTAAGTAGGGAATCCTTTTGCTTCGGGACCTTCTGATCAAGTAAATTATGTGCAGAACTTTAATAGGCAGCAGAACAACTCGTACTCTACCACTTATAATTTGAGGTGGAAGAATCATCCAAAGTTTTCGTGGACCAATCAACAGCAAGGTAATGTGAGACCATTACCACCAAGATTTCAGAATAGGCAGCCAAGCTGCCAAGGGGTTCTAGGTACTCAATTCTCGGGCCAACAAGAAAAGAAGACCTCTGTTATAGACTTGATCTTTGCATTCATGTTGAAATAAGATGCACTAATGTCAAAGATGGACGTACGAATACATGTGCAAGAAAGTTCTTTTAAGCAAATTGGCCAAGCGGTACAACAATCTCAAGTTGCAATCCATAACCTGGAGGTTCAAGTTGGCCAATTGGCAAGGGGCAGCCAATCAAGGGCATAATGAGCTCTTTCGAGCAACACTGAAACAAATCCGAAAGAGCACTGTATGGCGTTAACACTAAGAAGTGGAAAGCAAATAGATCAACCTGTAGTGGTCCAGGAAAAAGAGAAGGAAGTGAGTAATGTCAAGTCACATGGAGATAATTCTTTTTCAATTCAAGATCAAGAAAAAAATATTAATAAAGAAGAAGATCTCCCCGAGACCTCTTTTGACTTACCTCCTCCACTAGAAGTTAAGGCTTATGTTCCTCCTATTTCGTACCCTCAGCGTCTCAAGAAGCATAAGGATGAGAAGAGTTTTACACAATTTATTAAAGTTTTCAAGAAATTACATATCAACATTCCTTTCACAGAAGCTTTAACATAGATGCCAACTTACGTAAAATTTCTGAAGGAGATTATTTCAAATAAACGTAGGATTTTGAAACTATCGTGCTTACTAAAGAATGCAGTGTTATTATTCAAAAAACACTTCCTCCTAAATTGAAATATCCGGGCAGCTTTACCATTCCTTGCACAATTGAAAATACAAAATTTAGGAAAGCCTTGTGCGATATGGGAGGCAGCATTAACCTTATGCCTTTCTGAGTTCTCAAGAAATTAGGCTTAGGTGAAGTGAAATCGACGAATATAACTCTCAAGTTTGTGGATCGATCAATAAAATATCCACATGGGATCATTGAGGATGTCTTTGTGATAGTTGACAATCTCTACTTTTCGATGGATTTTGTAGTATTGGAAATGGAAGAAGATGTGGATATTCCATTGATTCTTAGAAAACCATTTCTGGCAACCAGCAGCGCGCTGATAGATGTGCATGAAGGAAAGCTAACTCTAAGAGTTAAAGATAAAGAAGCAATCTTCAATATGTTTAAGGCCATAAAAGTACAAACACCAGCCAACACATGCTTCAAGGTTGATATAAACAACCTAATGGATGTTGAAGAGTTAAAAAGGAGAAATCCAAGGGAGTCACTCGATGAGAGCATAGTTAATGAGCCAATTGAAAAAGATGGTGACATTGAAGTTACAATAGGTGCACGACAGTCAGTTTTATCTCACCGAAAGTCTAAGAAAAGGAGGAAGAGGTCTCAAGTTCACGTGGTTCAAGGAAAATCAAAGGAAGGCGGGAAAACAACAGTCAAAGATGCCAACATCAAGTGCATTTCCAGGCAAGCTGTCAACTTTTGGAGAGTGCATAAAGACTACCGCAAACTAAATCCACGATGATGAACTACGCAGTCGAGCCACGACTATAACTAAGGCATTAATTAGGAGGCAACCCAAGTTCTAATTCCTTGATATTGTGTTATGTTTTTGTTTTGAGATTTGATTTTTGATTTAGTTAGTTTAGTTTATTTTTTGCATTATTTAAATTGTGTTTTTCTTGGTCTTTTGTTTTTGATGCATTAGATGGAGAACTAAGTGTATTGTGCAAGAAGGAGCTGGTTATATTTTCTCAAACCATTAGGTGGCACGAGCAGAAAAATGCGACCTCAGGTCGCGCTTTCTAGTCGTACCAAGCCTCGGGGTTACTTAAAACACACAAAAATGCGACCTCAATTTTAAATTGAGCTAGCCCCAATTTTGTTTCAAAAACGCAACACAAACGATCGCACCCCTCAATCGCACCACGAGCAAAACAAAAACGAGACCACCAGTCTCGCACCACATCACAACAAATTTCAATTACTCTTAAGCAGTTGGATTCTCCAACATGGTAACTCTCCATCCTTCCTACCTCTAAGTTTGTATTTAGGGTTTGTATTTTGTGGCTATTGGAGTGTGGTTTTGCATCTAGAGGCTATTTGTGTGGGAGTTTGGTGAAATTATATTTGGTTTGTGAAGTGTTTGTGCTAGTGGTTGTAGTATAATGATTTAAAATTGTAAATTTAGAGGTGAATTTGAGAGAGTGAGTACTTTGGGAAACTTTTAAAGTGTGCATGCTAGGTGTTTGTGTAAATTCCCTATTCTCACCAGTGTGCTTTATTGATTTAAGAATTCTCTATTCTCTGTTTTTGTTCTTATATTGATTGACATTGAGGACAATATTAGATTCCCTTCGATCGAGTTCTCAATTTGCTTTTTGATTCATTTTTCACATATTTCATGCAAACTTTGGTAAGTTGTTAGTTGAATTTGCTGATATATGATGCTTATACATGTTATTGTGAGACTGTTTTGCAGGCAGTATCAGTAATTTTTTACTAACGTAGGGTCTTAGAGAGTTTTACATCGTTCAGTATTTAATTAGCCATGTACATGATATTATATTGGAGAGACAACATGTTTGAATTGCCATAATTAATAGTGGAGAATACCCTTGTGAGTTTTTGAGCTATTACCATTTTATTTTGAGAGGGATTTATTGTTTCTACTCCTATACACTCTCTATGATTATTTGAATATAGATTGATCTTTATAGTTTTTACTTTGGATGCTAGTGAACTCTATTTTAAATAATTCACATGTGTGCTATGCTTTTGAGTTGGTTGAATCTTGAAAAGTGATGTAGGTTATGTGTGTTTTAAAACGAAATAAAGGCCTTAATTCCCAACCTTTGTGTGTGCTTCATTAACCCTTTTGAAGCCAAACACATTAACCATTTTCTTGTATCTCCCACAAAATCTGTGTCCAAGCCTTTGTAATTTTAGCCTTACCCTTTGAGCTTGAGATCATTTAGAGATGAATCATAGAAAAGAGAAAACGAATTTTCAAGAAAAGTTGTGAAGGTAAGAAAATAAAATTAAGGAAATTGAAATTGTTCAAGTCCATTCAAGTTGTGAAAAAAAAAAAACCATAAAAGCGTTGAGCTTGAATGACTTGAAGTAAAATAAAAGAGAAAAGAAAGGATTGGACTCATTAAAACTTTTGTGCTTGAAACAAAATGTAAAGGTTTGTCGAATTTCAAATAATTAACCGTGTTTGTTGATCCTAAGTTCTTTTTGAAAGAGAGTATTGATTTTTATTGTGCTTAAATTCCAATTCGCATATGTTTGAAAGAGAGTATAAGCCTAGGTTCTGAGGGTTTTAATGAGTGATTCCATGCAAGATATAGAGTCGAGGCGAATTATATCAGTGGCATTCGAATATGTTTGTTTTGAGACTATGATAACTCGAGCATTGGTTAGCTAGATATTGTTTGATGTTTAATTACGTAGAAACTTTTTTTATTATTGATATGTCGTGCATGAATGAGTCTCTGATTGTATGTTTTAAGGTAAGTGTTTCAATGAGTTCAATGCGCAGGGATTATGTTTGTGGGAATCGTAGCTGTAAACTCTTCGGAGTCACCACTCCTCCTACTAGGGACACCTAGAGGTTTAAAGGCTTGTGGCACATGCTAAGCGCCATCGTGTTTACCTACAAAAGTGGATTAGTTTATTTTTTTATTTTTTATTTTTTTGTGTTTTTGTTTCATTCCGAATTTGCTCGAGGACGAGCAAAAGATAGGTATGGGGTGTTTACCTACGAATTTTCTTGAAACCCTAAACAACCCTAACGCATGTGAAAGTCTGGCTGCCAGCAATGTAGCCGTACGCACGTAAGGTGCGCGCGAGCCGTGCTTTCATGCGCGTTCGTAGGTCGTTTCACCCACGGTTTTTCGCTCCAATTTTCTGTACTTTTTCCAGAAAATATTCAATAATATGTTTCCATAAAAATCAGCAAAAAATCGTCCGCAAAAAAACACAAAAAATAGCCCTAATGCAAGCGCGACAGCAGCCCGCATCCCCAAGGCGCACGGTTGCTGGGTACGGGCGCGCTCGTTGGACGCGCGCTGCCGCTGGGCACGCGCGACCACCATCTCGAGCGAGCACAGCCGCTAGGGCGCAAGCGCGTACGGCCGCTGCGCTTGGGGCTGTGCAATCATTTTTTTTTTCATTTCTTCTTCGCATCATCCACTTCTTCGACTCTTCGTAGGATAGATCTATTACAAGAATAATAATAACAAAAATACAAAAAAAAAAAAAAACTTTTACCATAAACAATTAGCCAAAAAACAAAAAAATCATCCTATAACCCATTCACCATATAATTAACGACCAATTACGCTTTTAAAATTATACAATCAAATTATATAACAATAAAAACAAATCATACATTCTAGATTTGTGCATACACAATAATATATCACATATCAAGAATCAAATAGAAAAATAAAAATAAACAAGAAATATGTAGTTTTTCGTTTTCGTTTGCGTATATACATGAACTTAGAACCAAAGGCTCTGATACCAATTGAAGGGAGTTTCAGAAAATGTTTGATTATCGTATAACATGCGGAATTAGGTTTCAAAAATTTTCTTTTATTTGAAAAAATATTTTTCAATCAGGAACGAGTTTCTGTATATATGCAGAAAAAGACTTTAGAAACTACATACATTTTTCTTGATTTTCTTTTTCTGATTCCTTGATCTACCACCAGATTTTCTGAGTTATGACCCGTGGTCTGACAACGTGTATGTGGGCACGTCACGGCAAGAGATAGAAGACACGTGAAAAACGGATGGAGAACTTCTTCTCCTATGGTCGGCCACCCTCTGCAGGTAAAGGTCAGAAAAAAAAAAAACTTTTCTTTTTCTTCTCTCTTTTGGTGGTGGCCGAATTCTCTTGTTTCTTCACTTATGTGTTAGGTTAATTTTTCCTAACTATAAAACTCTTATATAGTAGCTCTTTAGGGTTTTGGTTTGACCAAGTCAAAATAGGTATCCTAATCCTTTTTATTTTTGGTCTCCCTAAAGACTTGAACCTGTGACCTTTTGGACTATTAAAATAATCTAATTATTTTAATTCTTTTGTTCTAGTCATTATTTAATCACATGACCTCATATTTAATAAGTAGAATTAATAATTCATAATTATTAATTTCCATTATTTTATTAAATATTTAATTAATTAAATAATCACATTATTTAAATATTCTCTTTTATTTAAATCATATTACTTTCGTAATGCTATTAATTGGACCATCCAATTAATCTACCATGACCCTCGTTACTAACAATCATAAAGGCTAGCAAGGGGACCTAATGGACCCACAGTTTTGAACTCCAATAATACTTAGTAATATTAATTAAAACTCTTTAATTAATATTTCACGATTATTAACCTCGGAGTTATTCCACTAAAAACCCGAGGCTGCACTATCAGAAATATAGACATATTTATACAATCTGAAGTCTCAGTGTCCATTGATATAGCTAATTGCATATAGTGTGATCCTCCACAAATAGTTCATAACTAGAGCTGGGTCATAAAGTCCGTTATACCCCTCTAGAAATATATTTTCCTTTAAGTATCATTGAATCTCTAATGAACAATTAAATCATGTCTACCTTATGGAATCAACCCTTAAGGGAACTACTCATCTAGTTGAATCAAGAAGGAGTGGATTCCACTATTGTGTTCAAACCTTCCTAGTCATAAGCCAAACCACAACTCCAAGAGATGGAGGTATTGGTTGAGATTCACATCAACCTCACTCATGGTAAATCAAAAGCCACGATCCAACTTGAAGGAGTCAATAAGACACTCAGGATTAAGATCACCTATAAATAGTCATCGTTGATTGATTATATATGAATCTCATCTAGTAACAGATCTTGGTGAGAGATTCATATAAATCGTGGCCCAGTCCTATATAATCTCATCATATAAGGTGCTTCCATTCTCATGTCAACTACATGACCAATCTAGGATAAGACCACCGTACTTTACAGAATGGACCGCAGTAGTAGATCAATCACAAACAAAGTACCCAGCTTTATTCGCTCTCTACAGACTCTTTAGATTGTATATCTCAAAATGAATCCTCTTTGTATATGACAATCATATACTCATTCTAAGATTACATCTTGCAATCTAGGATGTTCTTGCACAATATGAATGTATTACTGAATATAAAATATTTATAAACTTGAATGATAATCTGAATAATTCTTATTAAGTATTTAACCATTTACAATTACAAGCTTTAGGGTATAAATCCCAACAATTTCTTCATTTCCATAATTTATATGGAGTGGAGATAACTAATTTTGAAGGCATGCGATTAAGTTTATATGTTGCAATCAATAAAACATCTCCCCAATAAAAGATTGGTAGTTTTACATTTGCCATCATAGAGCTAAACATTTAAACAGTGTTGTATTACTTTTTTCCGCTACACCATTTTGTTGCGGGGTGTGAGAAATAGCTAACTGCCTTTCTATCTCATACACAATTCCTTGAATTGTTTAGAAAGATATTCACATCCTCGATCAATTCTCAAAACTTTTATTCTCTTATCTAATTGATCCTCAACCAAATTCATAAATAATTTGAAATAATCCAATGCTTCAAATTTATGAAAAATCAAATAGACATGACTGGAATATGTGAAATCATCAATGAATGTAATAAAGTAAGAGCCCTTTTTCCTTGCTCTTATATTAATTGGACCACATATGTCCAAAGGAATTAATTGTAATGGAATTTCAGCTCTTGTTCATTTGCCAAATTGTTTTGTTTTAGTTTTTCCTATTAGACAATTTTCACAAATAGACATTTCTATTTTAGTAAGTGAGCCCAATAGACCTTTTTTGGCCAATCTGCTCATTCTTTCTTGCCCAATATAGCATAGTCTAGCCAAGGCCAGCCCTAGGCTGGGGTGCAAGAGGTGACCGCCCAGGGCCCTGAATCCAAGGAGCCTAATAAGTTGTAAGTTTATTATATTTTAAAAAAAAATCTTCTTATACTGGCCTACACTAATTTCACCAGGCTAATACATATTGGCCATCACTAATTTTATTTAACCCAAAAAAATATATCTCACCTGACCAATACATATTGGGCCATCACTAATTTTATTTAACCTATAATTTTTTTTTAGAGATATTTACTGCTTTGTGTGTGGGTAAGTTGAGCTCATCACTAATATAATAATTTATTTACCCTGGTTAAATATTAGCCCTATATGTGCAACTCTGATTTTTTTGCCTTCCATTATCTTATTCCGCCGCCCACTGCAATCTTACCTTTCATTATTTTATTCCGCCAATCCACCGCCCACTATAATTTTACAACTGACGAAATCAAATAAGGTAAAAAAATTGATTTGTAAGTGAAGTCATTGTTTATTTCATTATTTGTTTAATTATTTTATAAAGGTATATTATTTATTTGATTTATATATTTAATTTCTATTTTCTTAAAGCTGCTGTCAATTTTTTTGGCAACAGGGAGGGTGGAAAAAGACCACCCAGTAGTAGAACAAACTAAACACACACGGCTCTTTTTTATAAGGTAAAATTATTATTTTACTATTTTAGTATCCTAATTTACATTGTTTATAAAGTAAGTAAGATTTTATTTTTTTGCTTGGAAAATTATATTGTAAGTTAATTTTATTAAATATTGTTTAGGTCAATTTTTTTAACTTTATATTTTTACTTGACTTAAATTTATTATATTTTTTTATTGTTTAGTTTTCTAAAATTGTATTGCAAGTGTTGTTTGCATGCAACTTATGAATTTTATTTTTATTTTTTTTAATAAATTGTTTTATTTTATTTGAGTATATCATTTTTTAATTTGAATTGTATATAAGATTTTTGTTAATAGTTAATGTTTTATTTTTTGGAAGCATTTATATGAGCATAAACCAGGTTCTATCACTCTTTGTTGCATTTAGCCTTTTACTGGTTGTGTTTGATACTTTGATTCAGTAGCTGTGTTTTGATTAGTTTATTGATTGTGCGTACTGCGTAGCACTTGTACTTGAAAGTTTATTAGTTTTTAGCTATGTTTTGATTAGTTTTTATGACTTTATTTTTCTTTATCCAACTTTTGTAATGACTACTTTTAATTTTAATAAAATTGAAGGCATGATGGCCTAGTCTCCCATTGGGTTTTAGCCATAAAAAAAAATATCTAGTAAAATTGTATATTTATTAAAATTTATCGAAGTATAATATGTTAGGGCCTCATTTTCAGTTGAGGCCCCGGGCCACCAAATAGTCAGGGTCAGCCTTGAGTCTAGCATGCCAAGTATTAACATCAATATTGACATTATTGGAAGTGCAAATTAAAGAAAAAACTACTATCATCATTATAAAAACCGTTAAATTCGGTATCTAATAAAATAAAACTATTCAAAAATTAATAAAATCAGTACCAATATGAACCAAACTCAGAAAAATATTCAAACAACTACCATGGAAATTCAAAGCATAACCTAACTTAAAAAGAATAACAACGTAAACTAAGTTTTGTCAGATTTTTGGAGCTTACAACACGTTATGACTGTAATATTTTCATGATTCTAGCAACTTATAACTGTAATATATCCGAAACGATCAACCTCAAGTCTGAGCAAGGAATAATACCCTCCTTCAGAACTTTGACCACACCCAAAGCATCCGATTCCACCGAGAGAGGAGGGAAGCCTGACTCAATAGCTAGCCGGATTCCATGAAGAACGGCTGTAGCTTCTACTAAAAGAGGATTCAAGAAGGTTGAAACACAAACTGAACCCGCAGCCCGAACCCTACCAAAAGTTTTCAATTTTTTTAAATTGTGTATATAATATGAATGGCTATAATGTAGGTAAAGTTGGAAGCTAAGAAAGCATCTGCTTAGGATCAAGGTTTTGAAACAAATGGATTGAATATATATATATATATATATATATATATATCATGCGGTAGTCGAAAAGGCATCTCATGATCAGGTCCTTGGTATGGGTTCAGACATCAAAGCTAAGGATGTGTATAGCTATTGTGAAGGAAGTTGTAAACATGCAAGAGTTGATAGGAATTGGAGTTAAAGATTAAGAACATAGAAGAAGAATTGCAGCAATATAAAGCTATGAAGGATGAGTTTGAGCAGCTCAAAGCTACGCAAGAAGAAGTGAAGCAAATGCGTGAGTTCATGAAAGTCATAATGTCTCAATCAAATATACAATTGCCACTTACGTACCACGGTATGAATATTCTTTTCCCAGTATTATCCCCTGATACGGTTGTTGAACAACCTTGCTAATTAATCTTCTTTGAAAGGAGAAATCATAGAGTGGGGAGATTTTTAACTTTTGTTTGGCCTCAGTATTCGTCTTTGTTTTTTTGTTCTCTATTTCTTTTAGGTTTTTGTTGTTGGTACTCTGTTTTGTTGGTACTCTGTTTTGGCGTGTGTCTTGCTCTGTTTTTAAGGTTTTATTTGCCTTTCTTGTTTGCCAGTAGGGTGTGTGGCTTGTCTTTGCTCTGGTTGTTTTGGTTTAATGTTTTATTTGCCCTTGTTTCGAGTTTAATAAAGTTTGTTGTTTCAGGAAAAAAAATCTTCAATACTTGTTTTTATACTTTGATTTGTGGTTATGAAATGTGATTTTATCAATATATTTAATGTACTATAAGTCTTTTGTGTTTTATATCTTTAATTGTTTGGAAGATATATATGAGATTGTTTCTATTCAATTGCTTATTGTTATTATATTTCGTACAGGCTGATGTTTTACCAAACAATGGCATGGAACACATGATTGATTCCAATACCCGAAACAGAGACTGATATTCTAGGACTACAACCTTCTTCTATGGATTTTTCGTTTGTATATTACATGTAACTATCAGATTTTTAAAACCTGCTAAATATGTACTCTACTATCATACTCTTCTATAATTTGAGTATCTCAAACTTACCAATATTGTTAATTTGTCCTATTTTTGTTGAATTTTATGGATAACAAAGTAGTTATGAGACTTTTAATATATAATTGTTATTCAAAAGAGGTGAAATAAAATGGTTAAATATGAATAAATATAAAGCAAGGAAACATAAAATATTATTTTCAACCGGCTACCATCATTGAAAACAAATGTATTTATCAAGATGCTTTTTCAACGCCCCTTGGTGGTCGAAACAGGAGTGACAGTCAGATGTAGTCTGAATAGATTGTGTTTGCAAATCTATTTTTGACCGTCAAAGTCCTTCAATATCATATTTTCCAACGCTGTGAATTGTATTTTCGACCGCTCTTTCCTCTTGGTGAAAGATATATTCGATGAATATGAAATAATTTTCGACTAGCATCAGCGGTAAAAAATATGTGTAGTTTTGATAGGATCATTATCGACGGTAGTTTGCGATCGAACATAGGTTTATCTTCGACAGCCAGTCGCAAATATAATATTTCCTACAACGCTATTAATGACGGAGTTCGACGGCCTGTTGCTGTCGAAAATAACCTTTTTCGACAGCAAAATATTATCACCCACCGTCTTTTGCCCTCGGTGATAAACATTTTTCTTTTTGTAGTCATGGTCTATTGTTCTTGAGTCTACTGTCCACAAAGGACAATATTCAGTTAGTAAAACAGAGCTAAAAACATAAGCATAATTGATTATGGAATTGAGTTTTACCTTTTTCGGCTCAATGTATTCATGAGGGTTGTGACCAAATTTGTGACAATTGTAGCATGTTGTCTTAGTCTTATCCTTCTTGATTCTGGCATGTTTGCCTCTCTTGCGTTTTCCAATCTAATCTTTCTTGACACCAGAGCCTTTTCCTTGAGCAAAGGTTTACCTGACTAGATGCAGGACAGTGTTTCTTTCAATCTTGTCGTAATCCAAATTTTTTTTTGAAAAACAACACTTCCATTAAAAGTTTTTCTAGTTATACAAAATAATTCTACTGCACATACTAACTATTGGAAGAGAAGCTAAAGAGGACAGATCTTAAAAATAATATCTTTTTAAATCTAATTTAAATTTAAATATCATTTAATCGTTTAACCAACTGGCCCGATCACTTATTTGAATAAATTCAAATGTTAATGATGTTATTATTGCTAATTATACTAGATCACAATTGTCAGTTATTAATCCAGTAATTATATGATCTTTCCACTTGAGCGTACCGATGGCCTTTGCAACACTGTAATTGACTTGGTTGAAATTCTTATTACGAAATATTGGCGTTTCTTTGTTCAAGTCTCCGTAGTTATTGTGATAACGTTAGTGCCTTGCATATTTCCGTAAATCCAAAGTTCCACGCTCGAGCCAAGCATATCGAGCTTGATTACCATTTTGTTTGGGAAAATATTTTTATAGGTACTCTTTTTACTCGATTAATCTCTTTTGCTTCACAACCTGCACATGTCTTCACCAAATCATTGCCGAGGATGCATATGTACTTTTTCCGAGTTACCACGCTAGTTTAATGGGGCATATTAAGGAAATAATTTAAGAAAAGGAAAATGCCAATGAGGTCAAGGAAATACATTCCCATGATTTTAGCAACTCACCTACAGCCAAGGAAAGTCAAATGACAGTGGAAATTCATTTTCATGATTCTAGCAACTCACCCGAAGTCAAGGAAAGTTAAAAAAAAAAAACAAATTGCACAACTCACTCCAGCCATCAAGGACTCACATTCACAACTTTCCAAAAGTCAAGAACCCGTGTCGTATTTTTTTAAGTAGACAGTTTGCACCAAGAATAACTGTTGACATCTTTTTCCTTTTTTATTTTTTTAATTATCATGGAAATGTCGTGTAATTGTAAACGGCTATCTTATATATATTCTTCAAAGTAGTCTATCAATCAAAATAACTATTTCTTCAACCTTTATTTTGAGTGTCCATTGATCATGATCTCCATCATTGAGAAGATTCTTGATAATGTTGTTGATAATCTATTGTCAATATTTTTATAAATTATCGATAAATTAATATCTCGATCAATGAATAACTTTTATATAATTAAAATGTTATTAACTTATAGAGTTTATATTGTATATCACTTTGCAAAGTCCGAACGGATAACGTATTAAAATGAATAAAATTTCAAGGTACGTAGCACTGCTTGTGCACAGTTTATGTTATCAAGGGGTCATCTAGATGGAAGCATTATCGTCATGAATTATGTTAACATATATTCAAAAGTTAAGAATTTTGTCCTGATAGTTATTAATTTAGAATATGAGAATAATTGATTTATTGAATTTTGTCCCACTATTTTTATCTCTCTTTTACCGCAAATTATCCCATACATAAACATAAAATAAATTTAATTTTTCTTCCAAGAATAATTGCGAGGAGAATCAATAAGTGTCTTTATAAGTTGACGGACTGCCCAGTGGCCTGGCTTGATGTATTTCAAATATAATAATATTACTATTAATAATAACAACATTATATAATGACTATTTCTGTTACATAGTTTACTTTAAATTAGTGAATATTATTATATATTAATCAAAAAAGTAAAAATAACGAGAAACAATAAATATAATGTGTCAGCATCACCATAAACTGTAGCTCCAAAATCATAATAGAATATTATATAATATATTTAAAAAATTAACCATAAACAACAATTAAGGGAGATAAGAAAACTCATACACATAACTTTAACAAAAACAAAGACTTATTATGAACCAGCATACCTAGTACTTGTTATATATGACTCCCATTTAGTAACCAACAAATCCAATATTTTAAAATTATAGGAAAGTACCCAATATTCACTCTAATACATTCCCTCAATTTGAAAACCAACGGGGTTGCTATGTGGCTACAACCCAAACACAAACACATATCAAATAACATATTCAAATATAATCACTTGGAGGGTCGAAACCTAGTACTCCCTGGTATAACATGATAGGAAAAGACCAAATAATAGTATTTAAACACTCTAACAATAAGTGACAGGATTATTAATTAAGGGCTAGGAGTAGTTGTAGGAGGAGGAAGATAAAAGAAAGGAAAGTAAGGAACTACAGGATTATTTCGGACTGCGGGAAGTGGAGGCATACTGAGGTTTGGAATGGTTGGTAAGCTAGGCAGTGGAGGAAGTGTTGGCAACTTGGGCTGTGGTAGCTTTGGCTTGGATGGCAACGGGGGCATCAGCTTTGGCATAGGAGGCAAGGGCGGTAACGGAGGAAATAGCAGCAGATTACGGGCAGCGCAGCCAAAATCAATACTCGAAAATGAGAGAATAATGAAGAAAGCTAAAATGAAAGGCTTGCTAGAGGCCGTCATCGCTAAAAGTAGTTTGCTAGAATGGAAAAAATTGATTAAGATTTATTAGTACGCAATGAAAGAAACCAATACGACGATTATGAATATATAGGAAAAGATGTAGAGGCCTTGTCAAGTAATCTTGGTAAATATATTTATCTAGCTAATTTATTAAAGATAAAAATAAATTTAAAAAAAAGGTCACACAATGGTATCACCCATTAGGCCTTGTAAGAAAATCCAAATTATTTACCATTTTAAAAAAATAAATAATCTATTGATAAACTTAAGTTGGTCCAGTGGTATGTCCCTCATATTTACACATCGAGATTGTAAGTTTGATTCGTGTCTCACTCTCTAAATGTTGAATTAATGATAAACTTCATTGAGATATGTAGTTACCAGTAGGCTATGAGCACATCCCTAAATATTGTTGACAGCCCTTTTTCTAAATTATAATAAAGTTTCTTAGAGATAAAAAAGAGTCGTATACATAATAACTCATCACTGTTGAAGACAATTTGTATAATTAAATGAAAAAAATATAGAAATGATGTAAATTATAATTTTGTAATCAATAAGATACAACTGTTTGTTCGGTTATCTAATTCGAGTTCTCGGTAGTCATGAAGCCACGGCATCCAAAAATAATAATGTATTAAAAGCACCCAAATAACAATTTCGCACAAGACATTTCTCATGAAAATAGATGAAATAAAATGAGAGGAGTTGGTAATTAAATGAGAGAGGACATATCATTCAATGGACCAAGTTGCTTCTTCGATGGCACTGGCGGGCATGAAGAAGTAGGTGAAATAACTTTTTTTGAAAAATCAGAATGTTCTGATGAAACTTTAGAGAATGAATTAGATATTAATTGAATCTCCATTCATGATGCCAAGTAATTGAAGAAAACAATTACAATAATTTGGAAAGAACACTTTAAATTGTCAAAAGCTGCTGTTAAAAAACTCTAATACGATAAATTTTACTATTAAAACAATTCTTTCCAAAAAAAGCAAAAACTACCAAAATAAAATAGATACAGATGTAAACCACACTTTTTAAATATTACTAAAATATTAATAAAAATATTCTTTTTAAATAAAATATATTAATTTGTAAGATAAATTGGGTATATCTTTGTATAATCCACACTTCGAATATTACACCAAGGGGTGGGCAAAAAACTAAAAATCCGAACCGATGAATCGAACCGATCCAACCGGTTTTGACTGATTTACACCTTTCGATTGGTTCTGTTCTGTTTGATTTTTTTAGAAACCGAAATTGTCGGTGCGGTTTTTAGTTTGAAACTCCAAACCGCAACCCAAACCGATTAAACTGAATGTGTGTGTGTGTGTGTATATATATATATATAAAAGAAACCTAAATTCATTTTTCCCTAATTACTTCATATGGCCCGCCTCTCTTGACTCTGAAGTCATCTCTCAAGTCTCAAATCTCTTCTCCAAAACCCTAACCATCTTAATTCTTTTTCTTCTTTTTTTTAAATGTTGTTGATCCAAATTGGGAGATAACCACTGTGAATTCGTGATGGGGTTTATTGTTTATATTTATTTTCCCATTTTATTTTAGATCAATTTTTCTTGAAAAATCGTTTTAACTTTTTATTTTCCCATTATTATTTTGTAATAGCACAAATGTTTAGCCAAAATTGGTTAACAAAACCAGTCCAATTCGGTTTCAATTCGTTCAGTTCACTTGTAAAGTTTTGGCTAATTCAATTCACTTTTTGAAAAACGGACGAACTGGTAGTTTTTATTGTTCATAAAAAACCAAACCGAACCAAATGACGCCCACCCCTAATTACACCTGACATGCAACTTTATTTTCACTTTTTTTAAGAAATTAAACCAACCCTTATTTCAATAGAAATGTTATTTATAATGTTTATCAAATTAGATTTCCTAGTTCAAGTTAGAATATGTTATTTGAATCCTAATAGGATTTGGAATATCAATTAGTCATTATAAATAGGCTTGTGAAGTAACAATAAAAAAGAAGAATAGATATTCATAGAAATATCACTCAATAAAATTCAATTAGAACAAATAGTCTAATTAAAAATATTTTTTCGAAAAAGATTATTTTTCTACATTTGGTATCATAGCAAGAGTTAAAGATCCAAGGAGATATATGAGAAAATGGAGAGGTCTAAGAGGTCCGGAGTAGATTAGGAGTCGTTCCAAAGTAGTACAGCAGTCATCACTAGAGCCACGCGCCGCTGCATACACCATTGCACCCGCCTTTGATTGACACCACACGTTAGTCAACACCTCCACCACCAGACTGTGTGGAATCTTCCGATCTTCAAACTTCTCTAAAGAGCCGCCATCAAAAGAGTAGCGAAAACCCATCAAAATCACAAACAAAGTCCAAATGCTGACCCTTCTCATCAACTGACCAATGTCGGCGAGTTGACCAACACCACCGCTAGGAAAACAATGCTCTGGCATCGGTGAATCAATCCCAAGTGTCGTTTCAAGTTTTGGAGATGCAATTAGAGAGAATCGTAGCTGAAAGCATTTGTCGTCAGCTCTATGCCGATCTCCCAAGAATTTGACAAAAGCAAGGCCAGCAGTGAACTCAACATCTTATGATCTTCCAGATCCGATCATTGCTGGAGCCAACCGGCACAGTTGAAGGAGAGCGTGCATTACATGCGCTGCCACTGTGCGTGAACTTCACTAACTGACATCATTTCGAGACAATTTCTTGGACGTTTGAGCAGACATGGCTATGAACAACAACAATAACATGTTTCAGACCCAGATTTCAAAATTTGACAGAAAATCAAATTTTGAGTATTAGAGAGGTCGGGTACATTTGTTGTTTGAATATCAAGAACTTTGGGGACTCACAGAACAAGGTTATACGTAGTCAATCGATTCAACAACACTGAAAAAAAAAAGACTTGAAGGCACGATCTTCATCAACTAATCAATTGACTCACAAATTTTTGAAAAGACTGCACATGTTACCACTATGAGACAAGCGTAGGAAATGTTGATGAACACTTACAAAGGAATTGATATGGTGAAAAAGGTGTGTTCGCAGACAGTGTGTAGGCAATTCGAGCTTCTTCTAATACGATAAATTTTACTATTAAAACAATTCTTTCCAAAAAAAAAAAAAAAGCAAAAACTGCCAAAATAAAATAGATACAGATGTAAACCCTTACCTAAAAGAAAAAAGGAAAAAGAATATTAATAATATATAAAATAAAAATATTCTTCTTAAATAAAATATATTAATTTGTAAGATAAATTGGGTATATCTTTGTATAATCCACACTTTGACTATTACACAAAGGGGTGGGCAAAAAACTAAAAATCTGAACCGATGAATCAAACCGATCCAATCGGTTTTGACTGATTTACACCTTTCGATTGGTTCTGTTCAGTTTGATTTTTTTAGAAACCGAAATTGTCGGTTCGGTTTTTAGAAATGTGTGTGTGTGTGTATATATATATATAAAAGAAACCTAAATTCACTTTTCCCTAATTACTTCATATGGTCCGTCTCTCTTGACTATGAAGTCATCTCTCAAGTCTCAAATCTCTTCTCCAAAACCCTAGCCATCTTAGTTCTTTTTTTTTTTTTTTAAATGTTGTTGATCCAAATTGGGAGATAACCACTGTGAATTCGTGACGGGGTTGATTATTTATATTTTTTTTTCCCATTTTATTTTAGATCAATTTTTCTTGAAAAATTGTTTTAACTTTTATTTTCCCATTATTATTTTGTAATAGCACAAATGTTTAGCTAAAATTGGTTAACCCTAGTGAAAGATCTCTTATATCATGAGGGTCTTAATTTTGAAATAATTTCTCTAAGTTTTATTTTTTCTGATTTATATGCTTTTAATTTTGTTATATATATACACACACACACACACATATACATACATACTCTATATTCTATACACAATATTGTTGGTAACACTTATATGTGTAAAATGGTTTGCTGTAAACCGATTAAACCGAACCAAACAAAACCAGTCCAACTCGATTTTAGTTCGTTCAGTTCACTTGTAAAGTTTTGGCCGGTTCAATTCACTTTTTGAAAAACGGATGAATTGGTAGTTTTTATTGTTCATAAAAAACCAAACCGAATCAAATGACGCCCACCCCAAATTACACCTGACATGCAACTTTATTTTCACTTTTTTTTAGAAATTAAACCAACCCTTATTTCAATAGAAATGTTATTTGTAATATTTATCAAATTAGATTTTCTTGTTCAAGTTAGAATAAGTTATTTGAATCCTAATGCGATTTGGAATGTCAATTAGTCCCTTATAAATAGGCTTGTCAAGTAACAATCAAAAAGAAGAAAAGATATTCATAGAAATATCACTCAATAAAATTCAATTAGGACAAATAGCCTAATTAAAAATATTTTTTCGGAAAAGATTATTTTTCTACATTTGGTATCAGAGCAAGAGTTAAAGATCCAAGGAGATACATGAGAAAATGGAGAGGTCTAAGAGGTCCGGAGCAGATTAGGAGTCGTTCCAAAGTAGTGCATGTTGGAATTTATGCCTTAAAGCTTGTAATTATAAATGGTTAAAGACTTAATAAGAATTATTCAGATATTTATTCAAGTTTATAAATGTTTTATATTCAATAATACCTTCGTATTGTGCAAGAACATCCTAGATTGTAAGATGTAATCTCAGAATGAGTATATGATGGTCATATACAGAGAAGATTCATTTTGAGACATGCAATCTAAAGAGTCCGTAGAGAGCGAACAAAGCTGGGTACTTTGTTTGTGATTGATCTACTGCTGCGGTCCATTCTGTAAAGTACGGTGGTCTTATCCTAGACCGCTCATGTAGTTGACATGAGAATGAAGGCATCTTATATGATGAGATCATATATGACTACGCCCTGATTTATATGAATCTCTCACCAAGATCCGTTAGTAGATGAGATTCATATATAATCAATAAACAATGGCTATTTATAGGTGATCTTAATCCTGAGTGTCTTATCGACTCCTTCAAGTTGGATCGTGGCTTTTGATTTACCATGAGTGAGGTTGATGTGAATCTCGACCAATACTTCCGTATCTTGGAGTTGTTATTTGGCTTGTGACTGGAAATGTTTGAACACAACAGTGGAATCCACTCCTTCTTGATTGAAGTAGATAAGTAGTTCCCTTAAGGGTTGATTCAGGGCTTGAACGATTATAAGCACTCTCCTTCTTCCGTGAGAAAGACAGGATTTAATTGTTCATTAGAGAATCAATGGTACTTAAAGGATAAGATATTTTTAGAGGGGTATAACGGACTTTATGACCCAGCTCTAGTAATGAACTATTTGTGGAGAATCATATAGTGTGATTCTCCACACTATATGAAACTAGCTATATCAATGGACACTGAGACTTCGGATTGTATAAACACATTTACAGTTCTGAGCGTGCAGCCTCGAGTTTTTAGTGGAATAAATCTGAGGTTAATAATCGTGAAATATTAATTAAAGAGTTTTAATTAATATTACTAAGTATTATTGGAGCTCAAAACTGTGGGTCCATTAGGTCCCCTTGCTAGCCCTTATGGTTGTTGGTAACGAGGGTCACGGTAGATTAATTCAATGGTCCAATTAATAGTATTACGAAAGTAATATGATTTAAATAAAAGAGAATAATTAAATAATGTGATTATTTAATTGATTAAATATTTAATAAAATAATAGAAATTATTAATTATTAATTCTATTTATTAAATATGAGGTCATGTGATTAAATAATGACTAGGACAAAAAAATTAAAATAATTAGATTATTTTAATAGTTCAGAAGGTCACAGGTTCAAGTCTTTAGATAGACTAAAAATAAATAAAATTAAGAATCCTATTTTAACTTGGTCAAACTAAAACGCTAAAGAGCTACTATATAAGTGTCATATAGGCTAGAAAAAAAAAACCTAACACATAAGTGAAAAAGAAAAAGAGTTCGGCCACCAAAGAGAGAAGAAAAGAGAAAAAAAGTTTTTTCTGACTCTTCCCCTTCTTTGCAGGATTCGGCCGGCCCCTAGGGATAAAGAGTTCTCCGTTCATTTTTCACATGACCTCCATCTCTTGCCGTGATGTGCCCACACACACGTTGTCAGACCGCGGGTCATAGCTCGGAAGATCTGGTGGTAGATCGAAGATTCAGAAAAAATAAATCAAGAAAAAGGTAAGTAGTTTCTAAAGTCTTTTTCTGCGTATATAGAGGAACTCGTTCCTGATTTAAAAATAGTTTTTCAATTAAAAGAAAATTTTTGAAACCTAATTCCGTATGTTATACGATAATCAAACTTTTTCTAAAACTCCCTTCAATTGGTATCAGAGTCTTTGGTTTTAAGTTCATGTATATATGCAGAAGAAAAAGAAAAAACTACATATTTGTTGTTTATTATTTTTTCTTTTTTCGACTCTTGATCTTTAATATATTATTGTGTAGGCACAAATCTAGATTGTATGATTTGTTTTTATTATTATATGATTTGATTGTATAATTTTAAAAAACGTAATTGGTCGTTAATTATATAGTGAATGGGTTATAGGATTTGTTTTGTTTTTGGGCCAATTATTTATGGCAAAGTTTTTTTTTATTTTGCTATATTTTTTATTGTTATTCTTATAATCGATCTGCCCTATGAAAAGTCGAAGCGGATGATGCGAAGAAGAAACGAAAGAAAAAAAAAACTGCACAGTAGCTGCAGCGCGCGCCCAGTAGTTGCGCACCCCCAGCAGCCGTGCGCGCCCAACGAGCACTCACGCCCAGGGGTCGCGGTCGCTCCCAGCGTGTGCGAGCTACTGTCGCGTTTGTGCTAGGGCTATTTGTTTTGTGTTTTTTGCAGACGATTTTTGCTGATTTTTCTGGAAAAATATTATTGAATATTTTCTAGAAAAAGTGCAGAAGATTGGAGCGGAAAACCATGGGCGAAACGACTCAAGAACGCGTGCGAATGCATTACTCGCGCGAGGCCGTGCACACCTTGCATGCGTGCGGCTACGCTGTTGGCAGCTGCACTTTCGCATACGTTAGGGTTGTTTAGGGTTTCGTCTTGACCTAGGATGGGTGTTAAGGTAACACGTGGACCTCTGAAAAAGATGTTGACTTTTGACAAAAATCAAGTTTGACTTGATTAAGAAAATGAAGACAAAAAGAATTCAACTCGAAGAAGAACTCTTGAAGACCAAGGAATGCCTTGGGAATACAATTGTAATTAGAGTTGTTTAAGTTAGATAACTCATGTTACTCTGTCAATTACGTATACTTTATTTATTTTCATGTGATGATTGTATGGATGTTAAAGTATTGTCATACATATAAATGTCATCTAGATTAGTTGTGCCTATACATGCATAAATAATATGTCATGCATAATTGTCATAATATATTGTTTTAATTTTAATGAGATTAAAATAGGAAACAATTTCATAAATGGCAATGGAATAATGGATTAGTTTTTAGGTGTAAAAACTTGGTAATATCCATTAACTAACTAATCAACCAATTAAAGAGTTTAATTAAAAAGATTAGTTAGATTCTTTGGATTAATTATAATTATTTAGATTAATTACTTAATTAAAAAGAATCAAATAATAAGATTAGTTTTTATGAGTAAAAACTTGGTAAATCTCATTGTTAACTAATCTATATATTAAAGTGTTTAATTAGATTAGTTAGGTCCTTTTAAATGTTATGTTTTAATTTGATTAAACACTAAAGATATAATTGGACCAAATAATGTGATTTAGTTTTAATAGTTAAAACTTGGTAATTTCACATTTTATTTCTAATTTATTTAAATAGTTTATGTAAATTAGAAATTGAAATAATAAATTATATTTTAACAGTTAAAATTGAATAATTTATTATAACTAGTAAACTTAGATTTTATATTAGCCGTAGAATCTAAGTAAAGACTAGAAATATAGAGTTTTAGAAACTCTTAGTTTAAAGAAAATCCTAAACTACAAATAGTGAGTGGAAAAGGGATATATGACATTATATCCCGCAGTCTCCATTGTTAGCTCAACACCGTGAGACTTGAGTGGCGCCTCGTGACGGCTTTGCTTTCATCCTCCCTACGTAGGGTGTGTACAAGAGTCAATACCAATGTTGACTTCCTAACGGATAGGTTTTCAGAATGTATTTTGGGACTGACCTAGCCTACCTATGCACTCTCAAGTTAAGTTCATGAATTTTGAAACGATGGGTCACACTCATAAAGGACTTAATTAAGATGTTAATTAAATGTCCTGACTAAACAAAAGCGATGGTTGGATAATATAAGAATAAAGAGTTATTTTGGTGTGTTATCCGAGTGAAAATGTCTCGATCTAACATGCAAGGATTTGACCTAGCCTATCTAGGCATTTACTTGTGATATATTGGATTATCGTAGCATAGTAACTAATTTTAGAAATTTTTTAGTTCATTAAAATATGCTCATGTATTATGTTTAATTTTATGCCGAACTATAGCATTTGATATGAATGTATGAAATGAATGATATTAATTTAAATTTATGTCTTTAAATATCAGCGTTATCTTCTGCATTATTATTTCATCGCAAACAAAAAATTAACCGGGGATAACTATACTAAGTGGAAACACAAAGTAAACGCAATCATGGTCTGCAATGACCTTAAATTTGTGCTTACAGAGGAATATTCTCCAGAGCCTGTAACCACCGCATGACGAGTTACCAAGGGTAAGACTAGCAAAACAAATGTTGCTACGCCATCTTCTTCTAGTTTCCAGAAGACGAAGAGGTCTATTGGTAAAGTAAAGGTTAAACCTAAAATAAAGAGTACCATGACTGACTAAGCAAAAGGAAAAATGTTTCCATTACAAAGAGATTGGTCATTGGAAGAGGAATTGTCTTTAATACCTCAAGGAGCTCTCCAATAAGAAGAAAGTGAAAAGTAAATCAAATTTACTTATCATTAAATTTTGTTTAGTGGAAGAAGATTCTTCACCTGGAATAGTAGATTCAGGGGCCACTAACTATTTTTTGTTCTTCTTTACATTGGAATTATTATTGGCAAAAGCTGGAGGAGGGGTCCTTCACTATACGCGTTGTAACAGGGAATATCGTTTCAGCACGAGCAGTGGAAGTAGTTAGACTACAAATAAATATTCATTTTCTTTTATTGAACAATGTATGTTTCATTCTTGTATTTACAAGGAATTTGATTTCTGTATCCAGATTATATGAAAAAGTTTCATAAGGTCTCTTTTAATGATAAATCAGTTATCATTTCAAGAAATGGAATGAATGGTTATTCTGGAACAAATGAAAATAACGTGTATGTTTTAAGACCGTTAATTCATACAACACTGCTTAATACTGAATTGTTTAAAGTTGAAAAACCTAAAACAAACGACAAAAGATTTCTCCAGATGATGACACGTATCTGTAGCATCTAAAACTTGGACATATAAACCTTGATAGGATAAACAGACCAGTAAAAAGTGGATCTTTAAGTCAGTTAGAGATCGGCACCTTACATGTTTGTGAATCTTGTCTGGAGGGTAAGATGACCCAGAGATCTTTTACAGGAAAAGGGATTAGAGCCAGGTAACCACTTGAGCTTATACATTCAGACATTTGCAGACCTATGAGTGTTAGAGCTAGATGTGGTTATGAGTATTATGTCACATTTATTTACGACTACTCTAGATACGCGTATGTTTACCTAATGCAACGTAAGTCGGAAACCTTAGAAAGGTTCAAAGAATTCCGAGCTTAAGTTAAAAATCAATTAGGTAAAACAATCAAAGCCCTGCGATCAGATCGTGGGGATGAGTAGCTCGACCAAGAGTTTGAAGACTACATGGTTGAGCATGGGATACTTTCCCAACTCAAGGCTCCAAGAACACCACAGCAGAATGGTGTTGCAGAGAGGAGAAACAGGACCCTGATGGAAATGGTGAGATCTATGATTAGTTTCTCATCATTACCATATTCCTTTTGGTGATATGCACTACAAACTACGACTTACATACTAAATATAGTTCCATCCAAATCTGTTCCTAAGACTCCCCTAGAGTTGTGGAATGGTCGTAAAGCTAGTTTACGATATTTTCGCATATGAGGGTGTCCAGTACATGTATTGAAGAACAGAACTGGAAAGTTGAAACCTTATTTACAAGTATGCCTATTTGTAGGGTACCCAAAGGAAACTCGAGGTGGATTCTTTTATAATCCATAAGAAAACAAGGTGTTTGTATCGACAAATGCAACGTTTGTTGAGCAGGATTATATGAGTAATCGTAAACCTCTTGGTAAGATTGTGTTAAACGAGCTAGAACCTAGTACGACCAGTGCTCAGTCAACAAGAGTTGTTGACGATGTTATTATTCCACAAACATCTGATAGTTAGATAATTCCTAGTCAGGATACACTACCGCCTAGGCGTAGTGGGAGTGTTGGTCGACAACCTGATTGCTACTTAGGCATTAGAGAGGTACAGGGTGTCATTTCTGATGATAGTGTAGATGATCCATTGACATCTAGACATGCAATGAAAGATTATGACAAAGAGGAATGACTTAAAGTCATGAATCTCAAGATGGAGTCCATGAACTCCAACTAAGTCTGGGAACTTGTAGACTTACCAGATGAGATAAAACCCATAGAATGTAAGTGGATCTACAAGCGTAAGAGAGGAGTAGATGAGAAGGTAGAGACCTTCAAGGCAAGACTAATGGCTAAGGGTTACACCCAGAAGGAAGGCATTGATTATGATGAAACCTTCTCGCTTGTAGCTATGTTTAAGTCTATTATTACACTCTTATCCATAGCCGCCTATTTCGATTACGAAATCTGGCAAATGGAAGTCAAGATTACATTCTTGAATGGCAATCTAGACGAGAGCATCTATATGATGCAATCAGAGGGATTCATATCCCAAGATCAAAAGTAAAAGGTTTGCAAACTGCAAAGGTCCATTTATGGTTTATGAGCCTTGTGTATACAAACACATCATTGACAAGAAAGTAGTTTTCCTGGTCTTTTATGTAGATGATATCCTACTCATTGGGAATGACGTAGGAACATTGTTAGAGGTAAAGGCTTGGCTTGCTAACCAATTCCAAATGAAAGATTTGGGAAAGGCAAGTTATATTCTTAGGATCCAATTAATAAGTGATCGTAAGAACAAACTGTTAGCGCTGTCTCAGACATCGTATATCGATAAGATACTTGTGCGATTCTCCATGCAGAACTCTAAGAAAGGTAGTTTACCTTTAAGGCATGAAGTTCACTTGTCTAAGGAATAGTGTCCTAAGACACCTCAAGAGGTTGAGGATATGAGATGGATTCCCTATGCGTCTATAGTAGGCAGTCTTATGTATGCTATGCTATGTACAAGACCCGACATCTGTTTCGCAGTGGGAGTAGCCAGTAGATATCAGTCCAACCCAGGATTAGATCATTGGGTTGCTGTTAAGCATATTCTCAAGTATCTTCGGAAAACGAGAAACTATGTGCTTCTATATTCCCATCCGGATTTGATTCTATTGGGATATACAAATTCTAACTTTCAGTCAGACAAGGGTTTTAGGAAATCCATGTCTGAGTCAATATTCACCCTTGGTGGTGGAGCCATAATTTGAAGGAGTATCAAGCAATCTTGCATTGCTGATTCCACTATGGAAGCTGAGTATGTAGCAGCTTGTGAAGCAGTAAATAAGGCTGTTTGGCTCCGAAAGTTCTTGACTGATCTGGAAGTTGTTCTAGATATGGATAGGCCCATGACACTTTATTATGATAATAGTGGAGCTGTGGCCAATTCAAAAGAACCAAGAAGCCATAAAAAAGGGAAGCACATAGAGAGGAAATATCATCTCATTAGAGAGATAGTGCAGCGAGGAGACGTGGTCGTGACGAAGATTGCGTCGCAAGATAACCTGGCTGATCCATTTACGAAGACCTTGACGGCTAAAGTGTTTGAAGGTCATATAGAGGGTCTAGGATTACGAGACATGTCCCATCTGCTTTAGTGCAAGTGGGATATTGTTGGGATTTATGCCCTAAAGCTTGTAATTGTAAATGGTTAAAGACTTAATAAGAATTATTCAGATTGTCATTCAAGTTTATAAATATTTTATATTCAATAATACATTCGTATTATGCAAGAACATCCTAAATTGCAAGATGTAATCTCAGAATGAGTATATGATGGTCATATACACAGAGGATTCATTTTGAGACATGCAATCTAAAGAGTCCGTAAAGAGCGAACAGAGCTGGCTACTTTGTTTGTGATTGATCTACTGCTGCGGTCCATTTTGTAAAGTACGGTGGTCTTATCCTAGACCGCTTATGTAGTTGACATGAGAATGGAGGCACCTTATATGATGAGATAATATAGGACTGGGCCCTGATTTATATGAATCTCTCACCAAGATCCGTTAGTAGATGATATTCATATATAATCGATAAATGATGGCTATTTATAGGTGATCTTAATCCTGAGTGTTATTATGCCTTTTTGTACCCGTAAGTAAACGAGGTCAGCACAAGTAATAAAGTGTGAGTAAATTATCGTCTCCACAGGGATATTTAGGCGTTGAGTACTAAAGTTAACTAAGTCTATTTCTATTTGGACAATTGAATGGTTTAAAATAAGATAACGAACGATAAAACTAACAAACATAAAACGTAAAATAAACAACCAAATTAAGAGATGAGCTAGGGTATTTGAATTCACCTAATCCATCTAATTGAATTTCATGAAAGCACATTGTTGTAGTTTAATTATTCATGTTGATGATCGTGTTTATCTAAATTATCCAAAGTCCCCTCTCGAGGTAAATCGGACCTATTACCACATACACTAATATCCTATCTCTCGATGGTATATCCAAGTGCATGAAAATGCATTAGTCATAATAAACACCCTATATGATCATACAAGCAAATTAGTATATCTCTATCTAATTCTACTTGTGGTGGACATTACATCGAGCACGTTGTGGGCGTCTCCTTTCGATATATAACACACAACCAATTTATCATCTAAATGTAGGCCTTCACATTCAAAAGCATTAAGCATAATAATACCACTCAATAACACAATAATCAACCACAACAAATTAAATAATCAATTCATTCAAGTTTCATAGAAAAGGATCCATCAAAACCCTAACTTACAAATTTAGTTCATAATCAAATATTTACAACTAAAACAATGATATAAAGCGAGACAGATTAAATGGAAGATAATGCTAGGTAGTCACACGGTTCCAATTCCGGATAAGGAAATATATTGCTTATTATCAATTTATCCACAAAGCGATCGCATTGAACGAGAATCAAACACAATAACGATAATATAACAATATGCTCAAAATCATTATCATGAAATAAATCACAAAATATATTCACAAACAATAAAATCCAAATCCGTTCATAGTTCCGTAAATCACCTAACAAGAGTTCTAACTACTCATAATCATCAATGAACAATCAAAGGAAGAATAATGAGATGAAATACAACCCATCGAAGCTCTTAAGAATCGAAATCCCGCTTTGGTCCGGCTGGAACTTCTCCGCTTTCAATCTTCGTCTTCTTCGATGAACAATCACGAAACTAGAGATGTGTTGGTGTTTTGTGGTGTTGGGTTGTGTTTTGGAGGAGCTAAATGGGTGAAGAATCACCATTCTAGCAGCTTGGGAGTTGCCTCTTTTCTGTTTCAAACCGAGCTCCCTCTTCTTTTTCTCCTCTCCCCGTCATTTTCTATTTATAGCAGCAACTAGGGCTGCTGTTTTTCTACTGGTTCTTCTTCACTGCGAGCTGGAGGACACGAGCAACGGTCGCTATGCAGGTCGCGATGGCAGTTGGAGCTGCTGTCTTCTCCTCACCGCAAGCTGGTCAGGCGAGCCATGGTTGAGCTCGATTCTTCGCGTTGCACACTGCCTGGTCTGGTCTTCTTCACTGCGAGGAGACTGTGGTCGCGAGACAGCTCGCCATGCACACTGGTGCTTTTCGTCTCCGCGCACGAGCGAGCTGCTAGATTTATTATTATTTTTTCTTTTCTAAACATCAAAACGGAGCCGTTTTGCACCAGCTCTTTGGTGCCAAAACGGCGCCGTTCCACTAAAGCCTCCAATTCCTTTGGTGCAAAACGCACCGTTTCACTAAAGTTGGTGGAACTTTATGAAATTGCAGTTTTGGCCCAAATTTCGGAGATGCTTCCACAAAGGCCCTTATTACCAAGTTACTAAAATTACACTTTATCCTCCAAAATATATAAAATTTTCACTTGGGTCCCTAAACCTGCACACTAAAGAAAAACATTAAAAACGACTGATAATTACTCGGGAACGGAACAAAAGTAGGTAAAGATAGATATAAATGGAGGCCCATTTTTTTTATTAAGAAATGGATTCAACAAGTGTCTTATCGACTCCTACAGGTTGGATCGTGACTTTTGATTTACCATGAGTGAGGTTGATGTGAATCTCGACCAATACCTCCGTATCTTGGAGTTGTTGTTTGGCTTATGGCTGGGAAGGTTTGAACACAATAGTGGAATCAACTCCTTCTTGATTGAAGTAGATGAGTAGTTCCCTTAAGGGTTGATTCGGGGCTTGAACGATTATAAGCGCTCTCCTTCTTCCGTGAGGAAGATATGATTTGATTATTCATTAGAGAATCAATGGTACTTAAAGGAAAAGATATTTCTAGAAGGGTATAACGGACTGTATGACCCAGCTCTAGTTATGAACTATTTGTGGAGGATCACACTATTTGAAACTAGCTATATCAATAGACACTGAGACTTCAGATTGTATAAACACGTCTACAGTTCTGAGAGTGCAGCCTCGGGTTTTAGTGGAATAACTCTGAGGTTAATAATCGTGAAATATTACTTAAAGAGTTTTAATTAATATTACTAAGTATTATTGGAGCTAAAAAATGTGGGTCCATTAGGTCCCCTTGCTAGCCCTTATGGTTGTTGGTAACGAGGGTCACGGTAGATTAATTGAATGGTCTAATTAATAGTATTACAAAAGTAATATAATTTAAATAAAAGAGAATAATTAAATAATGTGATAATTTAATTAATTAAATATTTAGTAAAATAATAGAAATTATTAATTATTAATTCTATTTATTAAATATGAGGTCATGTGATTAAATAATGACTAGGACAAAAAAATTAAAATAATTAGATTATTTTAATAGTCCAAAAGGTCACAGGTTCAAGTCTTTATAGAGACTAAAAATAAATAGAATTAAGAATCCTATTTTGACTTGGTCAAACTAAAACCCTAAAGAACTACTATATAAGTGTCATATAGCTAGGAAAAAAAAAACCTAACACATCAGTGAAAAAGAAAGAGAGTTCGGCCATCAAAGAGAGAAGAAAAGAGAAAAAAAGTTTTTTCTGACTCTTTCCCTTTTTTGCAGGATTCGGCCGGCCCCTAGGGAGAAAGAGTTCTTCGTTCGTTTTTCACGTGACCTCTATCTCTTGCCGTGACGTGCCCTCACACACATTGTCATACCGCGGGTCATAGCTCGGAAGATCTGGTGGTAGATCGAAGATTCAGAAAAATTAAATCAAGAAAAATGTATGTAGTTTCTTAAGTCTTTTTTGCTTATATATAGGAACTCGTTCCTGATTGAAAAATAGATTTTCAATTAAAAGAAATTTTTGAAACCTAATTCCGCATGTTATACGATAATCAAACGTTTTCTAAAACTCCCTTCAGTGCAGCAGTCATTACTAGAGCCACGCGCCGCTGCATGCACTGCTGCACCTGCATTTGATTGACACCACACGTTAGTCGACACCTCCACCACCAGATTGTGCGGAATCTTTCGATCTTCAAACTTCTCTAAAGAGCCGCCATTAAAAGAGCAGCAGAAACCCATCAAAATCACAAACAAAGTCCAAACACTGACCCTCCTTATCAACTGACTAATGTCAGCGAGTTGACCAACACCACCGCTAGGAAAACAATGCTCTGGCTTCGGTGAATCAATCCCAAGTGTCCTTTCAAGTTTTAGAGATACAATTAGAAAGAATCGAAGCCAAAATCATTTGTCGTCAGATCTATGTCGATCTGCCAAGAATTTTACAAAACTAAGGCCAACGGTGAACTCAGCATCTTATGATCTTCCAGATCCGATCATTATTGGAGAAAACTGGTGCAATTGAAGGAGAGCGTGCATCACATACGCTGCCACTGTACATGAACTTCACTAACCGACATCATTTCGAGACAATATCTTGGACGTTTGAGCAGACATGGCTATGAACAACAACAACAACAACAGGTTTTAGCCCCAGATTTCAAAATTTGACGGAAAATCAAATTTTGAGTATTAGAGAGCTCAGGTACATTTGTTGTTTGAGTATCAAGAACTTTGGGGACTCACAGAACAAGGTTATACGTAGTCAATCGATTCAACAACACTGAAAAAAAGACTTGAAGGCACAATCTTCATCAACTAATCAATTGACTCACAAATTTTTGAAAAGATTGCACATGCTACAACTGTGAAACAAGCGTAGGAAATGTTGATGAACACTTACAAAGCAGTTGATATGGTGAAAAAGGTGCATTCGCAGACAATGTGTAGGCAATTCGAGCTTCTTCAAATGAAAAATTCATAAAAGGTTGAAGATTATTTCTCCCAGATATTGGCACTTGTCAATCAGATGAAGTCCAATAGTGAGACAATTTCAGATATTTAGATTATGAAGAAAATTCTCCGAACTATAAATTCCAAATTCGAGTACAAAATCACCACTGTGAGGACATAGGTTTTAGATTGGCCTATTACCGTGTCAAAACACCCGCTTGTAATTTAGTTACATAGTTAGTCCATTTGTAGATTTCTTAGATCAAGTGAAGTAGCTTCACAAGCCTTCCGTCATCTTCAAGGAATTACACTTCATGGTAAGATTATATCTTGACTTGTGATTCTTTAAGAGATTTAGGCGCACACATATACACTTCATCCATATGATTCACTGTATTGTAGGTTTATTCGTCACATGCAGGCTTAGTACGTATTTTGTGATTGCATGTCGATTTATGTAAATCATTTTCCTAGTTGGAAACGTTGTGCTTGAGTTTCTAGCTCTTTGTGTATGTCAGCATGTGTGTTTATCTTCTGAGAAACCAAGTTGTTTCTCAACTCGTGACCCTATACGGGATCCTACGCTCGTGCGTGGTTCGTCATAGGTTCAGCTAGTATGCAATAGTTGGATCTCGCAACCTTAGTGACATTATCTTCTGATCACGGTTTGCTTCGAAGGTTTAAACCAAAGAGTCTAGACTAGATTCGCAATGGTGTAACCGTGACCCTATGGTCGCGGGTTGTGACGCAAGTTCCATTCCAAAGAGCGTTGGATAAACTCGTGACCAAGGCTCGCTTACATATGCTCGCGAATTGTCCATCGCGAGTCCAAGCCAGTGAGTTCCTAATTTGGACTACAATGCATGGGTGCGACTTCATGCATGAATGACTAGATTACAAGTGCCACGTAGGGCTTCTCGCGACCTTGTGTTGTGACCATATGGTCGCGGGAGAGATTCGACAGTCACGTTTGGTTCCCAAATCTCGCTGGTTCCAACTCGTGACCCCAGGCCACGAAATCTTGGCCGAAAGTCGTGGTCGCAATTTTCTATTTAGAGAATTTTTAAGTGAAAAATCTAGTCCCCTATAAATAGCACCACTTTCTCTTGGAAACCCTAGGAGTGTTTTCTTTGATTTTTCTGAAGAGACCAAGAGAATATTCTCTCTAAAAAGCTTTAAGTTGGAAAAGTGAGCTTTATATATCAGGTTTGGTGTTGCGCGTTGCGACTGATATTAGGTCTGTACATTGAAAAGTTCGACAAGTTCAACATATGCATTCTTTAGAAGAATGAAATTTACTATAGTATGTGATTCATATCACCCGTGCTAAGTGATCAAAGTAAAGGAAAATGAGTGAATGAATCTCTGCTTCCTCATTATGTAAGCTGCTTGAGGTTCGATGAAACCTCAAATAGTGTTCTTGTGACTATTGACTTAGTTACCGAATTAAAGAATAATGTTAGCTTCCTTAGCGTATTTTTTTATGGTTATGGTATAATTTTGTTTATGAAACACGAATAGGATAGCAGTTGCCTTTTAAACTGAGATACAAGTGTTCGATAGGCTGATTTAATGTTTCTTCATAAGTTTATGGTATTCACTGTTCGACAAATAGTATTGAATACAATAGTGAATACATGAAATAGTCAAGCATGACAATTAAATATGGGACATACGCGAGTGAAAAATAAATTTGATACATGGTATATCAAATTTCAAGCTCCAATACAAGTTAATTGTTCATCGATCACACTGTGCATTTACTAGTATGTATATTTGTAATTAGACCCAAAAGTACTAGTAATATCACTCTATAAGATTTATATTGTCCCACTTGCATGAGTGGGGGATGTTGAAAGAATTATACGCTCAAGTGAAAAGATTAGATAATTATTGGGTAATTACTGATAATAAAAATACCATATGATTAATAACTGAAAAATGACATCAGTATAATTAGTGATAATGATATCACTACCTGATATTTGAACTTGATATAATTGAAATAATTGATGAGGTCAAATAGTTATATGACATTTGAATTTATTCAAATATGTGACTAGGTCAGTTGGTTAAATGATTAAATGATAATTCAAATTTAAATTAGATTTAAATTATAATTGTAAATCAGATAAAACCTTGAGTCTATAAATAGTAGCCTGTGCTATTCATTTAATCAGTTCATTCGGAAATATCAGAGCGTAAGGTAAAGAGTGTTAAACATAGAGAGTGTTTTATTTTAGAGTTTCTCTTTCGTGGTTTTTTTTCCAGTCTCCAACACTTACACGGTGAGTTGAGATTGCCTTTATTTTAACCGCTTTCCGACCGGTGATACAATCCTAGTATCCTACTTCTTCTGTGATGAAAATCTTGATAACCAACAATATATATATATATATACAAAACCTTAAATCAAAAAATAAAAAAGTATTAACAACTAACCATACTCTAATAATAAACAACTAATTGTAGTCCTCAAAAATCGCTCGGGGACATAGGGCACTACAACCTGCAAAGATAGAACGCACGTGACCCGTAGGACGTCTGGGTCCGACGGTCAAGTTAGCGAGTGCTAGTAAATGTGTAATGCTCGTAAATAGAGATGAGTGAATGATACTTCCTATTATCTTGGTGATCAAGGTCTCCTTGATCTGAAGAGATGTAAAGTCAGAGGGTTATCGAAGAAGATAAACGATGGCCGGAGGGTGTGGTTTTAGTATTGGTAGCTTTCGGATCTCAGTTTCTCGGTCTCCTTTCTTTGGAAGATTATCTTTTATTTTATAGAGGAATCATGCTTCTGCCCGTTGAGGGGTCTCATCATTACCCCTCCTTGCTGTCCTCACCAAGAAAGTATGTGGATGCTTCTTTTGATATGGCCGTTACAGAGTGTCATTATGGTTTTGTAGGACCCGCTTTAAAGTAGATCATGATTTGGTCTCCCTTGGAACAAAAGAGATTCTGTGTCGTACGACGTGCTGATTGGACGTCGATCTGGGATGAGTATGTCGCGTGACGTAGATGCACTTCCAAACGCGAACGCTGAGTCATTTCCCATGATACTTGGATGTGTGGGGCATGAAGTGCATGTCGTACTACACGGATGTATCAAGTCGAGCGTATGTCGTACTATAAGGATGTCTCATATCGAGCGTATGTCGTACTACATGGACGTCTCATATCGAGTGCATGTCGTACTACATGGACGTCTTATGTCGAGTATATGTCTTACTACATGGAGATCTTATACTGAACCTGTGTCGTACTACATAAATGCCTTTCCACTTTTGGCTCTGGGCCGGGTCTTTGAGATATTCTTTGGGCCTCTGGGCTGGATCCTCACTTGTATTTTGGGCCTGACATATTTTGGCTACTACACTAACCATATGTATGTTGATAATAATATTTCATTTACTTGTGATGATCAAATATTTATATTTCTTTTAATGATATGCATGACTTTGAACTTTTTGATTTTTTCTCTTATGACTTGGGGGAGGGGATATTCAAACTCAAAAATTCAACTTCATTAAAAGGTGTGGTTGCCATCAAACTAAGCATATTTATATTTATATTTTTTTAATGATATGCACGATGTTGAAATATTAAGATGAACATGGAAGGTAGTTTTAGAATAAAATCATTGGATTAAGTCAATTTGATATAATTGATCTAAATGTTAAGGTCGGACTGGAAAGAGTTGTTTGCTGCTAGGTAAAATTGTGTGTGATTCCAAATATAAAATACTGGGTTATGTCTTGGTGGACGGTGGTTGATGAACAGTTTGAAAAGGAAACTTGCAAATGAAGGGATGAAAAAACAAGGTGACCAGTTGTAGTAGGTCATAATGTGTGTTAATAGGTAATTCATTTAATGGTGCACCAGAGACATCTATTTTGTGTGTGTGTGTGTGTATATATATATATATATACTTCAAAAAATCAAAAATTAATAAACTAATAATAAAGAATGTGAAGAAAAATGATGCTGAAACTCCTCAGCAAAACCAAATGGAATCAAGTGAACCATGTTGCATACAGAAGCTAACAAACTTAACTGAATTAACTGGATTGGGTCCAGCTCGAGTTACAGCTATTCAGCAAACATTGTTTAAACATGATCATGATTATTATCATTGAGGAGAAGTGATGTCAGTTTGAGAGGTTAGAAATGACCTAGCAGGAGCAGCTCTAGTCTGTAACAAAATCTGCCAATGTGCATGGCAGAGTTAGTAAGCTAGAATTATTTATCAATTCAGTTTGTTACATTCTTGTAAGGCTTGTAATATTCTTGTATAAATAGTGAGTGTGCTTCTCGTGTAAGTTTGAATGAAAATCAATGAAATATTGCAGAGCTTGAACCAGCCATTAATGGCAGTCCTGCTGTTCTTAGTTTTCTCTTAGGCATACATCAAAACACTTGTGTTTTTATATCAATCACCTTGCTAAACTCTATCCCAAGCAATTCCTCATTCGTACTAGTTCAGGCTTTCATTTAAAGTCTTGTAGTACAGTTCACTCACCCCATGATCACAAGATCCAAGCATGGTATCTTCAAACCAAAGGCTTACACATCCACTTGGTCTCTTCCTTTAGTGTTTCTAGTTGAAACAGAACCCAATAATGTCAAGGCAGTTATGTCAAGTTCTACCTAGATGCAAGCCATGAAAGACGAGTATATTGCTCTTATTAAAAATAACTAATGGTCTTTTGTTCCCTCTACATCTGCTATGAATATTGTTGGTTGTAAATTGGTCTTTAGGACTAAATATAACCCAGATGGCAGCATCCTCAAGGATAAAGCAAGGTTAGTTGTAAAAGGCTTCCACCAGACCCCTGGCCTAGATTATATGGACTCTTTTAGTCATGTGGTGAAGGAAGCTACCATTAGAGTTATGTTCACAATAGCTGTTAACTATGGCTGGGATATTAAGCAAGTTGACATCAACAATGTTTTCCTTAATGGTGATCTCAATGAGGTGGTGTACATGCAGCAACCTGAAGGGTTTGAGATCACGCAGTGACCCTCTTATATGTGTAAACTCAACAAGGTTTTCTATGGTTTCAAACAAGCACTAAGGTCTTGGTTTCACAAGCTGAGGACAACCCTTCTCTCTTGGGGTTTCATTAATTCAACCTCTAACATATCTCTGTTTGTCCATAATCAAGAAGCCAAAGTCATGTTCTTATTGGTGTATATAGATGATATCTTGATCACATGAAATGATCCCACTCAAATTCAATAGCTGATAAGCAAGCTTGACACTACCTTTGCTTAGAAAAAATTGGTTCCATTAGTTGTTTCTTGGGATTCGAAGCTCCCAACAACTCTTCTGGCTTATATCTTACACAGTCCAAATATATAGATGATCTTCTCAAGAAAACTAATATTACAGATTGCAAACCATGTGACACTCTAATTAGTGCAGGTATAAAGATTATTTTGGCAGATGGTGACCCTTTTTCTTATCTTTGACTATATAAGAGTACCAATGGAGCATTGCAATATCTGTCTCACACCAGGCCATACATATATCTTTTATTATTAATAAACGAAGCCAGTTTGTTGCGGCTCCTTCTCAAGTACACTGGCTAGCCTGTGAAAGCATGCTTCCCTATTTGAAAGGATCAATCATTAAAGGCTTGTGGTTCAAATGAGGTGCTAAACTCACCCTAGAGTCTTTCAAAGATGCTAACTGGGCAAGCTGCCTATAAGAGATCAACAAGTGGCAATTGCCTTTTTCTGGGAGGTAATCTCATCTCTAGATGATGATAATTATACTTAGGATGCATTCCATTTTAATTTATTTGACTTAATAAAGATTGTAATTTTTGAACTCCACTCACTTATATTTTTCTCCAGGGGTACTAGGATTCAGCTTCTTCAAGGTCGAGCCACAAGATGATGCTAAAAGTTTTTCCACGTTCATTATGCATTTAAAAAAGTATGTTGTGGAATATTTGCTTTTTCCTTACTTCATTGAGGGTTCCATTTTATTTTTCTTGAAAAATAAACTTGTCTTATTTGGTTGATTATCAGGAATGATTTTGAAATGTTATAAATTATTATTTAAAAAATAATAATGGTAATGATATTGAATTATTTAATTATTTAAATAATAAATGAGATAATGAAAAAAAAGCTACGCTTTAAGTTTTTGCTGAGGGTGTCGTTCTTCATCTATTTTTGTGTGAAAACCTTTAGAGACTAGGTTCTTCATCTATCTGGTGAAGAGTCATAACAGGGAAGATCAGCTTGTGTGAATTTGCTATCTTACGGAAGGAAAATAAATAAGGTATGTTAATATTAACCGTACTCTGAAAAATTTTAAAAACCCTCATTTTTCTGCTTTGCATGAAAATAAAATTTTCCATTTTTCTTTCAAATGAACATGGAATAAAATCTTTGGATTAAGTCAAGTTGATAAAAATTCATCTAAATGTTATCTTTTTTATTTGCACCGTAAAATGAAGGGATACGTGGATGTATGTAATAAAAAATTATAAGATACTTTCCCTATGTATTTCTGAAATTTTGATGTACGAAACAAGTCTAAGATAATTTTCTTTCTTTTGGTAATAATATAAAGAAAATAAATATACAAAGCATAATTAATCGAAAGCAATGAATACGGAATACAGTGGACAATAATCAAGAACTCCAATCATAGCTAGTATATAGATACTGAATTCAAGGGCTCGTAGTAGTTGCAGGAGGTGGAGAGAGGAAAGGGAAAGTGGGAATAGTTGTTGGGATAGTGGGGATTGAAGGCATGCTTGGAAGTGGAGGCAGCGTCATCTTTGGAAGACCTGGAATGGTTGGCAAACTAGGAATTGGTAGAGATGGTTGGGCGGTCGGCAAGGTTGGTTGTGGCAGATTTGGGATAGAAGGCAACGGTGGCAGTTTTGGCTGAGGCAAGGTCGGCACTTGCAGAAGATTGCGAGCTGCTAGGCTGACATCAATGCTCGAAAAAGTTAAAGCGACAAACAAAACTAATATGAAACAATTGAGAGAGGCCATACTTAATTAGATGGTGTCAAGGGGTGTTTTCTTGAACGGTCTTTAACGAAGAATAATCAAAGTGATTTGTTTGAGTGGTGCCAGAGCCTAATGTTAGGGTTTTATATCTAGACATCTATGGGGATGTGGGCCTTTGTATGGTTGGTGAGTTTCCCTTCTTGTATGGTTGCCAAAACCCTCCACCCATGTAAGATTTTCTTGTTAGTTCAACTTCTTATCAATCCTTTGAAAAAAAAAAAAAAATCAAAAACAAATGTGGTTGGTGTTGTTTAATCATAAGTCACATAAGTCTAATACTTTCAATTGTTAATTGTTTTGTGAGTATTCTAAACATGTTCCATATCTAGACTATAATGTGAAAAATCAAAAAGTTAAATTGAAAAAACTCATATATTAGTCTATTTTTGTTTGTTTGTTGAAAAAATAAATATGAATTTTTTTGTTTATTTTTTCCAATCTTTTAACTTGTACCCTTAAAACATACATTAGCATGATACTTTATCAATAAAACACATATTATAGCTTCATACTTTATTTATTCATAGATACAACCTTTTGGCTTTCCTATTTGTTAAAGCCATGCATATGTATATTTTTGCATATAGAACCACATAGAAGAAGAAAATATTCAGAGGGAGATGTGGTGGTAGTAATTCCAAGAGAGTTGTTCTTGGGGAAGGATAAGTTATAAGTAGAAGTGGTAATCGGATCCGAATACGAATCCGAATCTAGTCAAAAAAAAAAAATCTAAATCCAATTGCTTCCTATCAAGATTGAATATTGTAGCTAAGGTCATATGACCCTAACTTTTTGGTAGCAAGGGACTCAACTTAAAATAAGGTCCTGCTAATCATATAGAAATTGAAACTTACACTGTTTGATGACAACAAAATTGAAAGAAAATTTTAATTGATAGTATAGTTCAGAATATCAGATAACACATAAAGACTAAGATCCAAAACTGGAAAAACATTAGGTGCTTCGTAGCACAAAAATTGATATACAAGTCAATAAAATCATAGTTAAATATATGTTTTCAACTTGAAACAAAAATTAGATTCAATGTTTTAAGGACCAATCATCACTTCAACCAAATTACACAAATCCCGTATAAGATGAAATTAAGTTAGATTCAAAATTTGAAGTTCAGATACCAAAAATCCATATACAAAATTCAGGCACCTGCAATTGCAATAAATCATATATAAGCTTATGTTAAGAGTCTCAAGTTTCGAAACTTCTGTTTAGAGTTATGGATTTTCCTTTCTCATTGTAACTTCTCTTTTTCTTTTCTTTCTTTTCTAGTTAGATTCAAAATTTGAAGCTCAGATACCAAAAATCCATATACAAAATTCAGGCACCTGCATTGCAATAAATCATATATAAGCTTATGTTAAGAGTCTCAAGTTTCGAAACTTCTGTTTAGAGTTATGGATTTTCCTTTCTCATTGTAACTTCTCTTTTTCTTTTCTTTCTTTTCTAGTTAGATTCAAAATTTGAAGCTCAGATACCAAAAATCCATATACAAAATTCAGGCACCTGCATTGCAATAAATCATATATAAGCTTATGTTAAGAGTCTCAAGTTTCGAAACTTTTGTTTAGAGTTATGGATTTTCCTTTCTCATTGTAACTTCTCTTTTTCTTTTCTTTCTTTTCTAGTTAGATTCAAAATTTGAAGCTCAGATACCAAAAATCCATATACAAAATTCAGGCACCTGCAATTGCAATAAATCATATATAAGCTTATGTTAAGAGTCTCAAGTTTCGAAACTTCTGTTTAGAGTTATGGATTTTCCTTTCTCATTGTAACTTCTCTTTTTCTTTTCTTTCTTTTCTAGTCTTTCATCACAAATTTAACTCACTACCAACTATTGACTCCTCCAAATTTACAGCAAAATCCCATTCCAGTTTCAAATTCAAATGCTTAATACTCAGAATGATCGAGATAGTGTATTTATTTGATCAAAATAATTTTCTGTGAATGAGAAATTGATGATCAAAGTACACCCAAGAAGATAGAAAAATATGGCAAAACAAGTTTATCCCACATGGGAAGAATATTAATGATATTCAAACCTATATATGCTTGACTCTTGTATAAACTATAGATGCATAGAGGCTCTCTCTTGCAGTAAATACAATCAGTTTTCCAATTAAAATTTTAAATTAATTCAAAGTGACTTCTGAATATCAACCGATTTTGTAATCAAATTGGAAATAAATTCAAATTTGAATAATGGCATTTGACTTTTGTAACCATATTTCCTACGTGAATTATATAATTGGGCTCTTGTTGATTGAAAAACCCAACGAAAATTCGCTTTTACATTTCATAATTTTGTCAAGGATTGGCTTCAAGTAGGGAACGTGTCTAAAGCTCGGCACATTGGAAGATAACAAATTTACGAGGAGAAAGAAAAATAGTAAAGAGCACAATAATTAGATACAACAAACTCTAAGGAGAGAGTGAGTAATCCTTTAGAGTCGGGATTTTAACTTGTCATTCAACTTCGTCGAGGGATGAATTGCACTAAAATATCTTGACTTTGTCTATAATTACATGCATATATCAATTTTATGTTTATTACAATTAAGTATCTTTAACCATGTTGACCACCGTTAATTTAACAGTAGTCTCAACATGGGAAGGGTAATAGACCACTTTACCTTTACACAATTTCATACATTAATTTTTTTAGTTATTATATTTATTTAATAAAAATTATTTTTCTCTTCAAAAAAAAATTGATTTTTGTAAAAAGAAAAAAAATCATCTTCTTCAATCTTCCAACAGGAAATTATAAATAAAATAATTTCTTTCTCTTCAAAGCAAAATTCCACAAAAATAATTCATCTTCTTCAACAAATTCCAATTCCACACAAATACGAATCCTCATCCAAATTTAAAGGAAAAAAAAAATCTGCAGAGTATTCCACTACATCTCTATGATGGAGTGACTCCATCGCAGATGGAGCCAGTTTTTTTTTTTTTTTTTATATATATATATATATAAAAAGTGTGGTTTGGAAAAAGAAAATGATAATTTGTTTTCTTTTAAAAAAAAAATAATTTAGTTTTTATTTCTATTTTGGGTGAATTGTACTAAGGTACCCTAAGTTATAGCATAAATGCACGCAGAATGCCAATTTTGTCATAATTGCACCCGAATACCCTGGACCATGTTGATTATCATTAAATTAACTGTGATCTTAATGATTCAAAGGTATCTTTGTCTTTTACCCATAAATTTTTATTTTAAAAAAAAATTATCTTACTAATCAAGAAGCCCCACATCATAAATTAATTTTCAATAAAAAAATTAATTTTAAAAAAAATAAAAGGAAGGATCTGGTTTTCTAGTTTCTTGATCATTCCTTTAAAGAAAAAAAAAAGGAAATAGTGAAAGATGGATTTCTCCATCTATGCAGATGGAGAAACTATATTCTGCGCAAATGGAGTTGCGTCCATCGTCTGGCCAATGAAGGAGCGATGCTCCATCATATGGCCGAGATGGAGTGATGCTCCATCCAATAGCGCTACTTCGATCCCCAATTTGACGACTTTGCCCTCCCCAGCAAATTGAAAAAACTCATATATTAATTTTTTTTTTGTATGTTGAAAAAATAAATATGAATTTTTTATTTATTTTTCCCAATCTTTTAACTTGTACCCTTAAAACACATATTAGCATGATACTTTATCAGTAAAACGCATATTATAGCTTCATACTTTATTTATTCATAGATACAACCTTTTGGCTTTCCTATTTGTTAAATCCATGCATATGTATATTTTTGCATATAGAACCATATAGAAGAAGAAAATATTCAGAGGGAGATGTGGTGGTAGTAATTCCAAGAGAGTTGTTCTCGGGGAAGGATAAGTTATAAGTAGAAGTGGTAATCGGATCCGAATACGAATCTAGTCCAAAAAAAAAAAAAAATCTAAATCCAATTGCTTCCTATCAAGATTGAATATTGTAGGGTCATATGTCTATAGAGTTGGTCAGGGCCGGCCCTGGCTTTTTGGTGGCCTGAGACTCAACATAAAATGAGGCCCTACTAATTATATAGAAATTGAAACTCACATTGCTTGATGACAACAAAACTGAAAGATAATTTTAATTGATAGTATAGTTCCGAACTTCAGATAAAACATAAAGACTAAAATCCAAAACTGAAAAAACATTAGGTGGTTCGTAGCACAAAAATTGATATACAGTTGAATCAAATCAAAGTTAAATATATGTTTTCAACTTGAAACAAAAATCAGATTCAATGTTTTAAGGACCAATCATCACTTTGAACCAAATTACACAAACCTTGTATAAGATGAAATTAAGTTAGATGCAAAATTTTAAGCATAGATACCAAAACTTCATATACAAAATTCAAGCACCTGCAATTGCAATAAAACATTTATAAGTTTATGTTAAGAGCCTCAAGTTTCAAAACTTCTTTTTAGATTTATGGATTTATCATTCTCATTGCAATTTCTCTTTTTCTTTTCTTTCTTTTCTAGTCTTTCAACACAAATTTGACTCACTACCAACTATTGACTCCTCCAAATTCACAACAAAATCCCATTCCAGTTCCAAATTCAAATGCTTAATTACTCAGAAGCAATTAAAATTGTTATATTATGGCCCCTAATTAATCATGTAACAAACCAGATCAGCATATTGTTTTGTTTCTAGGCTGTACAAGTTAAAAGGCATGGATCTAGAATATTCCTCAATTGGTTACTAAAAATATACACACGGTTTTTGGGGTGTACGATAAAGGGTAAGGAGAGAAATTTGAGGAGTGGATTTTTCTAGAGAGCTTAAGTCTGGTAGTTGTGTAAGCTGAGAGTGAGAGAAAAATGGTGCTGCTAAAATTGCACTTCTATTTTTATTGTAACTCTATTTTCTTAATGGATTGATTCTTGCTATTTTCAACTGGATGTAGATTGTCATATTGACAATTGAACCAGTATAAATCTCTAGTGTTAATTCTCTTCTTAACTTCTTCTTCTTCATTCTAATTGTTTTATGCAAAATCTGAGCTAGAAAACGCAACAAATTGGTATCAGAGCTAGGTTGATTCGACTTCAGATTTCTGGTGCTCGATTTAAGTAGATTTTGAAGAAGAATATTCAAATTTAAGTTTTAGAGATGGAAACTAATTTCAAAGTTGAGAGATTCACTGGAACAAATTTAAGTTTAAATGATTTTGGTATCTAGAAAACGAAGATGAAGGTTGTTCTAGTGAAAGAAGGACTTGCTGCTGCATTAGATGGTGAAGATAAGCTTCCAACTACTATGAAAGCTGAAGAGAAGAAAAAATTATAGTTCATTGATCCTTGGCTTGGGAGACAAAGTTTTGAGAGAGGTGAAGAACGAAACAACAACATTTGAGAAGGAAACAACAACATCTGGAATTTGGGGTAAGCTGGATACTCTCTATATGTCTAAAACAGTTCCTAATAAAATCCATTTGAAACATAAATTTTTTGGATTCAAAATGGATTAATGTAAGTCTTTGGTAGATAATACGAATGAGTTTAAAAAGTTTATACAAGATCGTGAAAATATGTCTATTGAGATGAATGATAAAGATTAGGCTGTAATACTGTTGAATTATCTTCCTAGGTCTTATGAAAATTTTGTTGATACTCTAAAATATGGTAGACAGACTGTTAAATTTGAAGAGATAGAGGTTGCTATCATTGCCAAGGATAAAGAAAATAGATCCAATGGAAAAACTGATGCAGAAGGTCTTATGGTGAGAGGCAGAACATAGAAAAAATAGTGGAAAAGAAATGGTAATGGAAATAGTAGGTCTAGGTCCAAGTCCAAACCTAGAGCTAGGAAATGTTATCATTGTCACAAAGAATGTCATTTTAGATGAGATTGTCTCAAAAGAAAAACTAAGAAAAGACAAGATAATGAGTTAGAAAATAGTGATGTTGATGTGGTTTTAGAAGGATATGAGAGTGCAGATGTTCTTATTGTTTCAGAACTTGATGCTAGCAAGGAGTGGGTTCTTGATTCTGGTTGCACATTTCATATGACTCCAAACAGACAATTATTTGACACTTTTCAAAGTTTAGATGCAGGAAGGGTGTTAATGGGAAACAATGGTTGTTTTAAAGTTGCTGGTATAAGGTCTGTGAAACTGAGATTACATGATGGTATGGTAGAAACCTTGACTGATGTAAGGTTTATACCTGATCTTAAGAGAAATCTAATTTCTCTTAGAGTTCTGGATTCAAGTGGCTACTGTTACAAAGCTAAGAATGGTGTGTTAAAAGTAATGAAAGGATCAATAGTTATAATGAAGGCAAAGAAGAGAAATGGTTTGTACTTACTGAATGGAGATGCAATTATTGGAACAGCAGCTGTTGCAGCTCTTAAAATCCTAGATCAGACTACACTATGGCATAGGTGTTTGGTACATATTAGTGAGAAGGGTTCATTGGAGTTGAGTAAACAAGGGTTGTTATGTGGTGATAAGCTTGACAAGCTTAGTTTATGTGATCATTGTGTTTATGGAAAAATGGCCAGAGTGAAGTTTAATATAGCTAAGCATTGTACAAAGTCAATCTTAGATTACATTCACTCAGATTTATGGGGGCCTTCTATGTTGAAGTATAAACTTGTTTTAGGCCCAAATTATGTGAAAGTCTGAACCATTATGGGAGCCCAAACCCAAGCCCAAATAAATTAGAGTTCAAGTCCATAAATAAGGTCCAAGCCCTTTATCTAGAATTATCTAGGGTTTGGTAATTAGGCATAAAAATCATGTGGTCAATTGGAAGAATGTGGAAGGATGTAGAAGGATGAGGTGTTTGGTTATTATAATTTTGGATTAGTTTATTTGTGTGGTCTAAAATGATTTGTAATTAGTATAAATACCCTTCACCATTTTGGTTTAGACATTAAGAAGAAGCAAAGCTTCTAAGTGAGTGAAGAAGAAGCAAAAGAGTGAGTTAGTTCTTGAGTGAGAGTTTTCTTGTAATATTTGTTTTGAGTTTAAATAAAAGTTGTTTGAGTGTTTTATTTCCAACAAAGTGGTATCAGAGCTGAGTTGGAAGGTGTGCACTATAGCATATCAAAATTGATGTTCTCGACGAGATGAAACTGACGCCATAAAAATCGCCCCGATTGGAGTTCAAACGAGCCGCCACGGGCCGCCGGAAGTTTGCTGCCAGAGAGTGAGTTAACTCACCGAGTCCAAGCCGAGTTCAAGCCGATTCAGCCGAGTTGGAAGTGAGTCCAGTCGAGTTGGAGCCGAGTTGACCGAGCCGTCAAAAACGTTGACAGTTGACCAGGTTAGGTTGACCGTTGACTTTGACTTTAACAAAAAAAAATTGATTCTTTATCTGAGTCCATCTTAAGCAAACATGAGAGAAGTTGCAAATCTCTTACAAAGGAGTCGAAAAGGTAAAGAAGGTCCGTCTCCAAACATTAAGAGGTGAATTCGAATCCTTACACATGAAAGCATCTGAATCTATTTCAGATTATTTCTCAAGAGTAACAGCTGTTTCTAACCAATTGAAAAGAAATGGTGCAAAGTTAGAAGATGTGAGAATAATAGAGAAGATACTCCATTCATTGGATCCAAAATTTGAGCACATTGTCGTGACAATAGAAGAAACTAAAGACCTAGAAGAAATGACGATCGAGTAACTCCAAGGATCATTGCAAGCATATGAAGAAAAACATAAGAGGAAGCAAGGGATCAACGAGCAACTCCTCAAGATGCAACTGAAAGAGAAGGAAGAAAGTCAAGGCTACGAGAGAAGCCAGCGTGGACGAGTTAGAGGTTGAGGCCGAGGACGAGATAGAGGCCGTGGTCATGGACGAGGTTGGAATTCTAATAGCAGTAACTCCAACAACTACGAGAAAGGTGAAAGCTCAACAAGAGACTGTGGGAGAGGCAATTCAAACTCGAGGTACGATAAATCTCAAGTTCAATGCTATAATTGTTAGAAATTTGGGCATTATGCTTCGGAATGTAGAGCTCCCAACAGTAAGGTTGATGAAAGGTCGAATTATGTGGAAGTAAAGACCGAAGAGAAATAGACAGTGCTACTGGCTTGTAGAGACAATGATGGAGACCAAGAAAATACTTGGTACCTCGACACTGGTGCAAGCAACCACATGTGTGGAAGAAGAACTATATTCGTAGAGCTAGATGAATCAGTGGTTGGCAATGTCTCTTTTGGAGATGATTCAAAAATATCAGTGAAAGGAAAAGGTAACATCCTTATCCGCGCTAAAAATGGTAGTCATCAATTAATCTCAAATGTCTACTATGTTTCCAATATGACATGCAACATCTTGAGTATGGGTCAACTCTTAGAAAAAGGCTATGATATTCATATGAAGGATTGTAGTCTTTTTATAAGAGATGGCAAAGGAAATCTAATAGCCAAAGTAAAAATGTCAAAGAATAGATTATTTTCTTTGAACATTCAAAACGATGTTGCAAAGTGTCTGAAAGCCTGCTACAAAGATGCATCTTGGTTATGGCACCTTCGATTTGGGCATCTCAATTTTGGAAGCTTGGAGCTACTATCTAAGAAGAAAATGGTGAAAGGACTACCATGCATCAATCATCCTGACCAACTTTGTGAAAGATGTTTACTCGGGAAGCAATTTAGAAATAGCTTTCCAAAAGAGTCAAACTCAAGAGCCAAGAAGCCACTCGAGCTAGTCCATACCGATGTGTGCGGTCCGATCAAGTCAAGCTCTCTCGGTAACAGTAACTATTTCGTTCTCTTCATTGATGATTTTTTAAGAAAAACATGGGTTTATTTCTTGAAGCATAAATCAGAAGTCTTTAATTGCAGGTTCTCATAATCCTGCAGACATTAAAAGGCATGGATCTAGAATATTCCTCAACTGGTTACTAACAATATACACACGATTTTTGGAGTGTACGATAAAGAGTAAGGAGAGAGATTTGAGAAGTGGATTTTTTTAAAGAGCTTAAGTCTGGTAGCTATGTAAGCTGAGAGTGAGAGGGAAAAATGGGTGCTGCTAAAATTGCAGTTCTATTTTTGTTGTAACTCCTCTATTTTCTTAGTGGATTGATTCTTGCTCTTTTCAACTGGATGTAGATTGTCATATTGACAATTGAACCAATATAAATCTCTGGTGTTAATTCTATTCTTAACTTCTTCTTCTTCATTCTAATTGTTTTATACAAAATCTGAGCTAGAAATTGCAATAGAATTCAACCATCTAAAAACTGAAAAAAGAGAAAACTCTAATTTACAATAACTATGATCAAACCACCTCAAAGAAACAGATTGTGTAACTTGAAACCTAAAAAAGTAGTAATGACACACAAAAAACCAAACCAATAACACAAAATTAAGACAAAAACAGAATCAACCCACTTCAATAACCCAACAAGAACATTACAATTTTACAAGTAAACAAAATCAACCCACCTCAAAAAACCCTCTCTCTCAACACCATAATCCAGCAACAAAGAACATAAAGCAAACAGAAACAGCAATAGAGAGGATGTAAGGTGAATTCAAGAGAGAGAGAGAGAGAGAGAGATAGGAACAATGGAGATAGATATTGGCAACAAAATAAAAAGATTGATTCGACTAAGAAGATGGTTGCTTTTGGAATCTCAAAAAAAAAACACACACACACACATAAAACGATCTCTCTTTCTCTCTTTCTCTTTCTCATTAACATAAAGTTAACATGGAAGGAAGGAATAAAAAAAAAAATTAAAACAAAAAGAGTTGTGGGCAATGTGGGACTCAAGTGGATAGATAGAACTGCAAAATAGGGTTTTGGTGTTTGAAGAAGTAGCTAGGGCCATATAATTTAACATAAAAAAAAAAAAAATTGGACCCTGGAGTTGGCTTATTCCGTACCAAAATTTCATTATCTTGTAATCCATGTTGTTTAGTATCTTAGGATACATTGTGTTTCAATGTTCAGCAAGTTCCAGATTCTCTCTTCCTCGAAGAGCTCTTGAATTACAGTAAGCGGTAGCTTGGCTCTTAGCTATTGGAAGTTGGTTGGCTTTCACACAAACAATTTGCACATTTGTCACCGTACATAGTAGCGCAACATGTTAATGCACACACATATACATAGCATTTGTATCACTACATTGTTGTGCACTTAACCTACATGTATTCTGGGATTGTTATTTTCCATGTTCATGTTTATTAGTTTGCAGGTGGTTATTGTTGTCGTTTTCCGTTGTTTGATGGAAACGTTCCGTGTTTGAATTTCTTAACTCTTTTCAAAAAGCATGTTATGTTCAACCACACTCGGAATATTCTAGGTTTTGCCCCATGCAAATTTAAAGCCATCTTTTGTGCTTGCTAGTGGTTGGTTGCCTTTCGTTTCAGGTCTTCGGTCCGAAAAATTTGAATCTGATTGCCTCTAAATCTAATTTTTGAATTTGGAAACCTGAAATCACTGTAAGGATTCTGACAACTCCGAATCCAAAAATTGTGCAAATCCGAATCTGAAACATAATCCAAAATATATCTAAAATATACGAATCCTTAAAAAATTTAAAATATGCATAAATATTGAAAAAAATTATTATAAAAAACCTTTGGATAAATTACAGTACACCTACCTGAGGTGTCCCTAATTACAGGAGAAATTAACTTTTAGAAAAATTGACAGTAGACCCCCCTGTCGTTAGCATTGAACATCAAAAAATATAGTTGACTGTTAAAAACATATTAGTTTTATGATAAATTACAACCCATTCCTACCTGAGGTATCCCCAATTGCTAGGCGAAATAAACTTTTAGAGGAAATTGACTGGAGACCCCGCCGTCGGTATTGACCGTAAAAAAAGACAGTTAACCGTTAAAAATATGTAAATTTTATAACAAATTACAGCCCACCTACCTGAGGTATCTCTAATTACATCCAATATCAACTTTTACAGAAATGGACTGCAGACCTTACTATCGTTGGCGTTGACTGTCAAAGAAGACAGTTGATAATTATGGAAATAGTGTGTTACAGGTTGATGTTCTACGTGGTATATCATAATTGGATAATTATGCTTTGGAAAAATGCATGTCATTTTATGTATATGACTTATTAGAGATTGTAATTTTTGAACTCCACTCACTTATTTTTACCAATCATATTTTTCTCTAGGGGTGGCAGGATTCAGCTTTTTCAAGGTCGAGCCACAAGATGATGCTAAACGTTTTTCCACGTTCATTATTGTATTTAAAAATTCTATTGTGGAAATAGTGGGTTCTATTTTATTTTTCTTGAAAAATAAACTTGTCTTATTTGGTTGATTATCAGGAACGATTTTGAAAATGTTACAAGATCTGTTTTCTGACTCCTATAGATTTTAAAGTCTCTATTATGATTCTAGTGATATATACTTTGAGAATCGATGAGATAAATTTATTGAAGGGAAATTCTTCCAATTTCATATTTCTAATTTGAGACTCGTACAGATTTTAAAGTCTCTATTATTGATGTGAACATGTGACAGGAATTTTGGTAGCTTTCAATCCGAAGATTCTTAAATAAAATGGATCGACCTCCTTTAAGGTCATTTGTTTTTTTATATAAAGACTGAATATGTCTGAACTTACCTGAAAATTGCATAGAGACTGAAAGCTAATGATATATTTATTTTTTTTATTCTAATGAGTGAATAAAAGTATCATTGTTTTTTTTTTTTAAGATAAAAATATTTGGATAAAATAAAATTTAAAATTTATTAATGTAAGAATGATAATTAATGGAATAAAATATTGTAATTATGATTTTCAGTATTTAGGTGTTAAGTGATAAATCAAAACTTCTAACGTTTTTATTTTAATTTATTTTTTAATATTTTTAAGTTGTTTGACCACTTAAAAAAAAAAGTAACTTAATATGTCCAATTCGTACCCATTAAGTTACAAGTAGAAAAAAAAAAAACAAATGACCTCTTATTTGTGAAGGAGTCTCACATGCATCAGCTTTGTGAACACAAACGAGCTCAACAAGGCTGGTTTTAGTTCAACTAAAAGCAGCCCTGTGCTAGGCTACACTGGCCTAGCTGTATGCAAGCAAATGATCAATTTTGGGACAATTGATCATCAGCTAAATTCTAGGCATGCAAGGCAATCAGTTATTTGTTGTTACTTCTCTGTTAGTTTTCGGTTAGCAAGATAGTCAATGCGTTGCCTTGCATGGCAAATATATTTATGCATTGTTTGAATATTGTTATGATAGCATTAAGTTGTAACAACCTATATAAACTCAGATGAGTTACAAATCTGAAATCAATGAGAATCATGGAATTTCAGACCTAAAGACCTTCTTCTTCTCTAAATGTTTTATCATCATCAACACCATTATCAATTGTTTGATAATTCACATGGTATCAGAGCTTAAAGACTAACGTCAATGACTTCATCTGAATCTATTGGTTCTGCAACATCAGATATAGCTCAAGGAATCATGACGTCTCCTACAACTATGGATCTGACCTCCATAGCCAAAACCTTAACCTTTAATGTATCTTGGTAGTTAGATCGCAGCAACTACATACACTGGAAGACACAACGTCTTCCTGGACTAGGAGCTCTGGAATTGGAGCAGTTCTTATCTTCAGCAAATCAATTTCCAAACAAGGTTATTGAAGTTCGATCTATAAATCCTGATGGTGAAACTATTGTTAGTCATCAACTGAATCCTCAGTTTGTCAACTAGGAGGAAAGCTGATATCTCTTAAGGTCGCTGATTTCCACCATGAGTCCTAGTCTCATTTGAAAGGCAACATCTTGCAAAACCTCTTTAGAGCTTTGGAGTAAAATGGAAAAACTATTTTCACAACAATATATGGCTAGAGTTCTTCAGCTTAGAGAACAACTTTAGACCATTAAGAAAGGAGGTGACTCTATTAGTGATTTTTTTCATTAAAATCAAGAACATAGGAGATGCTTTGATGGCTGCAGGAGATAATGTAGCTGATGGAGACTTTGTAACATCCCTAATTTCGAATAATTAATTTTGAATATGTAGATATAAAAATGTATGATTTGAGGGGTGTAAAACGTAATTAAATGTATGCTTATTTTTATGGTTTCCAGATGGACCAGATGGAGCGTCCCAGAAAGATTGCATGAAGTGAAGGAAAAAGTGGACAGTGAGTACCGTGACCCCTCACCGCGACCAAAGATAGCGATGAGCTGCTCGCGGTGAAAAATGAATTTTTGGCAGTGAGCACCACGACCAGTCACCACGACCACACATCGCGCTGACTAGCTCGCGGTGAAAAAGATCAAATTAGGGCCGTGAGCAACGCGACCATGATACCGCGATGGGTGCTTGCGATGAAAGCGGTGGAACTTCTCCAGTGAGTACCGCGACCAGGTGGCGCGACCACAGGTCGCGATGACGATCGCGATGACCAAATTTGTATAAAAAAAGAAAGCTTCTCGCGGAAGCCAAGCAGAAAAGACAAAGAAGAAAACGGGAAAGGCAGAAAGAGAGAAAGAAAAGAAAGGAAAAAGAAAAGAAAGAAAGAGAGAGAAAGGAAGAGAGAGAAGAAGAAGAGGAAGAAGAAAAGAAGAAGAAGAGAAGGGAAAGAAGAAAAGAAAAGAAGAAAGGAAAGAGGAGGAAGAAAGGAAAAAGGAAAAAAAGGAAATCCAGAAAGAAAACTGTCGTAAAACGGTATCTAGGTTGGTGTACACACACTTTCCGCACGGTTTAATTAAATTGATTTATGAATATTTATTGACAATGATTTTAAATTAGTTAAAAGTGATTTATATTGAAATTATGATTTATGATTTTATTTTCTGTATTCTGTTATTTGATATGTATTATGAATTTCTTGTTTTACAATTGGTAACGAATATTGATTTTTGAATTGTTTGAGCGAATTTTTGATTATCTGAAAGTTATAGAATATTTGTAAACTCTGCAGTTTGATTTTGTGGCCCTGATATATGTATAGGGATATGGATATAGGAGATTGACATGTCAATTGGGTGAATCTATGGCAGTACTGCACCGTGATTTATGATGCCTCTGATGTTGATTATACGGATACCATTTCCTTGTGAAATGGGAAACCGACTGTGAAATACGGATACCATTTCATTATGAAATGGGAAACCGACTGTGAGAATATATGGATACCATTTCCTCGTGAAATGGAAAACCGACTGTTTATATAAGGATACCATTTCTTATGAGATGGGAAACTCGACTTTAAAACCCGTAATCCAGTCCTGTAAACACTGTTATATGTATCAAGGGCCCAATTGAGAACTGAAAACCAGAAAACGATGTGAAAAATAAAGAAAGAGTACTATGACTGAATCCAGAAACGTTTGAAATACTTTATTTCATATAGTTTTAGAAATTGAAATCTGATTCATTGATCTATATAGATATTTCTGAAATGCTGCATTTAAGATTTGTTGTTTTATGTATATATATTTCTGATTTTCTGAATTTATGTTCTGAATTTAAAATTTAGTGTTTTATATTATATTGTAATTTATTTTAGTATACACCTACTAAGCTATATGCTTAGCGCGTCGGTTTTTTTTATCGCGCGTAGGTCACAGGGATACTGAGGCAAGAGAAAGAGTAGAGAGGAGGTACCTGCAGAGTGAAGAGTCCAGAGTCACCACATTTTAGGGTAGTCATATTTCTGTATAATATAGTTAGTTATGCATGCATATACAGAGATTTGTAATTGTGTTATATAATTATGTTGTATAATTAAGTGTTTTATGATTTCTGTTTTTCATTTTCAAAGGAACTATAAATAATGGATTATGAATTGTTTTATTTTAAAAACTGTTGGAAAGTCGCACTAAACGGCAGAGTGCGCATTTGAATGAAGTGATATTTGAAGTGTTTTTGTGAAATTTATTTGATTGGATTTGAGTTTTATTTGAAACAGGTTTTGGGAAATCAGAAAAACAGAGGAAACTCTGCCGAAATTTTTGAAAATAAAGTTTGATGGGCTCACTAGAAAAACATTTTTAAATTACAAATTTATATAATTTTATATAGTTTTTAGTTAATAAACAGAAGAAAGAAAGTATTTGAAAACCCGGTAACGCTCCCTGGGTCGATCCAGACGGGTCGGGTCAGGGGGTGTTACAGACTTAATCTTGAGTCTAATGAGTGGTGTTGATCATGAATATGACGCAAGTAGTTGTGTTAATCTCCTCTCAACATCAAACAATGAGCTTGGAAGATGCTTAGTTTCTATTTTTAATGCATGAACAGAGGATAGCTTCAGCTTAATACTTCATCACAGCTGAATGTTAGTGGTACATCAGCTCATTTTGTGTCCAATTATGTTACCAATGATAGAAGAGGTCAAAGAAGTGGCCCAAATTCTAATAACAAAGGAGTTTCTAAAGGTAGAAATGGCTCTCGTGAAGGCAGGTACACTAGATCAAATCAAAGGATCTATTGTCAACTTTGTGGAAAACCTGGTCATAGTGCATTGCAATGCTACAAAAGGTTCGATCAAGGTTTCCAAGGGCCTGCACCTAACAATGAAGCACATCTTGCTCAACAACAACACAATTCTGTGATTGGTGATTACAACAACTGCTCTCAACAACAGTTTAATGGGCACTAGTGCACAGTTTACACAGGTAACAATCAACAATCAACTCAATTTTGTGCTCATGCACATAACGTGAATAATCAGCAACAACAAAGGTATGTGGACAGTAGTGCTACCAACCACATCACTTTAGAACTTAACAACTTGTCTCTTCAATCAGACTATAGAGGTAATGCAATGTTAATGGTAGGAAATGGAGCTCATTTGGACATTGCACACATTGGTGATACATCTATTCTGTCACACACATCACCTACCACTACTTTGCAGCTTAAAATTATATTACATGTGCCAAGTATATCTAGGAATTTACTCAACATTTCTAAGCTTACAAATGATAACAATGCTTGTGCTGAGTTTGCTGCTAGACATTGTGTTGTAAAGGATTTGAAAACCAAGAGAACCTTGCTCCAAGGCAGACTTGAAAATGATCTCTATCACATGAGGTTAGCTAGTACAAATGCTACACGAAGGAATGGTAATCAACATGTCACTCAATCTAGGAAGACTCAAGCTATGATTTGTCATAAGTCAAGGACTGTCAATAGGCATGATAAACCTATAAATGTAGGATATTATGTTGCTTTTGATGCTGCCTTAGTTGCTAAGAATAATTCTAACATTATTGGCATGCTAAGCTAGGATATCCATCATGTGTAGTGTTACAAAAAGTGCTTCAATCCATGCATTTTCCTTTTCAAAACACAAAATTTGAATTTCTGTGATGCCTACAAACTAGGGAAATTGCATAAGTTGCCCTTTATTACAGATGCTATCACTACTAAAGCACCTTTAGAGTTGGTTTATAGTGATATATGGGGGCCATCACATGTGATGTCAACATAAGGATTTAGGTACTACGTCATCTTTGAGGATGCTCATACTCGATTTACTTAGTGCTTTCCTTTAAGATTAAAATCTGAAACACTCAACACCTTCCTCTTATTTAAGAAACAAGTAGATCTTGAGTTTAGTACACCCATTAGATGCTTACAAGCAGACATAGGAGGTGGGTATCTTTGCTTCAAGAATACTCTTGATTCTATGGGGATCAAGCTTTGATTTTCTTATCCCTACACCCATCAAGTAGAATAGGGTCCCTGAGAGAAAACATAGGCACATTGTAGAGCTTACACTGACTCTCCTAGCCTATGCTAAAATGCCCTTAAACTTCTGGTGTGAAGCCTTCACTACTGTATGCTTTCTCATCAACAATTTACCTTCCTCAGTTTTCAAGAGGAAACCAAACTACAACTTCTTAAAGACCTTTGGTTGCAGTTGCTTTCCTTACTTAAGAGATTCTTTTAAACATAAACTTAATTTTCATACTCACAAGTGCGTTTTTATTGGTTTTAGCACTTCTCACAAAGGTTATAGGTGTCTGGATGCCACTGGTAAGGTATTCATTTCCAGGAATGTTATCTTCAATGAGTTGGAGTTCCCCTACAATCAATTATTTTCTAGCACAACACCTATCAACACAGCTCCAAACAATACTAAAGTGACAACTTCTATTCTTGCTCTATCACATGCTCCATCTGTTGAGCACCTAGCTCCATCTGCTCCTACTGTTCTTCATTTAATAGTTGAGATTCAGGGTCATCCTAAGCCTTCACATATCACCACATCTTCTGATTCTCAGCACTCAGTTCTTGCTCATAGTATTTCATCAGTTGTAGTACCCTATACTTCTTCTGCTCCTGTGTCTCATCACTCTATGGTTACTGGGTCCAAGAGTGGGGTTCTGAAACCAAAGGTCTACAACGCTTTAGTTGCTGAGTGTATTGCTCAACCCAAGTCTGTTAAGGCTGCTATCATTATACCGGGATGGTTTCAAGCTATGCAGAAGGAATTTGCAGCCCTGCAGTCCAACAATATGTGGACATTAGCTCCATATACTTCAAACATGAGCTTGGATGGCTGCAAGTGGATTTTTTCGTGGAAATATAGACCAGATGGGTCTGTCCTCAAACATAAGGCACGATTGGTAGCCACAGGCTTCCATCAAATAGCAGGGCTCGATTATTTTGATACTTTCAGCCCTATTGTCAAGTCTTCTACCATCAAAGTCATATTCTCTCTTATTGTCTTCAATGGCTGTGACATCCAACAAGTAGACATCAACAATACTTTTCTAAATAGAGATCTCAATGAGCTGGTTTTCATGGATCAACCCAAAGGGTTTCACAGCACCAAGTTGCCTAATCATGTCTGCAAGTTGAACAAAGCCTTATATAGGTTCAAACAAGTACCTCGTTCTTGGTTTATTAAGCTAAGGACTGCATTACACTTAAGGTCTTGGGATCTATCAATTACTTCCTTGGATTTGAGGCATTTCATGACACTTCAGGCCTCTACCATACTCAATCCAAGTACATTTCAGGCCTCCTTCACAAGACCAAGATGGCTGATTCGAAGCCTTGTGATACACCTCTGAGTTCTAACACTAAACTCTCTACTAATAGTGGTACACCCTTTGAAGATCCTACCACCTTTCGAAGCACCATTAGGGCATTGCAATACCTCACCCATACCCGCCTAGATATTGCATTTGTGGTCAACAAATTTAGCCAATTTCTCACAGCCCCTACTCAAACACATTGGCAGGTATGTAAGTGGATTTTGAGGTATCTTCATAGTACTCCTCACAAGGGACATTGGTTCAAGCCATCCTTACCTTGCAACTCACAGCCTATAGTAATGCTGATTGGGCCAGTGATGTTGATGATAGGCACTCAACCAATGGCAGCTGTCTGTTCTTATGGGGCAATTTGATTTCTTGGTCCTTGGTGGCTCGTTCATGTATGAAAGCTGAATATCGTTCCATGGCTAGTGCTGCAACTGAGATTTTGTGACTTGAATCTCTATTTCATGAGCTGTAGATATATTTTCCTTGTCCTACAATCCTTTGGTGTGACAACATTGGTGCGAATTCCTTGGCTCAAAATCCGATCTTCCATGCATGTACCAAACATATTGAACTTAATGCTCACTTCATTAGGGAGAAAGTTGCAGCTGGTCAAATTGAACTCCGTTATGTCCAAACTGAAAATCAAATAGCTGATATGTTTACGAAAGGCCTTTCCAAGGATCATTTCTAGTTCTTGTGCTCCAAGTTAAATTTGGTTTACTGCCCACAGTTCAGCTTGCGAGGAAATATTAAGGATTGTCACATGCATCAATTTGTGAACACAAACGAGCTCAACAAGGCTAGTTTCAGTTCAAGTAAAAGTAGCCATGTGCTAGGCTACACTAGCCTAGCTGAATGTTAGCAAATGATCAATTCTGGGACAATTGATCATCAACTAAATTCTAGGCTTGCAAGGCAACTAATATAGCAAGTGTAACAGCTGTGCAAAATTAGTTAATTGATGTTACTTCTCTGTTAGTTTTCTGTTAGCAAGATAATCAATATGTCGCCTTGCATGGCAAATATATTTATGCATTATTTGAATGTTGTTATGACACAATTAAGTTGTAACAACCTATATAAACTCAGATGATCATTTATAGGCTAATCTCAATCCCGAGTGTTTTACGGACTCCTCTATGTATAGTCGTATCTCTTGATTTACATAGGTGGGATCAGTGTAGTATTCCTAATCAATAACTTAGTATTTTTGAGATATAGTCTGGCATGTAGCTAGGAAAATTCTACACAATAGTGGAATCCACTCTTTGCGAGAAGTAGATAAGTAATTCCCTTAAGGGTTGATTCGGTAGTTGAACAATAATAGCACTCAACTTTTTGTTTGTATTATCAGAAAGATAAATTCATAAGTCAATATGGGTATATATTATTCATTAGATAATCAACAGTACTTTTACGAACAAGAAATAATTAGAGAGCTAAGCTGGACTTTATGACCTAACTCTAATTATGAACTACTCATGGAGGATCAAATCATATGTAATGATTAGATCGCGATAGACACTGAAATCAGTATGTAAAATATCTACAGTTGTGAGAGTGCAGCCTTAGATTTTTAGTGGAGTAACATTAAGACTAATAATGGTGAATTATTGATTAAAGAGTTTAACTAATAATTTCGATATTATTAGAGTTTAAAACTATAGGTCCATTTTGTCCCCTTGTAAGCTTACGTACACTATAGGAAATTAGTTATGGACACAAGTAATTGGATTGTTAAATTATTAATGTTTGCAATATTAATAGAATAATATTGATTATTAAAATTAATACATTAATAATATTTAATTATTAATTATTGAATTTTGATGGAAACATAGGTCTTGAGTTCGAATGCTAGTGACAATAGAGGGTTAAAAATAATTTATGAATTATTTAACCTGCAGGTCACAGGTTCAATACTCTTCACTAGCCCTAGCATTTTATTGTTTCTTTTTGGAAAAGAACAAGTGAACAAAATATCAAATAGACACCCACACATCGATTTTCTAGTGAACAGTCAAAACAAGGTAGATTAAGTGGTGTGAATTTGCTATCTTACGGAAGGAAAATAAGACAAGGTATGTTAATATTAATCGTGTTCTGAAAAATTTTAGGAACCCTGATTTTTCCATTTTGCATGAAAATAAGATTTTTCATTTTTCTCTCATATGAGCATGGAATAAAATCTTTGGATTTAGTCAAGTTGATAAAAATTCATCTAAATGTTCTCTTTTTTATTTGCACCGTGAAATGAAGGGATCGATACATGGATGTATGTAATAAAAAATCATAAGATAGTTTCCCTATGTATTTCTGAAAATTTGATGTAGGAAACAAGTCTAAGATAATTTTCTTTCTTTTGGTAATAATATAATGAAAATAAATATACAAAACATAATTAATCGAAAGCAATGAATATGGAATACAGCGGACGATAATCAAGATACAAACAAATATAATTAAACCAAAGAAACTAACAACTCTCGGAAACATGAACAAATTTAGAAAAAAGAAAAAAAGACAGAAACAACATTAATTGTCCTCACATGCCTTCCTATAAGGTAATCATAGCTAGTATATAGATACTGAATTCAAGGGCTCATAGTAGTTGCAGGAGGTGGAGAGAGGAAAGGGAAAGAGGGAATAGTTGTTGGGATAGTGGGGATTGAAGGCATGCTTGGAAGTGGAGGCAGCGTCATCTTTGGAAGACCTGGAATGGTTGGCAAGCTAGGAATTGGTAGAGATGGTTGGGTGGTCGGCAAGGTTGGTTGTGGCAGATTTGGGATAGACATCTATGGGGATGTGGGCCTTTGACAATCAGGTTGGTGAGTTTTTCAACTTCTTAATAAGATTTTCTTGTTAGTTCAACTTCTTATCAATCCCAAAAAAAGAAAAAAAAAATCAAATGTGGTTGGTGTTGTTTAATTGAGTGTATTAGTTATAATCATAAGTCAATCTTTTTAATATGTTTGTTTGGCAGCCTTTTTGGCTCTTGGCCCAGTTTGGCATTTCAGTTCTCTTTTTTTCTTTTATTATTGAAATAATTAAACTTGACTAAATGTTGATTTATAGGAGACTAAATGTTGGAAAATAAGCATTTTGAATCTCACTTTTGAGTTGGACCAACATCATGGGTCAAGGTGAACTCGTGTTATTCTCTACCAAGAGGAGATGGAGATAGTGTATTTATTTGATCAAAATGATTTTCTTTGAATTAGAAATTGATGATCAAATTGCACCCAAGGAGATAGAAAAATGTGGCAAAATAAGTTTGTCCAACATAGGAAGAATATATGCTTGACTCTTGTATAGTTGTAAAGTATGGATGCATAAAGGCTTTCCCTCGCGTACAATGTGGTTGTAATTCATTTACCTCGGATTCAAAGACTTGTGTGTGAGTGCATCCTATAGACACCAATTTGAACTGTGGGCGTGCAACCATGGCCCAGCCCATTTGGTTTATTATTTTTCCAATTTAAATTTTAAATTTTAAATTAATTTAAATTGATTTCTGAATATAAACCAATTTTGTAATCAAATTGGAAATAAATTCAAAATTGAATAATGGCATTTGACTTTTATAACCATATTTCCCACATGAATTATAAAATTGGGCTCTTGTGTGAAAAATCTGATTTAACAGATTCAAGATTGTTCTTGATGATGAAGAACAACAATAACAGAATTGCTTGAGAGAGAAGCAACACATATGGATTGATGTGTGATCAATGATAATTGCTCATTTCTGTTTCATTGAATAATCTGATCAAGTAGCTTTACAACAAGTATATATACATGAACTATAACCGACTCAATGAGTACAACACACCTTACCAAACTCAGCTGCAAGTGGTGAAGAATATATAACTAATTTCTAACTAACTTTGTAACAAGCTCAATCTGATTCATAGTCAAGTCTGTAATGATTATGATTAACTTGTTGTGGACTGATTAATGAACTAAACAATGGTACTCCAGAGTGGTAAGGTGAGCCATCATGTACGCTATCGTTTCTAAGAACATTGTTGCATGGCAACATGGTTCTGAAGCTTATTATGCCACCTCTGTTGCAAGCTGCTAAATCTGCAACATTACAAGCTACTATTGTTGTGTCTTTGCTTGCATTGCTCTTATGAGAATCATACACATCTTTCATATTCCCCTCGTAAGCGAAAGGAAGGTGATTCAACCAAATTGAGCTTGGAACACAGAAAATGAAACCTGTCACGAGGCATACCTTTGGTAAGCAAATCAACAATCTAAGACTCAGTGGGCACATAATGAGGCTCCACAAGATCGGCTGCAACCTTCTCACGAATGAAGTGAATATCAATGTCAATATGCTTGGTCCTTGCATGGAAGACCGGATTGTAAGCAAGAGCATTGGCACTTTGATTGTCACACCATATAACAGTATACTGTGGAAGAGAAATGTGAAGTTCTGTGAACAAAGATTGCAACCAAAGGATTTCAGTGGTTAATTGAGCCATAGATCGATACTCGGCCTTAACGCTAGAGCGAGCCACCACATATTGCTTCCTAGACAACCAAGAGATTAAGTTGCTTCCAAGAAAAAGACAATGTCCACTTGTTGACTTCCTATCATCAACACTACTTGCCCAATCAGCATCCGAGTAAGCCTCTAGCTCCAATATTGCTGATCTTTTGAACCATAATCCCTTATATATAGTGCCACAAAGATAGCGAAGCACACGCTTGACAGCAAGCCAATGAGATTGCTTTGGGGAAACTAGAAACTGACTTAGTTTATTAAAAATATCACTAATATCAGGCCTAGTGTAGCACATATATTGTAAGGCCCCTATTATACTTTGATAGATAGTGGGATCATCAAATGGTTCTCCATCATAAAGACTAAGCTTAGCACCCGAGCTAGGAGGAGAATCACAAGGCTTGGACTCTAGCATATTGGACTTTTGTAAGAGATCAACAATATATTTAGATTAAGGTATAAACCTGTAGAGTCTCGGCATGCTTCAAATCTAAGGAAGTAGTTGATGGAGCCTGAAACCTTGAGAGCAAAGGTTTGCTGGAGCTGAGAAATCATAGCTTTAATTTGAGCAACATTGCCTCTTGTGATGAGGATATCATCCACATATACAAGCAAGTATAAGGTTGTTGTCCCTTGATGTTTGATGAAAAGAGAGACCTCAGATGTAGAGTTGTGAAAGCTCCATGATAGAAGAGCAATCCTAAGCTTATGAAATCCAATCTCTTGGAGCTTGCTTCAACCCATACAATGCCTTTACAAGCTTACACACATTAGTGGGCAGTTTGGAATCCACAAATCCATCGGGCTAGGGACAGGGAAACTTGCCCTTGAAGATCACCATTCAAAAATGCATTGTTGATGTCAATTTGTACATCCCAGTTGAAGTGGACTGCAAGGCTAGGATAACTGGGATTGTTGATGCCTTAACCACGGGACTAAAGGTGTCAAAATAGTCTAGGCCTGTAGTTTGGTTGAAGCCCTTTGCAACTAGCCTAGCTTTATGCTTTTTAATTGTACCATTTGAGTTGAATTTGGTTCTAAAAACCCATTTGCAGCCCACCACATTCATGCCTTCATGATAAGGGACAAGCCTCCAAGTGTGATTTGCCTGAAGAGTCTTGAATTCAGCTTGCATGACATCAAACCATTTTGGATCCTGCATAGCCTGTTTCATAGACCTTGGTTCTGTCTCAGCCACAATGCTTGCAGGTAAAGTGCAAGTAGCAAGATATGTTTTAGGTTGAGTTAATTTTGGTAATCGATACTCGGCCTAACGCCTCAATTCCCTCAAATTCGAATCGTAGTTTTTAATTGTTTTAGGTTGAGATATTTTTGGTAATTTATAGTCATTGTTCGCGTGGGAACGATACTCAATTCACTATTTATTACTTGTGTTGATCTCGTATACTTATGAGTTCCACAAAAATCCACATCAAGTTTTTGACGCCGTGGCCGAGGACAATTGTTCTTTTATTTTAATTGTTTTGCTTTTGACATTTTCAGCTAATTTCATGTTGCATGAGGTGTACGAGAAGCGTAGGACCTCAAATCGTTTGATCCTGAAATCAAAAGAATTCTTCATTAACGTTTGACGGAAATCAAAGCACCAGCTGCTATGGACAACCCGAAAAATCCTGAAGCTAATCTTGGAGCATCGAATGTTCCGCGTCTTCTCAGGGACTATGCTCTCCCTACTGTTGATGGAACTCTTTCTAGTATCCAAAAGCCAGCGGTGGCAGCAAATAATTTCGAGATCAAGTCTGCCATCATCCAGATGATCACAACAACGGCCCAATTCAGAGGTTTACCACATAATGATCCGAATACCCATCTTGAAATTTTCCTCCAAGTTTGCGACACCTTCAGGCACAATAGGGTGTCAGATGATGCTGTAAGATTGCGTTTATTTTCGTTCTCTTTACGGGTTAAAGCAAGAAGCTGGTTGACATCTCTACAACTAGGATCAATTAATACATGGGATGGGATGGTTCGAGTTTTTCTTGCCAAATATTTTCCACCAAGTAGAACTGCCAAATTAAGGAACGAGATCACCCAGTTTGCCCATTTTGATGGTAAATCACTCTTTAAAGCCTAGGAGAGATTTAAAGAGCTACAGAAGAGGTGTCCATATAGCGGTTTGCCAAAGTGGTTAATAGTACATAATTTCTATAACGGGTTGGTTCACTCAATCCGTAGTACTATTGATGTCGTAGCATAAAGAGCTTTAATGGGTAGGGATATCGATGTTGCTTATGCTCTCATTGAATCTATGGCATCTAACAACTATCAAGGTCAAACGAGCGAGCCACAACTCAAAAAGTGGTCGGAGTTTATGAAGTTGATGAAGTCACTTCACTGAAGGCTCAAGTGGTAGACATGGCTAGTCAAATCAAAAAACTGAGCGTAAATTATGTGCAACCAATGATGAGATGGGAATTATGCCGAGGACCACATACAAGCACGGACTGCCAAGTAGGGAATCCTTTTGCTTCGGGACCTTCTGCTCAAGTAAATTATGTGTAGAACTTCAATAGGCAGTAGAACAACCTGTACTCTACCACTTATAATTCGAGGTGGAAGAATCATCCAAATTTTTCGTAGAGCAATCAACAGTAAGGTAATGTAAGACCATCACCACCGAGATTTCAGAATAGGCAGCCAAGCTGCCAAGAGGCTCTAGGTACTCAATTCTCGGGCCAACAAGAAAAAAGACCTCTGTTATAGATTTGATCTTTGCATTCATGTCGAAACAAGATGCACTAATGTCAAAGATGGACGCACGAATACATGTGCAAGAAAGTTTTTTTAAGCAAATTAGCCAAGCGGTATAACAATCTCAAGTTACAATCCAGAACCTGGAGGTTAAGGTTGGCCAATTGGCAAGAGGTAGCCAATCAAGGGCACAATGAGCTCTTTCGAGCAACACTGAAACAAATCTGAAAGAGCACTGTATGGCGTTAACACTGAGAAGTGGAAAGCAAATAGATCAACCTGTAGTAGTCCAGGAAAAAAAAGAAGGAAGTGAGTAATGTCAAGTCACATGGAGATAATTCTTTTTCAACTCAAGATCAAGAAAAAGAGATCAATAAAGAGGAAGATCTCTCCGAGACCTCTTTTGACTTACCTCCTCCACCAAAAGTTAAGGCTTATGTTCCTCCTATTTTGTACCCTTAGCGTCTCGCTGGACGCACGCTGCCGCTGGGAGCACGCGGCCGCTGGGCACACGCAACCACCAGCGCGAGCGTGCACGGCCGCCAGGGGCTGTGCAATCATTTTTTTTTTCTCGTTTCTTCTTCTCATCATCCACTTTTTCAACTCTTCGTAGGGCAGATCTATTACAAGAATAACAATAAAAAAAATACAAAAAAAAACTTTTACCATAAACAATTGGCCAAAAAACAACAAATCATCTTATAACCTATTCACCATATAATTAATTACCAATTACGCTTTTAAAATTATACAATCAAATTATATAACAATAAAAACAAATCATATTTGTGCCTACACAATAATATATCACAGGTCAAGAATCAAACAGAAAAATAAAAATAAACAAGAAATATGTAGTTTTTCGTTTTCTTTTGCGTATATACATGAACTTAGAATCAAAGGTCTGATACCAATTGAAGGGAGTTTTAGAAAACGTTTGATTATCATATAACATGTGGAATTAGGTTTCAAAAAAAAATTTTATTTGAAAAAATATTTTTCAATCAGGAACGAGTTCCTGTATATAGGGAGAAAAACACTTTAGAAACTACATACCTTTTTTTTTATTTCTAATTCCTCGATCTACCACCAGATTTTCCGAGTTATGACCCATGGTCTGACAACGTGTGTGTGGGCACGTCACGGCAAGAGATAGAGGACACGTAAAAAACAGATGGAGAACTTCTTCTCCTATGGTCGGCCGCCCACTGCAGGTAAAGGTCAGAAAAAAAAAAACTTTTCTTTTTCTTCTCTCTTTTGGTGGTGGCCGAATTCTCTTGTTTCTTCACTTATGTGTTAGGTTAATGTTTCCTAACTATATAACTCTTATATAGTAGCTCTTTAGGGTTTTGGTTTGACCAAGTTAAAATAGGATTCCTAATCCTTTTTATTTTTGGTCTCCCTAAAGACTTGAACCTGTGACTTTTTGGACTATTAAAATAATCTAATTATTTTAATTCTTTTGTCCTAGTCATTATTTAATCACATGACCTCATATTTAATAAGTAGAATTAATAATTATTAATTATTAATTTCTATTATTTTATTAAATATTTAATTAATTAAATAATCATATTATTTAATTATTCTCTTTTATTTAAATCATATTACTTTCGTCATACTATTAATTGGACCATTCAATTAATCTACCGTGACCTTCGTTACTAACAACCATAAAGGCTAGCAAGGGGACCTAATGGATCCACAGTTTTGAGCTCCAATAATACTTAGTAATATTAATTAATATTTCACGATTATTAACCTCGGAGTTATTCCACTAAAAACCCGAGACTGCACTATCAGAAATGTAGAGATATTTATACAATCTGAAGTCTTAGTGTCCATTGATATAGCTAATTGCATATAGTGTGATCATTCACAAATAGTTCATAACTAGAGCTGGGTCATAAAGTCCGTTATACCCTTCTAGAAATATCTTTATCCTTTAAGTATCATTGAATCTCTAATGAACAATTAAATCCTGTCTTCCTCACGGAAGAAGGAGAGCGTTCATAATCGTTCAAGCCCCGAATCAACCCTTAAGGGAACTACTCATCTACTTCAATCAAGAAGGAGTCAATTCCACTATTGTGTTCAAACCTTCTTAGTTACAAGCCAAACCGCAACTCCAAGAGACTGAGTTATTGGTTAAGATTCACATCAACCTCACTCATGGTAAATCAAAAGCCACAATCCAACCTGAGGGAGTCGATAAGACACTCAGGATTAAGATCACCTATAAATAGCCATCGTTTATCGATTATATATGAATGTCATCTAGTAACGAATCTAGGTGAGAGATTCATATAAATCGTGGCCCAGTCCTATATAATCTCATCATATAATGTGCCTTTATTCTCATGTAAACTACATGAGCGGTCTAGGATAAGACCACCGTACTTTACAGAATGAACCGCAGCAGTAGATCAATCACAAACAAAGTACCCAGCTTCTCTCTACAAACTCTTTAGATTGTATATCTCAAAATGAATTCTCTCTGTATATGACCATCATATACTCATTCTAAGATTACATCTTGCAATCTAGGATGTTCTTGCACAATACGAATGTATTACTGAATATAAAATATTTATAAACTTGAATGATAATCTGAATAATTCTTATTAAGTCTTTAACCATTTACAATTACAAGCTTTAGGACATAAATCCCAACAGTTTCTTCATGTCCATAATTCATATGGAGTGGAGATAACTGATTTTGAAGGCATGCGATTAAGTTTATATGTTGCAATCAATAAAACATCTCCCCAATAAAAGATTGGTAGTTTTACATTTGCCATCATAGGCCTAAACATTTCAATAATGTTGTATTACTTCTTTCCGCTTCACCATTTTGTTGCGGGGTGTGAGAAATAGCTAACTGCCTTTCTATAACTTTCTCATACACAATTCCTTGAATTGTTTAGAAAGATATTCAAATCCTCGATCAGTTCTCAAAACTTTTATTCTCTTATCTAATTGATCCTCAGCCAAATTCATAAATAATTTGAAATAATCCAATACTTCAAATTTATGAAAAATCAAATAGACATGACTGGAATATGTGAAATCATCAATGAATGTAATAAAGTAAGAGCCCTTTTTCCTTGCTCTTATATTCATTGGACCACATATGTCTAAAGGAATTAATTGTTATGGAATTTCAGCTCTTGTTCATTTGCCAAATTGTTTTGTTTTAGTTTTTCCTATTAGACAATTTTCACAAATAGACATTTCTATTTTAGTAAGTGAGCCCAATAGACCTTCTTTGGCCAATAAGCTCATTCTTTCTTGCCCAATATAGCATAGTCTAGCCAAGGCCAGCCCTAGGCCGGGGCGCAAGAGGTGACCGCTCAGGCCTCCGAACCCAGGGGGCCTAATAAGTTGTAAGTTTATTATATTTTAAAAAAAAAAAAATCTTCTTATACTGGCCCATACTAATTTCACCAGGCTAATACATATTAGGCCATCGCTAATTTTATTTAACCCAAAAAAATATATCTCACCTGGCAAATACATATTGGGCCATCACTAATTTTATTTAACCTATAATTTTTTAAGATATTTACTGCTCTGTGTGTGGGTAAGTTGAGCTCATCACTAATATAATAATATAACCCGCTTATATTTAGCGAGCTCCCTTGAACCCCCTGAGATCAACGCCTTGAGAGTGTCAAGCACCTCATTTTTCTCCTCGAAGATCACAGGATCTGAGCATGTGCCCCCTGCAAAAAAAAAAAAAAGAATAAGTACAGGGCATATGCAAAAAGTAGTAAGCTATACCAGCATCTACAAAAAGGACTTACTGAGCATCAGCAAGAAGCTCTTATTTTTTATGAGCTCGATTTTGGGACCTCTAACGATGAAGTAATTCGCCTTATGATCCTCTATGTTCAACCTAGGATCCCCCGCAGCAGGTCTTTGAAATCTCCTGCTCGCACGCTGAAATAGTATATCCCATCATGCGGATAACCATCAGGCGAGCCGCTTGGTAAGAGACACTGTTTTAGGAGAAGCAGTGTTTGATAACATTATCGCTCGGAGGATGAACCTCGTGTCTCCTAAATAAAAGATAAAGATTGAGGAGCTGGCTATAAGATGAGGGGGGTAAGCTGTATCGGAGCGAGCTTCAAAAGGTTCAGGACATCTATCAAAAACCCTGGGATAGGAAACCGCAGTCTTGCGATCAGGTGGTACTGGTTAATGGCGATATAGCCGGAAGGGGGATAGGTGGCTCTATCTGTTACAGCAGGCACCAACATTTGGTCACCCCTAGAACAGTGAAAAAATTACGCCATAAGTCTCAAATGTCCCCTATGAATTCTAGAAGGGACTGACGCAAAAGCTTCTTTTCTCCAACGTGAGCCTCTATAGACGGCCCGCGAAGAATTGGTCGCAATTTCCACACCATTCACTATCTCCACGACCTCCTGCTGATTGGCAGCGACCTTGGCTACTGTGACCGTCCTCAGAGCACTTTCTTGAGCAATTCGACCCCTTGACGACCAGAGATAGAAGCCTCCTCACCTTTGTCTTTATGATGCCCTTGATTGCTCAAACTAGACATCTACAACAAAGGGAGAGCCTAAAGTTAGTCAGCAGAAAAGAAGCCTAGGTATCTACTACAACTTAAGAGCTCGAGCTAAAGGCATCAAAGGGTCATAATGACGTAATTGGACACGAACAAAAAAACATTTACAACTTCCAAGCGCCCAAAGAAGATTCAAGCACACGAAAACCTCAAATGAAGGACCCAGAGGACCAGAAAAATAGTGAAAAAGGATAGCAGAAAAGAAAAAGAAGGGAAGCAGGAAACTCACCATAAAAAGAACAAAGAACAACAGTTGCATCAAACAAGACGATGGCGGAACCACTATCGTATAGATAAACGTAGGCTTTAAAATATTCCCGGTGACTAGAACCAGGGAACGGAGTTAGAACGTAACCCCCTTGAAGACTATTTTTGAAGAAAAGAAGAATAAAGTTCAAAAACGTTTTTGAAAAAAATGAGGAAAACAACAAAGAATGCCCCATATATAACCAAAAGACTCGAGCCGTTGGATCAAAGTAATATTCAACTTGAGGATATGGTGGGATACTCGAAGGGTCACTAAAGCACGCATTTAATGCACTGGACAGCGTGGCGGTTGGCATGATGTTTCCCACTCACCAGAAGAATAACCGCCTCTATGACCTGGCATCAGTGACCTTCCCAAGAAACGAACCGACAACGACCCCTCAAAACCCCAGCTCGCAAGAGAAAATTATATCAGTTTCCACCACGAAATCATTGAGCTAGAAGCTGGGGGGCTAATGTTATGTGCCAAATTTTACTATTCCAAAATAGGCCTAGAGGCGCTAAAAAAACCCAATAGGCCTAAGCAAATCAACGAAGCCCATACGACCTGAATGAAACAGTAAGGCCCAACGAGTGAATGAAGCTAAAGAATCACGATACAAACAGATGGGCCCCCACTCTAATGTGCAAAACGGAGAAAGCTCTATGTGAGCTGCTATCCCAGAAACACTTGAAAGAATCAAACACCACCTCTCATCAACAGATTGCCCGCAGGTCGCATTATATCCAGTCCATATAAGCTATCAGCTCGAAGCACCAATCAAAGGAGGGATTCCCAGAATAAAGGGATTCGATTTAGTCAACTAAGCAAAATCCGAATCAATCTCATGAAGGGAGTTTTAGAAAACGTTTGATTATCGTATAACGTGTGGAATGGGGTTTCAAAAATTTTCTTTATTGAAAAACTATTTTTCAATCAGGAACAAGTTCTTGTATATACGCAAGAAAAAAAAACTTGTTTATAACATATTTTTTTCTTAATTTTCTTTTTCTGATTCCTCGATCTACCACCAGATCTCCCGAGCTATGACCCGCGGTCTGATAACGTATGTGTGGGCATGTCACGACAAGAGATGGAGGTCACGTGAAAAGAACGGACAGAGAATCTCTTCTCCCTAGGGCCGGCCAAATCCTAGAAGAAAAGAGAGAGTCAGAAAAAAAAAAAAAATTCTTATCTTCTCTCTTTTTATGGCCGAACTCTCTTTGTTTTTAACTTATGGGCTAGATCAATTTTTCTAGCTATATAACTCTTGTACACTAGCTCTTTAAGGTTTTAGTTTGACCATGTCAAAATAGGATTCCTAATCCCCTTTTTAGTTTTGGTTTCCTAAAGACTTTAACCTTTGACTTTTTTTACTATTAAAATAATTTAAAATAATTATTTGTCTTAGTCATCGTTTAATTATGTAACCTCATATTTAATAAATATAATTTATAATTTATAATTTTTTTATTTTATTAAATATTTAATGAATTAAATAATCACATTATTTAATTATTCTCTTTTAATTAAAACGCATTACTTTCGTAACACTATTAATTGGACCATCTAATTAATCTACCGTGACCCTCTTTACCAACAACCATAAGGGCTAGCAAGAGGACCTAATGGACCTAAAGTTTTGAGCTCCAATAATACTTAGTAATATTAATTAAAACTCTTTAATTAATATTTCACGATTATTATCCTCGGAGTTATTCCACTAAAAACCCGGGTCTGCACTCTCAAAACTGTAAACGTATTTATACAATCTGAAGTCTCAGTGTCCATTGATATAGCTATTTGCATATAGTGTGATCCCCCACAAGTAGTTCATAGCTAGAGCTGGATCATAATGTCTGTTATACCCCTCTAGTTATATCTTTTCCTTTAAGCACCGTTGATTCTATAATGAATAATTAAATTTTATCTTCCTCATAGAAGAATGAGAGGCCTCATAATTGTCCAAACTCTGAATCAACTCTTAAGGGAACTACTGATCTACTTCAATCAAGAATTAGTGGATTCCACTATTGTGTTCATACCTTCTCAGCCACAAGCCAAACCACAACTCCAAGATACGGAGGTATTGGTTGAGAATACTGCATCGACCTCACTCATGGTAAATCAAAAGCCACGATCCAACCTGAAGGAGTTGATAAAACACTCAGAATTAAGATCACCTATAAATAGCCATCGTTTGTCGATATATATGAATCTCATCTACTAACGGATCTTGATGAGAGATTCATATAAATCGTGGTCTAGTCCTATATGATCTCATCATATAAGGTGCCTCCATTCTCATGTCAACTACACGAGTGGTCTAGGATAAGACCACTGTACTTTACAGAAATGACCGCAACAGTAGATCAATCACAAACAAAGTATCCAGCTTTATTTGCTCTCTACGGACTCTTTAGATTGTATATCTCAAAATGAATCCTCTTATATATGACCTTCGTATACTCATTCTGAGATTACATCTTACAATCTAGGATGTTCTTGCACAATATGAATGTATTACTGAATATAAAACACTTATAAACTGGAATGAAAAACTGAATAATTCGTATTACGTCTTTAACCGTTTACAAGTACAAGCTTTATGTCATAAATCCCAACATCCCAAACTCCTTAACTTCAGCAATTGTATTTCAACTAAACTGCGATTCTTAGGAATATAATTTAGTCCCTAATTTATGTAATTAGATTCCATGTAAAACAGAATGACTCTAACCCCTTCACAAAATGAAAGGGACGGATCATCTCTGTTTAAAGGGTTGCCAATTTTTTCAAAAAGAACACATATAAACGAGCTCCCTATGCACCCTCAGCGAGCTCGTCTGAAATACTAAAGAACAGTGGATGTAGGCATTCTCATAGGTTGAACCACTTTAAAAATCCTTATGTCAATCTCTTTATTCACTTTTTACCCTTTAAATTATTGTTAATTACGTTGACCAGATTCGTACGTCAACAGTCACGTTGATAAAAGTTCATCTAAATGTTCTCTTTTTTATTTGCACCGTAAAATGAAGGGATACATGGATGTATGTAATAAAAAATTATAAGATACTTTCCCTATGTATTTCCGAAAATTTGATGTAGGAAACAAGTCTAAGATAATTTTCTTTCTTTTGGTAATAATATAAAGAAAATAAATATACAAAACATAATTAATCGAAAGCAATGAATACGGAATACAGTGGACAATAATCAAGATACAAACAAATATAATTAAACCAAAGAAACTAACAACTCTCGGAAACATGAACAAATTTAGAAAAAAGAAAAAAAGACAGAAACAACATAGCTAGTATATAGATACTGAATTCAAGGGCTCGTAGTAGTTGCAGGAGGTGGAGAGAGGAAAGGGAAAGAGGGAATAGTTGTTGGGATAGTGGGGATTGAAGGCATGCTTGGAAGTGGAGGCAGCGTCATCTTTGGAAGACCTGGAATGGTTGGCAAGCTAGGAATTGGTAGAGATGGTTGGGTGGTCGGCAAGGTTGGTTGTGGCAGATTTGGGATAGAAGGCAATGGTGGCAGTTTTGGCTGAGGCAAGGTCGGCACTTGCAGAAGATTGCGAGCTGCTAGGCTGACATCAATGCTCGAAAAAGTTAAAGCGACAAACAAAACTAATATGAAACAATTGAGAGAGGCCATACTTAATTAGATGGTGTCAAGGGGTGTTTTCTTGAACGATCTTTAACGAAGAATAATCAAAGAGATTTGTTTGAGTGGTGCCAGAGCCTAAAGTTAGGGTTTTATATCTAGACATCTATGGGGATGTGGGCCTTTGACAATCAGGTTGGTGAGTTTCCCTTTTTGTATGGTTGCCAAAACCCTCCACCCATGTAAGATTTTCTTGTTAGTTCAACTTCTTATCAATCCCAAAAAAAAAAAAAAATCAAATGTGGTTGGTGTTGTTTAATTGAGTGTATTAGTTATAATCATAAGTCAATCTTTTTAATATGTTTGTTTGGTGGCCTTTTTGGCTCTTGGCCCTGTTTGGCATTTCAGTTCTTTTTTTTTTTTTCTTTTTTCTTTCCTTTTTTTTTCTTGTTATTATTGAAATAATTAAACTTGACAAATTAATCTATAGGAGACTAAATGTTGGAAAATAAGCATTTTGAACCTCACTTTTGAGTAGGACCAACATCAGGGTGAATTCGTGTTATCCTCTGCTAGGAGGAGATGGAGATAGTGTATTTATTTGATCAAAATGATTTTATGTGAATGAATCTGATGATCAAAGTGCACCCAAGGAGATAAGAAAAATGTGGCAAGACAAGTTTGTCCCACATGGGAAGACTATTAATGATATTCAAACCTATATATGCTTGACTCTTGTATAGCTGTCAAGTATGGATGCATAGAGGGTTTCTCGCGCATGCAGTGTGATTGCAAATCATGGATCTCGGACTCAAAGGCTTGTGTTCGAGTGCATCCTATGGACACCTATTTGAAACGTGGGCGAGCACCCATGACCAGCCATTTTGGTTTATTCTTTTTCCATTTTAAATTAATTCAAATTAATTTTTCCATTTTAAATTTTAAATTAATTCAAATTAATTTCTGAATAATAACCGGTTTTGTAATCAAATTGGAAATAAATTCAAATTCGAATAATGGCATTTGACTTTTGTAACTATAATTCCTACGTGAATTATATAAATGGCCTCTTGTTGATTGAAAAACCCAAGAAAATACGTTTTTACATTTCATATTTCTGTCAAGGATTGGTTTCAAGTAGGGAGCGTGTCTAAAGCTTGGCGCATTGGAACTTTGGAAGAGAACAAATTCACGAGGAGGAAGAAAAATAGTAAAGAGCACAATAATTAGACACAACAAACTAAGGAGAGAGTGAGTAATCCTTTAAACTCGGGATTTGAACTCGGCATTCAACTTCGCTGAGGGATGAATTGCACTGAGGTATCCTGACTTTGTCTATAATTACATGCTGTCAGTTTTACGTTTATTACAATCAAGTGCCTTTGACCATATTGACTACCGTTAATTTAATAGTGATCTCAACATGGATAGGGTGAAAAACCACTTTACCCTTACACAATTTCATACATTAATTTTTTTAGTTATTATATTTATTTAATAAAAATTAATTTTCTCTTCAAAAAAAATTGATTTTTGTAAAAACAAATTAATGAAAAAATCATCTTCTTCAATCTTCCAATAATAAATTATATAAAAAAAAATTTCTTTCTCTTACAAAATAAAATTCCACAACAAATAATTCATCTTCTTCAACAAATTCCATACAAATACAAAACCTCATCCAAATTAAAAAAAAAAAAAAAAAATTGCAGAGTATTCCGCTACATCTCTATGATGGAGTGACTCCATCACAGATGGAGCCAGTTTATATATATATAAAATGTGTGGTTTGGAAAAAGAAAATGATAATTTGTTTTCTTTTAAAAAAAAATAATTTTTTTTTATTTCTATTTTTTTATGTTGGAGATTGCCGGTGGATAATGGAGATTTGATCTCCTCCATCCATTTTTTATTAAAAAAATAATTAAGTAATTAAATTTTAATCACTCAAAAGATGTTTACACCCTTAACCATGTTGACACCATCATTAAGTTAATAATAGTCAATGTGGTCACTTGAGTATAATAAATGCAAACTGATATTAAATGTGCAATTATAGACAAAGTCAATGTACCTTAGTGCAATTAATCCCTTCACGGAGAGATGTGGGTACTACCCAGCTATCTTTATCAATTAGAAGGCCATTAATTATGCTTAGGCAAATTGTAATGGAATACCCTAACATTTGGTCATACTGTAATGAAACTGCACTTTTGCTTAAACTACAATGGAGTACCTCGAATAATTCTCAATTGGTCCCTAAGGTATTATGAAATATCATTTTTTGATATATTTTTATGTTTTTAACTCATATGGTCCCTAACTTTTCCAAAATACATCAATTTAACCTCTATGACCAAAATTTTGACGGTCAAACCTAATATAAAGTATAAATTGATCATTTTATATTTTTTATTAAATTATTAAATTAGAATAATGTTTTACCCTTTAACGTTTTAACAACTTTGCCTATTTTGATAGTCCAATAAATATTGATATTCGTTATAAAAATTTAAATTTTTTGAAAAACACTTAAAAGGATTAAATAATAAAATAAATATGATAAAATTTATCAAAAATAAAAATAAAAATAAAAATATTATAAAATTTAAAATCTTAAAAATAATATAATTTATTAAAAATAAAATAAAATTTAAAGTTGAATACTTATAAAACTCAAAATTTAGTAATTTAATACACACATATATAATAAATTTATATATATTGCAGTTTTATTAATATATTTTATTTTATAATATAATAATAATAAATGCATTTATATATATATATATTGTAATTTTATTATTATATTATATTTTTATAATATATATATATATATTGTATATATACTATATAATATACTCTAAATATGTATATATAATATTTTTAACATATTAGTTTTTTTAACTAAACTTTGAGTTTTATTTATTTTTATTTTTAATAAATGATATTACTTTTAAATTTTTTTAATTTTTTATGAATATTTTTATATTTATTTTTTATTTAATCATTTTTAAGTATTTTTAAAAATAATTTAAGTTTTATAACGCATAACAATTTCTTATTGGATTATCTAAACAGGTTAAATTGTTCAAATTTAAAAATTGATCAAATTTTTATAATATTTTTATTTTTTATTTTTAAAATATTTAATCATATCTATTTTATTATTTAATCATTTTTAAGTGTTTTTTAAAAAAAAAATTTATAACGTATATCAAATTTTATTGGATTGTGAAATATGAAAATCGTTAAAAATTTAAAGGGTATAAACATCATTCTAATTTAATACTTTAATAAAAAAATATAAAATGATCAATTTATATTTAATGTCAAGTTTGACCGTTAAAATGTTTTAGTCATAGAGATTAAATTAATGTATTTTGAAAAAGTTAGGGACTATATGAGTTAAAAAGATAAAAACAGATTAAAAAGTGATATTTTAAAATACGTTAGGGATGCACATCCACTTGTAGTAAAGTGGTTAGTACACCTCTCTCCCACCTCAGTGGTGAGGGGTTCAATTCCCACCATGTACATACCAGCATGTGTGGGTAGTTTTCTCCCCTTATTGTGGAAATACATGTCTCCAGTTACGGGAGTAGATATCCGGACCACACGTTTAGTGATTAATCTTAGTAGGGACCAAATTGATAATTACTAGAGGTACTTCATTATAGTTTAAGAAAAAATACGATTTTATTGTAATATGATCAAATATTATGGTATTCTATTGCAATTTGCCTATTATACTTTAAAGTTCTTTTTCTAATTAGGTCATTTAAGACTCAATTTAAATCTCTATTAAAAAAAGACCTAACAATTGTTTCCATTATGAAGGTGATGTTGTTATGGTAGGGTCTTCTTGTGGTAAGCCTAACTCCAAGAAGTGGAAAAGATTAATCAGGGGGAGCCCCTTACAGATGCTTATCCCAGGTTGTCCAAGCCCAATCCAAAAAATGCTGCTAGCCAGGCATTATGCCAGGAGGGATCGAAAACCAGTTAAGAGATCTCTGAGTCACAAGTTTTCAGGTACTAAAGCTGGAACATCTTTTTCTGAAGTGTTTGCTATAGATCCGGGTGGGAAACGAAAAGTTGTGGAAACTGTAGGGGATCATCTGTCTGGGAAGAAACCGAGGTTCCTGGAATCTGATTTGTCGGCGGAGTCTGCTGAGCAGGCCCGCCGGGAGCCATGAGTATCTTATGTTGGAATGTTCGAGGATTGGGGAGTCCCCGAGCATTCTTAGCTCTCCGGAAGGTTATCCGGAAGCAATCCCCTAATCTAGTTTTTCTTTCTGAAACTAGATTAAAAGGTGACTGGGCGGCGAGAGTTAAGGTGCAGTTGGGTTTTTCCGGGGGTCTGCATGTGGATTGTGTGGGAAAAAGTGGAGGTCTGATGTTACTGTGGAATGATGTGTGGGATGTCTCAGTATTGTCCTTCTCCAGGGGCCATATTGATGTGGTGATTAAAATGGAGAACAACCTCAAATGGAGGTTCACAGGGTTCTATGGTTGTCCTGTCCCTAACCATAGAGCCGATTCGTGGGAGCTTCTTCGACGGCTGAAGGCAGTCAACCGACTTCCTTGGTTGTGCGGCGGAGACTTCAACGAACTTCTTCATATAGAGGAGAAGCTGGGCGGGAATGAACGAATTGGTCCGGGTATGTTTAATTTTCGTAGTATTGTTGAGTTGTGTGATTTTGTTGATTTGGGTTTTTCAGGGCCTTTGTTTACCTGGAACAATAAAAGGGGGGGGTTCTAGAAATGTTCAAGAAAGATTAGATCGTTTTTTTGCTACTAGTCAATGGGTTAATTTGTTTTCGGGAATTAAAGTTGAGCATTTAGGGTTTATGTTTTCTGATCATAGACCGATTTCGGCCAAGTTTGTGCGAGGTGGCCCTAGTGGTAGTGGTGGTGGAGATCGGAAGTTCAGATTTGAGCCGTTTTGGCTGAAAGACGAAGAGTGCTACTCTGTGATATGCACGGCCTGGGGAGAGTTTGATAGTGAAACTTCTGGTAGAGGTCTCAGAGATAAGCTGGTTTTGTGTGCTGATCGGCTGGAGAACTGGAGTAAAGTTAAGTTTGGATCGCTGAAGAAAGCCATTGATAGAAAAAGATGTGAGATCAATCTTCTCTACGATCGGAAGCAATCTGAACAGGTGCTTGATGCTATTAAGTCTAGGGAACGAGAGTTAGAAAGCCTCCTCTCGAAAGAGGAATTATACTGGAAACAGCGGTCGAGGGTCGATTGGCTACTCGCAGGGGATAAGAACTCTAAATTTTTTCACAGAAGAGCGACGGCCAGAAAGAAGAAGAATCAGATTAGCTCTTTGCTGGATAGTAGAGGGGTCCGTAGGGAGTCAGAGCAGGGCATGTCCAGAGTGGTTTTGGATTATTTCTCAGACTTGTTTAGGTCTATCCAGCCATCATCCTCCGATTTTTCTGCTGCCTCCTCTTTTCTTGAAAGTAAAGTTAATGCCCAAATGGCAGGCAGACTTGGTGAGGCCTTCACTCGAGCTGAGGTACGTTCTGCGGTTTTTGAAATGGGTCCAAACAAGGCCCCTAGCCCCGATGGCTTCCATGCTCTCTTCTTTCAGAAATTTTGGAATGTGGTTGGCGAGGATGTCTCTAGCGTGTGCCTTAAAGTTCTTAATGGTGGAGGCTCAATTGAGGAGTTCAATACCACTAATGTTGTCCTGATTCCAAAGGTTAAAAACCCGGAGCGTATGACCGATTTCAAACCCATTAGTCTTTGCAGTGTTATTTATAAGACTGTCTCAAAGGTTATGGCAAATAGGTTGAAAGAAATTCTGCCCTTCATTATATCTTCGGAGCAGAGTGCTTTTGTACCAGGGCGGTTAATTTTTGACAATATTATGGTTGCTTTTGAACTTCTCCATTCTATCAAGAAACAGAAAAAGGGTAAAATAGGGTATGCAGCAATTAAACTGGATATGAGTAAGGCTTACGACCGAGTAGAGTGGGGTTTCCTGGAGTTCATTATGGAGAAGTTAGGTTTTCCTAATCATTTTAGAGCCCTTGTTATGGACTGTATGTCGACCCCCAAGCTTTCCTTCCTGGTAAATGGGAAGTCTGTGGGAGAAGTTTCTCCGCAAAGAGGGTTAAGGCAAGGGTGTCCTTTGTCTCCTTATCTATTCCTTCTATGTGCAAAAGCTTTATCTACTCTTATCAAAGGCAACGAATCTAATGGACAATCTTTGGGTATGAGATGCTGTCGCGGGAGCCCTCTAGTGAGTCATTTGTTTTTTGCAGATGATAGTATCGTTTTTTGCAGGGCTTCAGTTCAGAATTGTGAGAAGTTGAAACAGATCCTTATTGTCTATGAGAAAGCCTCTGGCCAGCGGATTAATCTGCAAAAGTCTAACATCACTTTTAGCCCTAATGTGGAAGATGACCGTAGCGCTAGTATCTTGAATTGCCTAGGTCTAGCTAATGCCCAAGCTCATGATAAATATCTTGGCCTTCCAACCATGGTGGGGAAAAATAAACGGAAAACCTTTAGTGATATTAAGGAGAGGGTCTGGCGTAAGATCAGAGGGTGGAAAGGCAATCTCTTCTCGATGGGCGGGAAAGAAGTTCTTATCAAAGCAGTGGCGCAAGCTATTCCTACCTTCACTATGAGTATCTTCCAGTTGCCTTCTGTTCTGTGTAATGAGTTGTGCTCCATGATTATGAGCTTTTGGTGGGGTGCCTCTGATGGTCATAAGAAAATTTCCTGGGTCGCTAGGGACAAGTTGTGCTCTCCGAAAATCCACGGGGGGCTTGGTTTTAAAGATTTATCTCTTTTTAACCAAGCTCTTCTTGGCAAGCAGGCTTGGAGAATTGTTATGAATAAAGACTCGTTGGTATCTAGAGTTCTTAAGGCAAAGTACTTCAGGCAGGAGGATTTCTTATCTGTCTCTCTGAAGCAGGGGAGCTATCATCTCTGGAGGAGTTTGGTTTGGGGTAGGAGTCTTCTTTTTAAGGGTCTCCGTTGGAGGGTTGGTAATGGTAAGGATATCAGGGCTTTTCAGGACCCTTGGATACCTAGGGCGTCCACTTTCAGACCCTTCTCGATTGCTCCGGTGGAGGATTTTAAGGTTGCATCTCTTATTTCCCCTTCTTCCCATTCTTGGGATTTGGCTAAGCTTGATCAGGTCTTTGTGGCAGCGGATAGGGATTCTATTCTGGAAATCCCTCTGAGTTTAGGTGATTGTGCTGATTCCTTAATCTGGCATTTTGATAAATCTGGGGAGTATTCTGTGAAGAGCGGTTATAGAGTTGCAGCGCAGGAAAAACTCTCCCTTTCTGGTTCCTCCTCATGTCTGGATTCGAAATGGTGGCTTGCACTTTGGAATCTCAACATTCCCCCTAAAATCAAAATCTTCATTTGGAGAGTTTGTCTCAATGCCATCCCGTCCCTTTGTAATCTTTGTTCTAGGAAGATTGTGGTTGACCCGTGTTGTTCTAGATGTGGCGATGCTCCCGAGAGCTCAGCCCATGCCCTTTTTGGTGCAGCTCCGTGCGCCCTATTTGGGAGTCCACTGTTTTCTGGGATGTCCTCAAGTTGCAGTGCCATATCTCTTGTTTTGATTTGATTTTGTGGGTTTTTGTTAGGGCCAAGAGAGCAGAGTTCGAGGAGTTCTGTATGATCCTGTGGGGGGTTTGATCTGATCGGAATGCCGTGTTTCATTCTAAATCCCCCAAGGTTAGTGCTGATTTGGTTTCTTGGTCTCTTTCTTTGTTTCGTGAATTTCAGGGCACCCAGAAGGTCTTTGGCTCTCCCTCTCAGCCTCCCTGGCAGCCTTGTTCGGCTTTGTGGTCGCCTCCTCCTGCAGGCTCCCTGAAGTTGAACACCGATGCAGCAGTGAAGTCTGGCTTTTCTGTGATGGGGTCTGGTGTTGTGGTGCGTGATTCTCAGGGCAAGGTTGTTGCAGCTTCTGCTAAGCCCCTAATGGGGTTCTTTCCTGCTGAGCTTGGCGAGCTGCTGGCGTTGCGAGAGGGGTTACTGGTGGCTAAGGAGTTGAGCCTTTTTATTGAGTGGGTTGAGTTAGATGCTGCTAATGCTGTGGCTAGGATTTCTAACTCATGTCCTAGTTCTTTTATGGACCCTATTGTTTCTGATATCAAGGCTCTTTTTAGGGTTGTGGGAGTTTCCAACTGTCATGCCATTCCTCGTTCAAGGAATGGAATAGCACATTCTCTTGCTTCCCTCGCCTTTTCCTCTAAAGAGGATTTTTGTTGGTTCAATCCTGAACCTAGCTTTCTTGTTGGTCTTCTGTAATAGAAGTTTTGTTGAAATCAAAAAAAAAAAAAAAAATTGTTTCCATTATGTGATTGGATGAATGTTTCCCAAGTTTGACCAATTGTTAATTTTTTATATTACTTATACAGCGAATATTTAGACAATATTTATTATATATTATCTTTTTCTTTTGATTCTTTTTAAATTTTTAAACTATATGTGATGTGATATTAATATGAAGAATTAAAACTCTAACTTTATGGATGATGTGTTAAACTATTTTGGATTTAGATAATACACATTGCATTTGAAAATTTGGATAATATTCTAAAAAAAATCATTTTTTTAAGCCCAATCCAATCAATTCAAACCTATCCATACAAAACTTAAAAGTATACCACTTCGACATTAACAATTGGGTTAGGTTGGATTGGTTTGTCAACATATATTAGGTTGGATTGGATTTGAAAATATTTTAACCCAACTCAACCCGAAAATATTCTGTCGCGTTGTTGTATCAAGGTTATTAGTGCGTAGTCCTTTGAATAAAGGAACCAGTTATTGACCTGGAGGGACCATGGCCCCCTCGAGACCAAAAATTGGCTCCGCCACTGAGTAAGGTAATTTGGGTTGTGTAGGAATTCATAGATTCAACTCTTATTAAATGGTAGGGCGACAAGGATTTAAGAAGTTCAATTGAATATCGCACGTGTGTGCATATATATATATATATATATATCACTTTATTATATAAAGACAAAGCACAGCACTCGACATGAATTTAAGAACTTCAAATGAAACATCACATACATCACTTTATATTATAAGTAAAAGAAAACACAAGTAACACTCACTGAGCCAATCTCAGTTAGCAACAACTTAGACACAATAGAAACTATTACATGAATAATGACTGTCGAAACGAAACAAAAAGCACACCATTTAGTAATTTAGCATATGCATGAAGCGAAAGAAGATTCGGTGCACATAGTAATTCAAGGATTAGGGTTCGAGTGAGTTGGGATGGTAGGGAAAGTGGGCTTAGGAAGATCAGGCAGATGAGGAAAAGAAGGCAATTCTGGAATTTTGGGCAGCTCAGGCTTTGGGAGCTCAGGCAACTCAGGCTTTGGGAGCTCAGGCAGCTCAGGCTTTGGGAGTTCAGGCAGTTCAGGTTTTGGCAAATCAAGCTTAGGCAATGATGGCAGCTCAGGCTTAGGAAGTGTGGGGATCTCAGGCAATGTTGTCTCGAGAAGATGACGAGCGTAGACCATATTAGTATTGAAGGTCATTGAGGACAAAGTGATTAGCAGAAGTGCTGGTAATATAAAAGATGTGACAGAGAGATTAGCCATAGTTGGAAATATTGATGATGAACAAGAAGGGCTTCAAAATGAGTTGAGTTGAGTTGAAGGTGCATGTTTTAATGGGTTTTTATACATGTGTTGTGAGAAAAGGATATTAGAGGGTTTCTTGTTTGGATGATTAATAAGAAGATTTTTGTCCTGTTAGTTCAACCTCTCACCTGTTTTTCTACAAGCTTGCAGACATTGTCATCATGTATGATCTACATTTAGCTCACCTAAAATTATGAGTATGCACACATTTATCACCTTATTTTGTTTTAATCATGTACGTCTACTATTTAAACGATTAATAAAGTAATTTTTTTAATTTAAAATACTTTCATGTTAATTTTTATCTTTTTCTTTCTAAAAAAGAAAACAGAAAAAGTAGTTTTTAAATACAATCCAAATATATATCAATATAAGTGGAACATGCGCAGAGTTAGAAAATTATATTAAGAGGGATAAGATAATAAAATATAATATTTAGGGGATTAAAATAATAAAAATAAAAATTCAATATGTAAATTTATAAAAATTAATTCTATATAACTTCAAGCAATTCACATTTTTTATATAACTTCAAGAGATTTCACCAACTAAAAACTACTAGTAGTAACAACTTTTCACGCATGAGCTATACCCATTTATTTCTTCTGAAATGTTTTAAGTTAGAAAGGGTATTCTTAAAATAATTATAGTTTTTCTTTCTGGAGAAAATTGAATATATTATATACAAATGATGATATTATAATGAAGCTTATGTTTAACCATTACTCCTGTAAGTTAAACCAATCTCATGCCAGATGGTTTGAGTAAATATGGGACTTTCTCACCCTCACACTTGTCTAAAAAGACACGCATCAAATGTAAACATTTTCCCAATTAATTAATTAATTAATAATATAATCTCTCAATTTGTTTCCTATTTCATGTTTCTTGTTGATGAAGGATGAAAATAAGGAAATTCATGACTTCTTATATAACTAAAGAAATTCCAACCACTGCAAACTATGTATGTAATCTCTAGTTATGCGTGTGATAATAAATTTTTATATTTTATCTTAATAACATGAAAACAACAAGAGAAAACCAACAATTTTGGTGTATTAAGGTGACCTACGTACAACAAGCAAAATGGAGAAAGAACATTACAAACTGCTCATCATGAAATGTGGTTAATGAACAAAAACAATTTACGAAAAATAAATAATTACCTTAGGTTTACTTATACAAAAACTCATGATAATCTCCGCTACCGTTAGTATTTGATTGTCAACTCTAATCGTTCATTGTATCAAAAGCGTAAAAGGATTTTACACCTCTATTATACCTAATTTAATTAAATTTAAATTTTAGAAAAAATAAATAAATCTCAATCATCTATCTCAAATATAGACTATGGAGATCCATTAGCAAAATAAAAATTAAAAAGAAAAATGAAATTCTTCTTAGAGATAGATAATCATTACAAAAAAAAAAAAAAAACTTAATATCTATCACAGGTTATCCATTACAGGCATCAGGGCCCCTTTTTTATTTTTATATCCACTACGGGCCTTTTAAAAGGTCCGTAGTGGATAATAAATTAACCATAACATACACTTTAAGCCCATATTAGATAATGCAATCCACTACTGGTATCAGATCGGCACGTACGTAGTGGATATGAAATTATCCAAAGCGGGCACTTCAGGGCCGTATACGGGCTTTTCAAGGCCCGTAGTGAATATAAAATCCCAAAATCAAAATTTCCCAAATGAACCTAGCTATAAAATTCTCAGATTTTTTTTCCCTTTCACTCTCTCTCTCTCCTCTCACAAAATCTCTCTGCTCGCATCTCTCGTTGCCGTCACCACCCCCGCTCCGCCGCTCGTCGCCACCCCCGCTCTCTGGTTTGTCTCTCCACTTCTTTAAATACTGCCTCCATGTTTGTTTCAATTCTGTTTTGAGTTGGGTTTTATATTTTATTCATTTTATTCTTCTTTTTGGTTCTTGCAGAGCTATGAGACTCGTGTGTATATATGTATATACACTGTCCCTTCTTAATTAGGATTCAATTTATTTCTCGATTAAAACTTCTTTACGTAAAAGCTGAATAATATAACTTTTTAGACATCTATCTTTGCTTATGGTTTCAATATACTATGGTGAATCAGTTTTAATATATCTTGGTGTTGACAATTGCATACTACCTAGGATTTCTGAATTTAGAAAGAAGATTTGATTATCTCCAAATATTTGTTTAGTATTATATGTACAATAATCCTCATTGTTTGTGAAATTGTATCTTGCAATTTGCAACTTACTTTAGTGGGCAAGAAAAGTAAGTTTCCTTCTACTCTGGGCATTTGATTAGAAACAGATCAATTTTTTATTTTTTTTTATCAAAGTATTAATATTGATTCACCCAGTTCAGTTGGGCCTGGGCAAGGTAGGAGCTAAAACCATTGCAAATCATATGTTTAAAACTGGGTCCAAGTGGGTACTAACTCTGCTCAAATGTTTTATAGTTATGTTGGCCATGTAAAGATATAGTTTGTTCTACTGTGTTGGTACTTGGTAGAGCAAGGTTTTTATAAGTTTTTCCTCAGTTACCAATAGTTAATTATTCTTTATTCACACTAGAAATTATATATATAACAGCAATAATAATGGAGCAAATTGTGCGTCATCAATGAATTATGTTTATATCATCTTTTCGTATTAATGCATTCATTTTTTTAGAAATTTGATCTATTAATTCTTATATACGTTAGTTGTTTCTTTTTGTTAATATTAGAAGGACACATGCCTTTAAAACGTACGTTAGGATGCCGGGAAAATGTCCGTTGATTCACTTATCAGAGTTTTTCTATTAAGAGGATCCATAGTTGAGTTGTTGAATTCTTGCATTGGGAAGTAAGTTTTTATTTTAATTTTAGACAATGGTAAATACAGAAATCTTTATTTTTATTAAAATGCTTTTAGAATTTATAAGTACTAATAATTAACTCTCATTTATAAGTACATGATTCATGAGCACCCTTCAATATTGTTGGCAATTACTGCAGAATACATATATATATATATATATATATATATATATATATATATGGCCCTGGACCGGGGCACAAGGGGCCCAAACCTAGGGGCTCAATAAGTTATCTTCTTATTATATCAAAAAAAAAAAATCTTCTTATTATAATAAAGTTCAATTGGTATTCCTAATTTTACCATCAGATATAAGGTCCATTTGTATCCCAATTTAGTTATTATTTTTTTTTTTTATGTTTATTATGCCACCAAAAATGGGGCCGTTGCTATCCTTACTTTTACCAAACCCACGAAAATTTTTTAAACCTACAAAGTATCCCTAATTTACCTTTATTGTTTTATACTTTTATTGTTTATTCCTTTAAAAAGTTGCTGCTGCTGTGCAAGTTAGATTTTTTATTGTTTATAAGGTAAAATTAGTATCCCACTGCACGAATCAGTATCCCAGTTTTCATTATTTATAAAGTAATTAAGATATTGTTTTTTTTTTTTTTTTTTGCTTTGAAAACTATATTGTAAGGTAATTTTATTGAATATTGTTTAGGTTTTTTTTTTTAAAAACTTTATATTTTTATTTGACTTGAATTTATTTATATTTTTTAGTGTTTGATTTTTTGAAATTGTATTCCAAGCGTTGTTTACATGCAACTTGTGAATTTTATTATTTTTTTTCCCAATATATTGTTTTATGTATATCATTATATGAAACAAAAGTTATGGTGATTTACTTTTCTTTTTTTGAATAAGCGATTTTTATAATCTGTTATTTCTGTCCTTTTATTTTATGAAGCGTATTTGGTGATTAATTTGTTAGATTTTTTTTGTTTAGTAAATAATATTTTTAATGTTATTTACATTTATTGTACTGATATTATTATTATTATTTGGAAGAGAAAAAAAGAATTTAATGACAATGAGACATAAATTATAAACTTATAATTTATATGCAGTTTATATATATGAATGCAGCTTATATAATTTATATTAATGAGATTATCTATTCAATTTTGGTTAGTTTTTCATCCTTAAAAAAAAATGAAAAAACATTATAATTTGTAGTCTTGCAAACTTGCAGTTGCAATCCAGAGTCAGAAATTGCGAGAATGTTGTTCTATCCTTGAAACTGCTTTAACACTTAATAACAAATTAGACATTATTGCAGATGATTTATTTTCTGAGTTGCAGGTATTGACAATGTACTTACCTGAAGAAACAAAGACAGTTATTCAAGTTCTTCAGTTTGTGGAATCTTTGGAGAGTTTTCCAAACATTTCAATTGTTTATAGAATTTTGTTAACTGTTCCTGTTACTGATTCATCCTCTGAAAGGAGTTTTTCTAAACTTAAATTGTTGAAATCTTATTTGCGGTCAACTATGTCACAGGAGAGGTTGAATGGATTGGTCATCTTATAATCGAAAATATATTTGTTGGATAAGTTAGATTTTGAAACTATTATCGATAATTTTGCTTCTCAAAATGCTTCAAGATCCAAAGTCTTTTTGTGATTGTTTCTACTTATTGTGTTCTTGATATCTAGGAGTTCCTAACTTGAATATGCAAAGGATGCAAGAGGAATGTCAATGATGCAGTTAAAAGGATTATTAAAGATATGAATTAGTCTATCTTAGATAGAAGATTATTAGTTAGCAAGTAGCAAAACACTTTTACCATTTAATTTGTTTGTTTTGTTGAGCTTTTGTAAACTGCTTTTTTATAACTTTGTTTTTCTTTATCCAAGTTTTTGTAATGACTAGGCGTAATGGCCTAGCCTCCCATTGGGTTCCAGCCATAAAATATATATATATCTAGTATAATTTTATATTTGTTATAATTTATCGAAGTATAACATGTTAGGGCCTCATTTTCAGTTGAGCCCCGGGCCATTCAAAAAGCAGGGTCGGCCCTGTTGGTTATGATGGAGCATAACAGATTGTGAGAATGTTGTTCTAACCTTGAAGCTGCCTTAACACTTAACAACAAATCAGACATTATTGCAGATGAATTTTTTTTTTTGAGTTGCAGTTGTTGACAATGTACTTACCTTGAAAGAACGAAGACAATCATTCAAGTTCTTGAGTTTGTAGAATCTTTGAAGTATTTTCTAAATATTTCAATTGCTTATAGAATTTTGTTTACTATTCCTGTTACTATTCTGCTGAAATAAGTATTTCTAAACTTAAATTGTTGAAATCTTATTTGCGGTTACCTATGTCACAGGAGAGGTTGAATGAATTGGCCATCTTATAAATCGAAAATATATTTGTTGGATAAGTTAGATTTTGAAACTATTATCGATAATTTTGCTTCTCAAAATGCTTCAAGATCCAAAGTTTTTTTGTGATTATTTCTACTTATTGTGTTCTTGATATCTAGGAGTTCCTAACTTGAATATGCAGAGGATGCAAGAGGAATAGCAATGATGCAATCAAAGAATTATAAAATAAGTGAATTATTCCATGCTTAAATTAAAGATTATTAGTTAGCAAGTAGCAAAACACTTTTACCATGTAATTTGTTTGTTTTGTTGAGCTTTTGTAAGCTACTTTTTATAACTTTGTTTTTATTTATCCAGCTTTTTAATGACTACTTTTAATTTTAATAAAATTAAAGGCGTAATGGCCTAACCTCTCATTGGGTTCCAACCATAAAAAAATATGTCTAGTATAATTTTATATTTGTTATAATTTATATAAGTATAATATGTTAGGGTCTCATTTTCAGTTGAGCCCCGAGCCACCAGAAAGTCCAAGGTCGGCCCTGTTGGTTATGATAGAGCATAACAGATTGCGAGAATGTTGTTCTAACCTTGAAGTTGCTTTAACACTTAACAACAAATCAGACATTATTGCAGATGAATTATTTTTTGAGTTGCAGGTGTTGACAATGTACTTACCTGAAGGAATAAAGACAGTCATTCAAGTTCTTGAGTTTGTGGAATCTTTGGAGTGTTTTCCAAACATTTCAGTTGCTTATAGAATTTTGTTAACTGTTCCTGTTACTGTTTCATCCGCTGAAAGGAATTTCTCTAAACTTAAATTGTTGAAATCTTATTTGCGGTCACCTATGTCACATGAGAGGTTGAATGGATTGGACTATCTTATGCATCGAAAAGAATATGTTGGATAAGTTGGATTTTGAAACTATTATCGATGATTTTGCTTCTCAAAATGCATCAATATCAAAAGTCTTTTTGTGATTATTTCTACTTATTGTGTTCTCAGTATCTAAGACTTCCTAACTTGAATATGTAAAGGATGCAAGAGGAATGACAATAATGCAGTCAAAAGAATTACAAAAGATGTGAATTAGTTTATGCTTAGATAGAAGATTATTAGTTAGCAAGTAGCAAAACACTTTTGCCATGTAATCTTTGTTTTGTTCAGCTTTTATAAGCTGCTTTTTATAACTTTATTTTTCTTTATTCAAGCTTTTGTAATGACTACTTTTAATTTTAATAAAAGTAAAGGTGTGATGGCCTAGGACTCTTATTGGGTTTTAGCCTATAAAAAAAAAATGTCTAGTAAAATTTTATATTTGTTAGAATTTATTGAAGTATAACATGTTAGGGTCTCATTTTCAGTTAAGCCTCGGGCCATCAAAAAGCCAGGACCTGACTCTGCTTCTTCCATATATCTCTATGTTTATAATTGATCTTCACATACCAGTAGCTATAATTTTATCAGTTTGAGTTATCAAGCTGTTATTATATATATGGTTGTGAGGTGACTATGGTATAAAAGAAAAACAATTTTTATAGTGCTGCTAGAATTGTTGTTGGGATATGACTCATATTTTAGGAATATTTTATTAATGATATAAAACACATTACTTAATTGGTTAAACTGGTATGTTTTAGTTCTACAAATTTATTTACGTTATGTTTATATATAGAAGTATACAAGGTTTATTTTATTTCTCTTTATAATAAAGAACAAGTAGTGTGTAGCCATTAATTTGATCTAAATATCTTTCGCTTTGTATTGCTTGTGATTGGTTATGTTTGTCATTTCTCAAATTTTTATTGATTATTACAGTGAGTTCTGTGTTCAAATGGATAAAGAATAGTTAAGATTTTCGAGGTTAGTACCCTAAACTCATTAAATATTCAGATTTAGGACTCTTGAATTCAAGTAATGACAAAGTTTAGGTTTTTCAATTTCTTTTTCATTTTCAACTTTAGAGTAGACTAAGAATATAAAGATGGAACCAGAAACTTTGTTGAGGCTACACAAAGGCATTCAAGAAATCCTAACATGATTTCTTGCCCTTGTATAAAATAAATAAACCACAGATGGCATCCAACTAAGATAGTGTATGAGCATTTAGTCATTTATAGAATGGATCCTACATACACCAATTGGGTCTTTCATGGGGAAAATCCAATTAGTTTCACCCTTATTGAAAATACATCAACTGCATTTAGACTGTATGAAGATACTTATACGGAATATCATAATAATATTGAACCAGATGTGGAGATAGGAGATGAAAACCTTACTCATATTGTAGAAGATATTAATATTTTGTTGTATGAAGGTTGCTCAAAATACACAAAGTTATCGGCTATTATTGTTTGATACAAACATAAAGCTACACATGGTCTTTCCGATAAGGGTTTTGATGAACTTCTTGGTATCTTTCGAGACATGTTACCTCAAGCTAATGTACTACAGGATTCAATATACTCCACAAAAAAGCTGCTTAAAGTGTTTGATTTGGGGTATGAAAAAAATTCATGCATTACATGAAGATTTGGTAAGAATTTAACGTAACAGTCTTATTTCATTATTAGAATTATTTGGTTTGTTTAGTTCATTTCAACTTTGGAAGTATTAATTGTAAATACTTTAAATATAATAATATAGAGGGCAAACAAATGTGCTGAAAATGAAGACCTAAAAGAAGATCCACTGGTTAATAGGATGGAAACTTAGATTGCTAGCCACAAACACAAAGATGGGACACCAGTGACAAAAGATGCTAGAGAAATAATTGTATAATGCAGTAAAATATATATATATATATATATATATATATATATATTATGTTAATTGATTTTAATCAACTATATCGATTACGAGTTTCTAATTCTTAATATTTATCATGATGTATAGAAAGAAATGGAGGGAATTTATGCAAATCAATCTACGTCAATTTTAGATGATATTGTATCTCAAGTTTTAGGAAAAGAGGATCATGGTCAAGTTAGAGGACTTGGTTCTGGCATAACACCAACAAGAGTAAATGCATCCGTAGCTAGTAAACAAACTACAACACGGCTTCGATCAGAGATGAACATTCTTAAGCAACAGCTTCAAGACTTGCAAAGTTTTGTATTCAATATACAGGTAACGTGTTATAAAACATCTATAATATTAGATTCATGTATAATGGTATTTCAATTGATTTTAAACACTTTTTACTTTCAGACCAATGATAGAGGACATAGTGAAGAAATAGTTCCTTCTATTAGTATGCAAATGGTACATAACATGAAAACCGAATAGTATATAGCATTTTCGTCCTCTTTATAACTTTATAAGTTTATAAGCTTCAATGTCTATTGAAATTTTATAATTTATTTTTGAAGCTACAATATTCAAGTGCCTCAAATTTATCGGGAGGTAATAGATATGTGAATATCATTAGAACTTCTGCAAAGGTAAATTTGAGTAAAGAGTCTTAATTAATTCCATAAATACTTGCCTTGAGATTTATTGACTTTTAATCACTTTTAATTTTGTGCATATGTTAGTCATTGAATAAGGCTTTCATCAAGTCATATGGATGGTTCAAAGTGGAAAGGGAAAAAAGTGCAAGTTATTAAATTGGATAGGCAATGGAGAGGTAGTAGACGAAGCTGAAGTTGATTGTACGGATCCACATGCTACGGTGCATCACATGAGTCTTAGTCCAGATTGTTGGAGAGTTTGTGTGAAGAAAATTTGGTGAGCAAGATTCATTTATATCGTGCTACTAGTAAGTTCATGATACTTGAAGATGCAAAAGACTCATTTATTGTTTGGCCAGCAAAATATATCATATGATAGGACTTGGTACATCTTTTATGAAATGATATGTGATTAAGACTCAAGTATGTTTATTGGTACATTAGGACTTTAATATTTTGTAATCAAGATAATATCATTATGTAGTATTATTCTTCAAATTAACTATATTAGTTTTTATTGATTATGATGTTATTTATAATTATGTAAATTAATTATGACGTAATATTGCAGAATGCTTTCTAAGGAATTGAAACCAATCTCAATTATACAACAAATAAAATTAATTTCTAAAAATTACATATCAGATTATCCACTACGGACAATGCCCGTTATTACTGATTTAAAAGCCCGTAGTACATAAAGTATTTAGAACGGGCAATGTCTGTAGTGAAAACATTTTTATCAACTAGCAAAGCCCGTTATGGACAAAACATTTATATTGCCCGTAGTAACTGTCTTATTTACTATGGCAACCACTACGGGCCAAGTCCTGTAGTCAGTAGCCGCTTTTTTCCACTACAAACTAATCCATAGCTGGCTGGGGGCTCGTAGTTGATACTTATCCACTACGACCATTGCCCGCAGTAGATGAGCTGTTTTCTTTTAGTGAATAAAGATCCATTAAGAAATTAAATGCAAATAAAAAAAATTAGAAAAACAATAAGAGATGGATGTACAAGGTCCCCTGCCTTGGTGGTTGGAGGCCTCTCCCTCGTGTTGGGAGTAGTTGTCCGGGCCGTTAGTCCCAGTAGTTCTCGTCTCTCGTCTCCCAGTTACTAGGGAGTAATTCTCCGGGCCGTGCTTGTATGATGTAATCTTAGTTGGTCTCAGTAGTCCTCTGACCTATAAAGGTGTCAGATTTCGAAAAAAAAAAATAATAAATAAGAGATGGATGTTAGATAAGGGATAGCAATTTACCCATGAATACCCACCCTACAATGGACTGGTGTGGATTTGGTAAACCAGATTGTAGGGCCAGTCTGGATGTGAAAATTTAAGCCCTGCTGTAGGTTCGAGTCGGGTGTGGATATGAAATTAAAATCCACACACACACACTAAATACAAAAAGAGATGGATGTTGAAGAAGGGATAGCAATTCTACCCACATGATATCTACACACAATGGACAAATGAGGATTTTGTAAACGGGGTTGTGGGCGAGTTTGGATGTGAAAACAAAGGAGATGAATGTTAAGAAGGGATGAAAATTCTACTCGCTGATACCCACCCACAATGTATAGGTGTGGATTTTGTAAACGGGTTGTGGGCAAATTTGATTGGGAAAATTGAAACTCGCTGCACATTTGGGTCGAGTGTGGACACGCATGCTTTTTTTTTTTTTTAAAAAAAAATACACTAGAAATGACTTCGATTTGAATTTAGATTTCTAAGACCTAAATTCACAATCATGTTGCATATATTTTAAAGAAAATATAATAAAAATGATGTCGTTTTAAGTTTAGATTTGTAAGCCCTAAATTCACAAACATGTTGAAAGACCTGAAAGATGAAAATGAGAAGGAGACAAAAGACGAGTCATGATAAATTTGTTATGGTTGTGTATTTGTGTTATGTGTAATTTTAAAAGTTTATTTGATTTAATTTTGTTGGGATATGAAAATCCAAATTGGGATTTCAAATTTTATTTTATTATTTAAAAATATAATACTTAAACTTCAATTTTTAAATAAAATATTTTTAAAAAAAAAGATGAAATGACAAAAAAAGTAAACCCCTTCCTATCATTTATTTTAACCAAGTTGACTATCAGCTGAGATTGTTATTGTTAAATTTTAAAAATGTTATTTCCTCTTGTAAATGAACAAACCTCACGTAAGTTATATATAATTACTTTTATGAAAAATGTTGGGAGGGACAATACAAACCCAATGACATTGCAGCTTTGATATCATGTTTATAAAACAAAAATTTGGTAGGACAAAAGTGCAAAGTTACAAAATTTAAAAAGAAAATTTTAATTTTTTGAAGTAAACTTTTAATTTATTTTTTAGAGAAGGGGCCCCCATATGTCATGGTTCCCTGTGCCACTGCAAACCTGAATGCAAAATTTGTACAGTTTAATTTAATGCAAATTCAATCAAGTTTGATTATAATACAGTTTGTGTCGCCAAATAAGCTAATATGCTAGAGACTGAACTTAACGAGTCTTTGAATTTGCATCTAATTGCAATTTTCAAAAATTTAATCTCCTTGTTAGAGAGAGGACTCACACAAAATAATAATAATTTTTTAAACTCTTAACATATAAATAAAGCTACTACATAACATATTTTGGAAACTCAAATACACGAGTAGTTATTCCCCAAATTCAGGGCAATAACATTATTTTTCAATTCCCTTGGGATGATATAAATCACATACAACAGAAGCAAGAAAAATATATATTGAACAAATCATACAATGAAGATACAAGCAAAATTTAGCTCCAAAACGAACGGTTTTTGACAGCAAATTTGTCACTTTCCTCCCAGTGGCTTCCCTCATAATCCAGAGTCCATTTCTCAAATGTACAATCAACGAAGTTATAGTAGCCACCATGAAGGGAGAGTATACCTTTTATCACTTTTTCTTTTATCCATGGGTAAGTGAGGAGATTTTTTAATGAACAATTCACAGATTCCTGCAAAATATAGGATAGCTCAAAACGATTAGTAAGACAACATTTATTACTAAAATGCAGGCATGAACTTGTTTCAAAATCACCTCCTGCAACTTCTAGGTAAAATCAAATCTACAGCCTTTTAATCACCCCAACCAAAAGGAATTATACACAAGCATAGAGAAAAGAAACAAAATTGTTAAATAATAATTTTCTTGTCGTCAAGACCAGGAGGCATCTCCCTTGCTTAAGACAAAACACGTTTTACTTAACTACTGATTTTGAATCCAATACAAGGGAACCATAATATATTTTCGCAAAGAGCAATTTTAGGTTTTGGCTAAAGCTATATTACTTGACTTGGACACTCTGAACTCAGGAAAAAAATATATATATCACCTTTTCACAGTGTCTACACTGATGATCAAAGTTAAGGTTAGAAGCAGCAGCTTTTGTGTTTAATCTTGCATTCTTCCCCACAAGAACCCAACTTCTGATAAAGCTACAGAAAAGAAGAATTTAGATGAGTGAGAAACATAACTAATATCAGCTTTACATAAAACATTCTTACAAAAAAGGGAAAAATAAATATAAAATTAAATAACTAAAACTTTCAACAGAAAGGTACTATCTGTCCAACCTTGAATCTTCTTCATCCTGCATACTCATAAGTGCACGAATGCCTCCACAGCAGCTGTGGCCAATGACTAAAATATTTTCAACCTGCAAACATAAATCATTTATCATTTCTCAAATAAAGGTGGATATAACTCAGTATGTCCCATTACTAGATAGTCCACAAGTTCCTATATTAGATATCCCAGAGTAGAGAATCCAACTTAACAGACTAATATTTCCCAAAAATCAATGAAAGACAGAAACCTGTCCACTAAATTTGCAGGCTCAAAATACTTACTTTAATTGAATTTACAGCAAATTCTAATGCAGCATTTGTTTCAGAGGGTCCAGTCTGTGCAATCAGAAAATAAGGTGAAATTAAATAAAAACAAAAGGGTAAAAGGAAAAAGGAAAAATTCAAATTGTCATAAATAACCGTTCCTTTAAACTGTCCGTAGCACCAACCCTCGATTCTTGGCAAAAATTAAGGCAGATGAAATGTATCTTAATACCTCACATGGGGGTACCATATTTGCAACATTACGGACAACAAATGCTTCTCCTGGTTGAAATCCCAGTATGTTTGAGGGGCAAACTCTAGAGTCAGCACAAGCAATCACCATAAACTGCCCACAAAATGATTAGCTAACAATTCCCGATTCCAGCAGATAAAGTGAATAATCAAAGAGTAAATTGTTTTCAAACATATAAATGATAAGAGGTAAAAAGGAAGGACCAAAGCTAAAGGGGAAATAATAAGAAAAATCACCTTTGGTGCTTGACCGTTTGCAAGATTTTGGTAATGTTCAAAGTCTTCCCTGTTCAAAAATGTAGGCTAAGTTAGATGCAGACTAATTGATCTTCATAAACAACCAACTTAGGCCAGAGTTTCTTGTTGCTTACATGTATTTCTGATGTTTGAAACTCAGGAACCGATGTTTCATTTCATCAAAGAGATCACATTCATTTGCAGTTCCTACTTTGGTCTCCATTTTATCAGTTTTAAGTTCCTTAGTCAGCCCCACAGACTTCCTTGCCGCCTTCAATTTTAAACCGGAACTCCTGAAAGTAAAACAAGATGCCTCGTGATTCAGAAAAAGGAAAACAGAAAAAAAAAAAAAAGATGCCTCAGAAAGATGAAGTTAAATGAACTAAACAGCAGGTAACATGAACTAAAATGGAGATATTCTTATCTCATAGGATCAATCGGAAGGTTGCATGGTAGTCAGTGTCTTAATATGTACAACTTCTCCTATGCATAAATCACTGTAATATTAAAATTTAAAAATCACAAACCCAGAAGAAAATCTTAGATTGTTATAAAACAAATATATGTATATATTAAAAAACTAAACCTTATTGTAGTATCATCAATTATGAGAAGAGTAGCCCATGGATTTGCATCTAAGAAGTAAAGAGCGACTCATATAAAACAATGATTACTTGTTTTTTGTACCCATAAATTCAATATTCAGTTACGCAATCAAATCAGAATCAAAATCTTAAGTTTTAGTGTCAAGCAAAGAACTTACAAAATAGATTTCTATTTTCTTAGATTAAAATATCAAAGTAGACCCAACAAAAAAATTAAACTATAAAATAAACTTTTGATACAAACTGATAAGCCGAAATGACATTTCTTCCCTTCTTTCTTCATCTATCTCACACGTGAATGATTTCCTACACTCCCCCTCACACGTGAACTCTAGTTGGCTCTAATTGGCTACCCTTCTTTTTTATTTATTTATTATTTCTTTATATTTTTTTTTATTTTGAGTTGCCATTTGGCAGAGCTCACAGCATCTTTTAACCATTGATGTATGTCGGAGACTTTGATAACATATAAGATTAATACTATTTGAAATTTTTATATTTTAGTAGTAGTTTATATATCATTGGATAGTTTTACAACATAAATGACTAGCCTATGTGGGTTGTGGGCCTTGTGGCTTCTATTGTTGTATAAACCCTTCTCTTTGCTTTTATTTGTTCAATATGGATGTAGTCTCTCCTTCTCTAACTCACATGTAGGTTATCCTTAATACTCCGCCTCACATGTGAGCTCGGGGTGATTTTGATTTGCCACCTTTCTTCTTTTTTATTTTTTTATAATACTAAGGATAACCATGCAAGCTAGCATTTTGCTGGCAAAAGAAAACAAGTTGAAACCTTTGTAATCCAACTGTCTTAATTACCAAAGTTGTTGCATACAAGCATGCTTTCTTTACCGACATTACTCTCTTCAATAATCTTGAATGTTAGACTGCTGAAACTTTAACCGAAACAAGTGCACATAAGCTAGTTATCCAAGTGTCTTAAAGTTGTAATTAAGTTTGCTATCAATTGCACTTGTGTTGTAACCAAGCTTGTTGTTCACTATACAAGCATAACTTGTGTTGTAATTAAGTTGATCAAGATATAATTTGTTGTCAAAGTGTAGAATGCATCAATTTTTAACAATCTTATTTAATGGATTTTCTAGCCAACGAGGATTCTGAACATATGGGGGAGACATTTAATCAAGCAATAAAGGTTGTTTGTGATAACAAATCAACAATAGCTATGGCAAAAAATCTTGTCTTACGAAACTGGACAAAACACATTGCAATTCAACATCATTGTCTGAGAGATGCAGAGGAAAAATTAAAAATAATGCTCAAGTATTGCAACACAGAAAAAAATTAGCAAATATTTTTACTAAAGCACGACCAAGGACAAAACTCGAATTACTAAGAAAAATGGAAAGAGTTACTAGAATATTATTATTCATCAAGTTTTGAAAACTGATGCACATACTAGAACACTAAAGTCAATTCTACACTTGGGCAGCAAATTACAACTTAATCAACATAATTACAGCAAGTCACAGTTGGACAGCCAGCAGTAAGCTTGGTGACAGCACATGATAGTCGACAGCAATCTAAATTACAACTCTAAACACTTGGACAGCTAGTATATGTTGTTTGTTTGGATAGAGTTAAGAGAGCAAGATTGGTTAAGAAAGAACACTTGTATGCAGCAATGTTGGCAATGAAGACAGCCGGATTGGAAAGGCTTCAACTTGTTCTTTTGCTAGCAAAATGCTAGCTTTTAAGAGGCATAATTATCCTTACTTAAGTCTAACTCATGTAAGCTACAAATTGAAAAGTAGTTCATGTGTTTTTGTACGCTAAATTTTCAGTAGCTCATATACCGGAGCTAAGGTCTTATAAGGAGACAAAGAAGCTCCAGTTGTATCCTTTCCACATACTGTTTATAGAGATTTTTGTCATTCTAGCACTGTCATTATTCTATTTTTACTTGTTATTCCACCATAGACCAACATAAAATCTGACAAGACTAAATTTTATAAAGCTAAACTACCACAGGCATACCGTGAACGACAAATATTCTCCTATTTAAGTAAGCTAAAAAAATGCTATGAGGAAGTTATCAGGCTGTGGAATTCAGAATCGTATTGTTCAATCAATTAGAAATAAAATAAATGCAGTAACTTATAACATCAAGAAATTGGAAATCCAAAAAACAAATAGCAATTTAAGCAAATTTATATTCAGCTGAAAAGCTCCTATCAAATTTATATTCCATCCCCAGAAAGAAGAAAACCATAAAAAAAAAAAATTATATTTTCAACACTTACATGTAAAAGCCAGTGAATAAGCTCAAATGGCTGTGCTCAATTTCTCTAGATTTCACCTTTGAGTCAAAGATCTGATACAAATAACAATAAATCAGCAAACCCAAAACAAACAAGCGCATAGAAAACATAAATGTGTAAAGAAAAAGAAAAAAGAGAAACTTACAGTAGATGTCCTGGAAGGAGTGAGAGCTGACGAAGAAAATGGGTTTTTGGAAACAGAAGGTGGTGGTGGAAGAATTGCCATGCGAGAGAGATCTTGGAATGAAGAGGGAGACAAGAGTGGGGTTTTAGGAGTGTGAAATGCTTGGATTTTGGACAGCCATTTGAATAAAAAGAGAGGAATTAAAAAGGTCTACGGGTGTGTTGTTGGTTACTTGGTTGGATCAACAACCACTTGGTTGTCTCCAAGAAAGACGGAGAAAACTAAGCGGAAACCTTGTGTTTTTAACTTTTATGTGGCCAGCTCATCAACTTTCGGCAAGTACTAATGTTTCTTTTTAAATTTATTAATTATAAATTGGACTCCGATCAAACAATAATAAACATAGAAATCAGAAACGTCAATGAACCCAGACTGAAAATTACTATTAACACCATCTACACCATAAAAAATGAACTTCATATACAAAAAGGTAATTAAAAATGAAATCAAATCTACCATTTTTATTTCATTAATATTCTTTAAAAAAAAAAAACATCATGAATATGTTAAATCACAATTTTTATCCTAATTATAACTAACCTGCATATATATTTCAAAATTCTCTGTGGTAAAACCGCAAGTTTCCAACATGGTCTTTACTTCAATGCAAAATGCAACACATGCTCACTAATGAAGCAGTGCTACTTTACAACACACAGTTGTTGTTGGCATTATGTCAAACAGATGGCGTTCATGACATAGTGAACCATTTGAACCCTCCACGACTTTATTATTTCTTGACAACAGAAACCAACCGCTCAAAATAGCAAGTCAAGGAACAGAGTAAATCCAATTTACTTAAACAAAAAAACATGAAGATTGTCCTTAAAAATAAATAAATAAATAAAATGGGTATAAATAAAAAGTTGATAATTATTGATTTGTTCACCTCTTACCGGGGGATTGGGTGGATGTTCAGGCCATTAGAGGCTCAGGCCGATCCTTCTTTATTCAATTTAATTATGGAACAAAATCATTTTGGTCCTATCTTATATTGAATTATAACTTTTTAATCGTTTTTTACCCCTTTTGTTAGTCGTCCTTAACTTTTAAAAAATTTATAAATTTATTCTTTCTATTTGTTAAATTTAATGATCTTAGGGATATTTTAGTCTATACACACAAAAATTAGATCAAAAATTTTAAAAAAAATCAATATATATATATATATATAAATAAAAATTAATTTTTAAAAATAAGAAGATAATAACTCAAAAAAATTTAAAAAAACAAAAAAAGAAAAAAAAATTTAAAAAAAAAAAAAATATTCGAGATCTTATCTGTATCTCCACCATTATAGATAGGGTTAATTGCAATAAAGTGCCCTGACGTTTGGCTATATTGCAATGAAATCGTGAGTTTAGCCTTAATTGCATGTTAATACCCTTAACTAACTGATTAATTGCATGTTAGTACCCTTGACCAAGTTGACCGGTATATTGACTTTGACTTTTTTGGTAAAAAGACAAAATTGCCCCTGGTTAAAAAAAAAAAATTAAATAAAAATTAAAAAAAATTTTTTAAAATTAAAATTTTTAAAAATAGATCTCCACCGTCCATCAAGATTGATGGACGGTGGAGATCTATTTTTAAAATTTTTAATTTTTTCAATTTTTTTAAATTTTTATTTAATTTATTTTTTTTAAACCAGGGGCAATTTTGTCTTTTTACCAAAAAGTCAAAGTCAACATACCGGTCAACGTGGTCAAAGGTACTAACATGCAATTAAGGCTAAACTCACGATTTCATTACAATATAGCCAAACGTCAGGGTACTTTAGTGCAATTATCCCTTATAGATATTAAATCTCAAGATCTCCATAAATAGAGATCAAAGGAGATCCCTCCATTGCCGAGATGGAATTCCTTTAAGGGATCTCCATCCTTGGCGATGGAGATCTCTATTGTCGGCCTCTAATTCAGCAAGAGGAGGAGGACACGCCATCGAACTTCTGTTCGACAATTTCAACAACCAAGGCTTTATCTTTAGGTTCCCTATATTTGTACCATCTATTCATCAACAAACACTACATTCATATTTACAAATATCCAGCATGTCTAGTAGTTGGAGTGAGTCAATCCGAGTTGAACAAATCAAGCGATTCGCTCTAGCTCAAGCAAGTTGCAGAAGGAAGATTTATCGAAAGCTTCCTCAGCAAGTAAACCAGAAAGTTATGTTACAATGTTGGCTTTTCCAGCAAGCAATTGCAAAAGAGATGATAAAAATATCAAAGATGATCTTGCAGCTGATGGAAGGTACACCGGAGGTTAACAGAAGACTAACAGAATAAGTCAATTAGAAAGTTAAGTAATTCGATTAACGATGAGTTGGAGTGAGGTTTGTTATAAGTTTGTTATGATTGATTGGCTGAGAGTGATTCTAGGAAAGTTTGTTAGGATTGCTGACTCAACTGATCATTATATAAGGGACGATGAAATGCTTGTAAGTTAATGAGAGTTAGTTAGATTCAATTATAATCGATTTCCCTGTCAAAAGCTTGAATCCATTAATGGAGTCTCTAAAAGGATTTTCACAAACACCTTCGTGTTTCACTGTTCTTCTTCTTTTATGTTTCTGCATTTTCTTTGCTTGCTATTAGAGTTGAATGTTTTTATCTATGGCCTCAAGCCTATACCTCCTAATTCATTGAAGTATGTTCTAATAATGGTGGATCAAAAGAAACTGTGATCAACAAGGAGTATACCAGCTGGAGAAAAGCTGACACACTGCTTCTGTGTTGGTTATTATCAACAATAACTCCAAGGATTATAGGAGAGGTAACTAGCTGTGTTACATTTGAAGAAGTATGGAGTGTGTTGAAATCTCTATATTCACAACAGTCCTTAGCAAAAGTGCTTCAGCAGAAGCAACAATTACAAAGTATAAGAAGAGGATCGAACTCAGTGAGTGAGATTGTGTTGAAAGTAAAAGGCATTGGAGATGCACTAAAAGGTTCTGGAGAAATTATCAAAGATCAAGGCTTGTTACTGAGTATATTGAATGAAATAGTTCATGAATATAACCCTGTGGCAGTGCTTATTGCTTCTCAAAAATAAACAATGAACATTCAAGAAGCTCAATACATACTTATGGTGCATGAGCAAAGAATAGAGCATCTCAATTCAGCATCACACGTTGATGTTGCCAATACTAGTGCCAATTTTGTTTCAGGCAATCAAAATGTCAACAAACAGCCATACAAGAGGTGGTTTTAGAAATGATAGAGGAGTTAATATAAGATGAAGAGGAAGAAATGGTGAGAGATGGAACAACAATAGCAAACCTTCTTGTGAGATATGTGGATAGAATGACAATTCTGTAATCTACTGCTATAACAGATTTGACAAAAATTACTAAGGTTTTTAAGGAAACAAAAATCAAAACTATGTTGTTGGGAATCAAGGGAATTATCCTCAGAATCTTATGTGGCAATCTCAAGGACTAAGAAGTCCACAGAACCAAGCAAATCTCATTCAATCCGCAACCTATTATGCCACACCTGATATAGTGTATGATCAATCTTGGTATGCAGATAGTGATGCCACTAATCATGTTACATCAGACTTGAAAAACCTATCTATGCAGACATAATACATAGGAAATGATAGGCTAGCTGTTGGTAATGGACAACAGTTCAACATCTCACATATTGGTAACTCTATAATCAAACCATCGCTCTCTTACTCTTTTTCATTGATTCTTAAAGCTGTGATTTGTGTGCCTTCTATAGCTAAAAATCTGAGGAGTATATCTAAATTTACACTTGATAACAATGCTTATACAGAGTTCACTAAAAATTATTGTGTAATGAAGGACAAGATTACTAAGAAAGTGTTGCTCACATGGGCCTTAAAAGTGGCCTCTAGAAGTTGGATCTTTGTTATGTCAAAGCATCAAAACATAATGATCCTTCATCTATAAATATCAATTGCTGCAATGAGTTTCTAGCTACTAATTTTAGTTCAAATAAGGCCAATACCTATTGTCACTCTATAGCCAATACCTATTGTCACTCTATTTATGTGTATCCATCTCTTACTGGCAATGATTGTAACATACACAATGCTCTGATAGCTGAAGGGAGTTTTAGAAAACATTTGATTATCGTATAACATGCGGAATTAAGTTTAAAAAATTTTCTTTTAATTGAAAAACTATTTTTTAATCAGGAACGAGTTCTGTATATACGCAGAAAAATACTTTAGAAACTACATACCTTTTTCTTGATTTTATTTTTCTAAATCTTCGATCTACCACCAGATCTTCCGAACTATGACCCGTGGTCTGACAACATGTGTATGGGCACATCACGGTAAGAGATGGAGGTCACGTGAAAAACGACCGGCCGAATCTTGCAAAAGAGGGAAGAGTCAGAAAAACTTTTTTCTCTTTTCTTCTCTTTTTGTTGGCCGAACTCTCTTTCGTTTTCACTTATAGATTGAATTTTCCTAACTATATAACTCTTATATAATAGCTCTTTAGGGTTTTAGTTTGACCAAGTCAAAATAGAATTTGGTCAAAATAGAATTCCCAATCTTTTTTATTTTTGGTCTCCTAAAGACTTTAACCTTTGACTTTTAGGACTATTAAAATAATCTAATTATTTTAATTCTTTTGTTCTAGTCATTATTTAATCATATGACCTCATATTTAATAAATAGAATTAATAATTAATAATTATTAATTTCTATTATTGTATTAAATATTAAATTAATTAAACAATCACATTATTTAATTATTCTCTTTTATTTAAATCGCATTACTTTCGTAATACTATTAATTGTATCCTCTAATAAATCTACCGTGACCCTCAGTTACCAACAACCATAAGGGCTAGCAAGAGAACCTAATGGACCCATAGTTTTGAGCTCTAATAGTACTTAGTAATATTAATTAAAACTCTTTAATTAATATTTCACGATTATTAACCTCGGAGTTATTCTACTAAAAACCTGAGGCTGCACTCTCAGGACTGTAGACGTGTTTATACAATCTGAAATCTCAGTGTCCATTGATATAGCTAATTTCATATAGTGTGATCCTCCACAAATAGTTCATAACTATAGCTCGGTCATAAAGTCCGTTATACCCCTCTAGAAATATCTTTTCCTTTAAGTACTATTGATTTCTAATGAACAATTAAATCATGTCTTCCTCACGGAAGAAGAAGAGCGCTCATAATCGTTCACGCCCTGAATTAACCCTTAAAGGAACTGCTCATCTACTTCAATCAAGAAGGAGTGGATTCCACTATTGTGTTTAAACCTTCCCAGCCACAAGCCAAATCGCAACTCCAAGATACGGAGGTATTGGTCGAGATTCACATTAACCTCACTCATGGTAAATCAAAAGTCACGATCCAACCTGAAGGAGTCGATAAGAAATTCAGGATTAAGATCACCTATAAATAGTCATTGTTTATCGGTTATATATGAATCTCATCTACTAACGGATCTTGGTGAGAGATTCATATAAATCGATGGCCGAGTCCTATATGATTTCATCATATAATGTGCCTTCATTCTTATGTCAACTACATGAGTGGTCTAGGATAAGACCACCGCACTTTACAGAATGAACCGCAGCAGTAGATCAATCACAAACAAAGTACCCAGCTTAGTTCACTCTCTACGAACTCTTTAGATTGCATGTCTCAAAATGAATCCTCTCTGTATATGACCATCATATACTCATTATGAGATTACATCTTGCAATCTAGGATGTTCTTGCACAATATGAATGTATTACTGAATATAAAACATTTATAAACTTGAATGATAATCTGAATAATTCTTATTAAGTTTTTTACCGTTTACAATTACAAGTTTTAAGGTATAAATCCTAACAGTAGCTTCTCAAAGTAATGCAAACTTGTGGCACATTAAACTTGGAAATCCAGCTCTTTTAATATTTAAGCATGTTTTACATAAAATTCATATTCAAAGCTCATTGAATGAATTTCATTTATGTGAATCATGTAGACTAGGAAAAATGCATCAGCTAATATTTTTAATCTTCTTATTATTGAGCCAAATTCCCTCTATAACTTATGTATACTGATGTATGAGGGTCCTGCTCTCATGTGCTCTGTTGAAGGCAGTAGGTATTATTTTGTTGATTTATTTTCAAGATTCACTTGGTTATACCCTCTTGCCATCAAGTCTGAAGTTACCTCTAAATTTTTGTTGTTCAAAAACCTTATTGAAGTGCAATTTAATTGCAGGATCAGATGCTTACAAGCAAATTTAGGAGCTGAGTTTAAACCTTTATTGCCCTTCCTAGCCAAGTTTGCCACCTAGGGATTTAAAGACTTGTGACACATACTAAGTGCCATCGTTCATCTTCGAAAATAGATATAGTTTAGTTGGTTTATTGTTGTTTCTATGTTTTGTTTTAATTGTTGTGTGTGTCGATGTGCTTGAGGACAAGCAAAAGATAGGTTTGGGGGTATTTGATCGGACTATTTATGTTATGTTTTTACACCCCCATTAACCTTGTCTTTTGATCTTGTTTTCAAGTAATTTGGTAGGGTTAATGTGTGTTTTGAGCTTGTGCAGGCCTTAGGTGAATATTGAGGAAGAAATGCCAAAAGAAAATTGCAAGTTAAAAAGTGACGTTTCCATTCAGTGAGTGTCGCGACCAGGCCGTCGCTACCCAGGGTTGCGCCACAAGCATCGCGAAGGAAATAGAGTTTTCAACCAGTGAGCATCAGTGATCTCGCTTCGCGACTAAGGATCACAGTGCACGATCAGGTCACAGCGGCGACGCGAAAGCTCTAATTTCTGCGAGTTATAAAAGGAAAAAGAAAGATAAGAGAAAGGGTTCGCTCCTGGTTCATCCAACTGCGGAGAGAAGAGTTATTAGGCCTATTTTTCACCATCAAAAACACTATCTCACACCATTCTATTGTATTCTAAGGATCCTAAACACAAGATTCACATTAGTTACTCATTGTTCATCGACTGTCATCAAGGAAGACGGAGTATTGAAGGAGACAAAGTTCCAGCCGAACCAAAGCGGAATCTCCTCTCCTTTGTACTTCAAATGGGTTGTATTTCATTCAAATCTTCTTCTTTTGTTTCAATTGTTGCTATGAGTAACTAATTTCATAGTTAGAAGGTCAATGGACCATGATTGGGTTTAGATTTTGTAATTAACTTTGATATCTTTTATATATATATATATATATATATATATATTAAGACTTTATTTTCTAGATATTTTTATCTATTAATCTGTGATTCTTGTTATTTGTATTACGAAAGTGTTTGCATGAATGTTGAATTACAATTAATAAAAAAAATTATATTCTATTTGAGAACTCATTAGGGTATAGTTGTTTGTATCATCATTATAGAGAATATTGAATAGATTGATTAAGGCATGAAAGTGCTTAATCAACCTAAGAATTGGAACTAATAATGGGTATTTAATTATCTTCACTATGTGACCAATAGGTGGAGTTAATTAGATTTATAATATCAATGCATGACCTATATAATTTGATATACCATTGTTAGGGACAATTTTGCACTTGAAATATTGAACCTAATTAGTCAATTGCAATACCCAGACCCATGATTGGGACCATTTGACCGCCTAGCGTTTTCTCACCCTTGGCCTAGTTCTCAGTTTAATTTAGTTTCTTTTACGTTTATTTTGCTATTTAAAATCCCCCAACACACTTGATTTAATTTTCTGCTCTAGTTAGTATCTTTAGTTTTAGTATTAGTTTACCATCACTTACTTGTGAATTCGACCCCGTACTTACGAGAATTCATTACTTCGACACATCTTGCACTTGGGATTTATCCCACGCATTGTGAGCATGTCAAGTTTTTGGTGTCGTTGCGAGGGAAGTTGTTTTCAGTAGCTAATTCTTAGAATTAAAGATTTTTCTTTTATTTTTGTTTTTGATTTGTTGTTTTAATTTAGTTCTTTATTATTTTAATTTTTCTTTGAATTTACTTTTCTTTTAGGTACTCGTGTGTAGCAGCATGCATGGTCGTCATTCTTAGGAAGGAGTAGTACTGGCATTGAATGACAAAATCGACCGTATAAGGAGAGTCACGAACTACACGGTTGAATCCAGTTCTTATACTTCAAAAGCTAAGCTATTTGAAGAGACAATGAACAACACAAAGAGGGTTCAGTTGCAGAATCAGAATGGGGTGCCTGTACATAGAGTAATGAAGGATTATGCATACCCAGTCATCGAGACATTGCCATCGTGTATCCTGTTGGACTACTTGTCCAAGAATTATGAGCTAAAGAACATTCATTTCAACATGTAGCCGGCCTTCCATGGAGTCGCAAATGAAGATCCCCTATCCTTTATGCGCGAATTCTACGGCACCATCCAGACTTTTCCACTGCAGAGGTTGTCTGAAGATCAGATCAGGATGCGATGCTTCTCGTATACAATGAAAGACAGAGCCAAACAGTGGTTGATCACTCTTCCACTAGGATCCCTTCACATATGGTCAGACTTCTACAATAAATTCATTGGAAAATTCTATTCCCATAAGAAGACCGCAGAATTGGGAAGTAAGATTGTTGGGGTTTTTCCCTAAAGATGTAATTTGTAAATATTTTTTATAAATAAATAAAAGAAGAGTTCAACTCATTCTTATTGTGTCATTTATATTATATAAACTTGTGCATTATAGCATCCTAGATTGCCGAATGTAATCTCGTATTGTGTATATGATTGTCATATACAGATGAATACAGTAAGAAATGTGCAATGTAAAGAGTCCATAGATAGCAAATAAAGCTGGGTACTTTATTTGTAGTTAATCTATAGTTCCGGTCCATTCTGTATTGTACGATGATTCTATCCTGAATCATTCATATAGAGATATGGGAATGGAGGCACCTTGTATGATGTGATCATATAGGACTGGGCCATGATCTATATGAATCTCTCACCAAGATTCATTTACAGATGAGATTAATAGACATCAACTTATGATGACTATATGTGGGTGATCTCAATCCTGAGTGTCTTATCGACTTTTTCAGGTTAGATCGTGATTTTTGATATATCATGGGTGAGGTCGGATGATTATTCCCAATCAATAATCTCTATATGTTAGGATTGCGGTTTGGCTTGTGACTGGGAAGGTTTGTACACAATAGTAGAATCCACTCCTTCTTGTGAGAAATAGAGAGTAGTTCCTTTAAGGGTTGATTTGAGGCTTGAACAATATGAGCGCTCTCCTGATTCTATGAGGAAACAAGATTTATTGTTCATTAGAGAATCAACGGTGCTTAAAGGATATATGTAATTAGAGGGGTGTAACCGACATTATGACCCAGTTCTAATTATGAACTACTGTGGAGGGTCACACCATATGTAATAGCTATATCGATGGACACCGAGTGATATCGGTTTGTGTAAAAGCGTTCGCAGTTAAGAGAATTCAGCTTTGGGTTTTTAGTGGAATAGCACCGGAATTGATAATCAAGGAATATTAATTAAATAGTTAAATTAATGATTCCGAGGATTATCGGAGCTTAAAATACTGTAGGTCCATTAGGTTCCTTTGCTAGCCTGATCTATTTAGGTAACTGGGTCACATATAATTAATTGGATGGTCCAATTAATAGTATTGCGAAAGTGACACCTGTCAGGAGTTAATTGAGTAATGTGATTATTCAATTAATTAAATAATTGCAATTATAATAATTAAATAATAAGATTATTTAATTATATAATTAGTTATAAGAGGAGGGTGATAGTTGATATTATAAAATTATCTCATTTATTAAATAAAATAAAATAAATTTGAATTTAAAAATTTTAAATTCATAAGTTACTGATAATAGTTTATTTTTATTTTGAATAAAGAGATAATAGGATTATCTCATTTATTAAATAAAATAAAATAAACAAATATTATTTGAATTTAAAAGAGTTTAAATTCAAAAGTTATTGTTAAATTAATTAAAAAGAGTTTTAATTAATTGAGTAACTTAAATACATATTAAAAAGAGTTTTTAATATAACGGACGACTACAAAAACCAAATTCTGACGTTCAAAGAAAAAAAAGGAAAAGTGACCGGAGAGAAACAATATCTCTCCAACTCTTTTTTTTTTCAACCTCTTCATTTGTTCATGATAACGTGACACGTCCACACGCAAGTTACCGATGCCGGGATATAGCAAGGAAGACGTAGTGGTACAGACAAGGAGCTGCAGAAAAAAAAATACGAAGGAGCCTCCAACGGTGGTATGGTCCTTAAACCTTTTTTTTCCTTTCCATTTATTAATTACAATTCCTGTATAAAAAAATAAATATGTATTTGATATATATTATTTTTATCGTTCCGAAATTATAGCTCCAAAGTTTTACTGGTCACATATTGCTTTTACGATCTGTATAAAAATTTTTAAACTCCAATTCTGCTGCGTGACCAGTAGAACTAAAAAACGGTTCTTACAAAGATTGCTACATTCACTCAGGGAGATGGAGAGCTGTTCCATGAGGCATGGGACAGATTCAAGCTGCTTATTTAATGCCCTTGCCTTGGTTTTCCGCTAGAGCTGTAAAACCAAATATTCTATGATGGGCTCACCTTGAACTGTCAGGCGATGGTCGATAATGCTGCTGGAGGAGCCATGGCAGAAAAGACAATGGAAGAGACATACAAGCTCTTCGAGATGCTGAGGGCCAATTCGCAATAGAAGAGTGTCAGAGTGAAGACACCAGGTGCGTATGAGGTGCACACTAGTGCAGGGTTGGTGAAGCAGGTGGCTGAGTTGAGTAGACAAGTGCAAAGTTTGGCAGTACTGCTTGACTGGTCCTACCGGTCCTGAGCATCCCTGCACTGTCTGCACCTGTACCTGGGAGGTTGATTTAAAAACATAAAACTAAATGAGCTTGACAGGCCCCTAACCTACTATCTCTCATTAGGTAGCCTGCCGGCACTCCACGGTAGCTTCCCAGTCGAGGCTTGCCCTGCTGAAAGGGTGAAGTTAAGCCATTTCTTAGCTTGGAAATCTGAGTAGAAATTTTTTTTTTTATACAAAATTATTTTATAAAACTTTTGGCAGAGTCTCCTCTATTTTTCTGAGAATACCAAATCTTGGAGACCTGCATAAAAACTTTAACACTTCTATAATTTTTCAAATCTCAACTACTGTAGACCTTCGGTCCATCTCCAAAATCACAACTCAAACAGTTTAAATATCAAAATAAATAGTTATCAAATATAAATAAATCAACTCTTTAAACAAAATACGTATACACTTAAAACAATATTAAAATACAAACTTAACAACTAAAACATTATATATGCTTGTAAAACAACACAACATCCTCTGATTGGTCCCGCTAGTCTTCGACGTCCCTACAATGTCTGCACCTATACCTGTACTTGGGAGGTTGATTTAAAAACATAAAATTATAATGAGTTAAAGGAGCTCGGTGAGTGTTAAAATTTTCTAAATAAACTTTAATCCTTTTTCTAATAACCTCCCTGAAATCTGAAAAGAATATAAATCTGTATTCTGAAAATACTGAAAGAAAACTAATAAAACTTTTATATTTACTGAACACAATACTAAATTCTGTTTACTCGAATTGACGTATTGAAATTCCAAAATAATGAATCTTTTACTACTTTCTGAATACTGTAGTAAAGTAAATAACTAAATAATAAAACTTTTTCTGTTTCTTTGAAAACTGAACTGAAATTTACTTCCTAAAAACTGTACTGAAATCTCTTTTACAAAAGCTATTCTGAAATATATTTTAAAATATTTCTCACAAAACTATACTGAAATCTATTTTCTGGAAACTGTTCTGAAATTTATACAGAAAACTATTCTGAAATCGAATTTATGAAAACTTGAAAACTAAAAATATATACATATACTTTCACTTTATTAAAAACTGAAAAGCTGAAACTATATCTTTTCTGAAATCTGATAAGCTGAAATAATATTCCTTTATATTTCTGAAAATTGAAAAGCTAATATGATATTCTTTACTGAAAACACTTTTCTGATAAAACTTTTCTAATAATATAGTTTTCTGATAATACTCTTCTGATAATATATTTTTATGATAAAATGCTTTTCTGATAATAAACTTTTCTGAAAACTTATTCTATCAAGATCAGTCTCCTAAAAATAATGTACTGAAATCAATAATAATCTGCTTTTCTGAATACTGTACTGAAATCTGTTTTTCTGAAAATCTAGCCAAGCCTAACGTATAAAAGCTCTTAATTTAATATTCTGTACTGAAAATTTGAAAAATATTTCTAGCTTGGCTTCTGTATCTGAAAACTCCCAATGGACCCCTAAGCTGAAACTGACTCATAGGCCGACTAACTGGCACCGTACCATATGAGTGGGTCACAGGGCAACTAACTGGCGCCATCCACTGTGACATCTGATATAAGGGTCACGAGGCGACTAACTGACGCCGCTCAACGTGACATATGATAAAAGATATCTCGCTGTCTATGTGTGAAATGCTGCGTCGCAACATATAGCGAGACAACACCACAATGTGTGAGCGACTGACAGACTCGACAGACTCAACCCCCTTGGAGTTAGCGGATTGTCCCCCCTTAACTTGCCACACACAAATGAGGCGTACCGGCCGGGTCTAACTGCTGATAAATCTGATAAGCTGATAATCTGATAATTCATAGGGTAATCCATGGGTTTGAAAACTATTTTATTTATTTGAAAACTAGTTTTTAGTTAAAAACCATGGAATATACGTAAAACATATTTATTAAATAAATATAAATTCTAAATTTCTGAGATATAAAATACTTTAATTAAAACAAATTTAAATGAACAATTATATACGAAATCACAAAATACTAAATCAAACTTAAAGAAAATAAACTAAATATAATTCAACTGAAAATCTGATTTTGCACTAACTTAAATAAAGATATTAACTTGCTAACTTTAGATAAAACATATTGCTAAAATAAAATATATTTTGCTTTAAAATAAATTTACACTCACTGATTTCCGATTTTCCTCTAAACTTGGTGCTCTAGTTCCTTCGTCTCATTGCATTTCTTGTTTTTCCGCATAATTTCATTTCCTTCCATACTAAGGAGATTTTTTCCTAAAATAAAATAATATATTTCCAAATAAATCATTAATATAAACACCATCAACTTATACAAAACTCAATTAACACGTTCTACGCTTTATTCCTCCATTTCTTCTATTCTAATAAAATTAATTGTATTTAATCTAATAAAAACCATGTCAACTTAATCAAACACATATCAATCATACGATTCCTCTTCTTGACCGAATTTCAAACATTCAAAATCAACATGATTTCTTGAATTTCTAAGTATCAATTTGCATCGCAATTGTACAACTACAATTTCTAATATCTTAAGTATACACATAAACTGAAATCTCTACGCTTTCAACTTCAATTTCGAAATTAAATTAAAAAATTCTCAAAACTAATTATTCAATTTTATTCTAAACAATTTCTACAACTCTTATCAACCACCAAATACAACATTACAACAAAACTCATAATACAATTTCACTAATTTGAGAGCTATTTTGATTTCTTACACAATAAATTCAGTCCATACTATCAACTAACTCAAAAATACTCCAATTACACAAATAACATCTCAATTTAATAATCTAAACTCAAAATTATCAAATCCCCAAATCTTTAACTTACTAATTTTCTTTATTTTCATTTTATCAACTCCAATTAAACTAATTTCAAATAAAACTCTACAAAAACTCAAATCAAACACTAAAATCACAAAACCCATAATTTTCTTTACTTCTATCCATCCAATTTCACTCTATATTCAACAATCAATTTCAAACACAAATCAAAACTCAATCAAAATTCCAACACAATTTAATTTATCAAATTCGAACCAATTCAACTTCATTAATTACTTACCCAACTCCTCTTGCTCTTCTTCTTGTTGGACCGAAACCTTCTTCCCCTTCTTTCTCTTTTCTTCTCCCTTTTCTTCTTTTCTTTCTCCTTCTTCTCTGCTCTGTTTCTTCATTGACTAGCTGCTCTCTCTCTCCTTTTCTTTTCTTCTTCTCTTCTCTCGGCTGACAGCCCTCTCTCATTTATCTTTCTCTTCCTTTCTTCTTCCTTCCTTCGGCTGCAGCTTTCTCCCTTCTCCTTCTTCCCTTATTCTTTTTCTGCCGCTGCTCTGCTCTGTTTCTTTGTTCTTCTTCCTTTTCTTCTTCTTCTCTCCTTTGGCCGGTTTGTTCTTCTTCTTCCTCTGTTTCTCGAATTTTTTGGTGTCTTTGTGTTTTGTGTGTGTGTTTTTGTTTTCTGATTTCTAATATATATATATATATATATTCTAATATCTTCATTTAATCTTCATTTCATTTCTTTTGCATTTCATTTCCATTTCACTTGCATTTAACTTCCATTTGCATCTCACTTTCATTTCACTTCATCTCTACTCCACCGCCTCTCTCCTCTGTTTCTGTTTGTTTTTCTGTCTTCTTTATTTTGTTTCTTCTTTCTTCAACTTTTCTGATTCACTAATATATATATATATATATATATATATATATATTATATCCTTTTATATTTACAACTTGCCCCATTTCATTTTAAAATCAAAATGTGACCACAACATAAAATTTAATCACATAATCTTGGTCAACAATCTTTTGATTTACAATTTAATCTATAACAATTCATTAACTCTTTTCCACAAAAATCCATTTCAATTTACTTTTCCACCAATTAATTAATTTACAATCTCATATCGTAAAAATATATTTTAACTTCCAATAAATATTCTTAATACTCCAATTTATGAAAATCCTTACTCTGTTCTCCAAAACTTGTAATTTAAATTTCTTATATACTTTATGGAACCTTAATAACAATCTGGAACTATTCCAGACATATTCTGAGTCTCTGATACCTTTTTTGGAAACTTTCGGATCCATTCAATAAATTTCACTATAGTACTGCACAATCAATTCTGAAAAAATATATTACAATACATGTACGTGTACAGTACAATCTATCGGGGGGTATATTACAGAGCTAACTAGCTCAGTGAGTTTTATCATTTTCTAATAAATCTAATATTTCTGATTTAACCTCCCTAAAATCTTATTGAGAAGAATAAGAATTGGTTTTCTGAAAATACTGAAATAAGTAATAGCAATACTTTTTCTATTTTCTAAAACAACGTACTGAAAACTATTTCCTGAAAATACTGAAATGAATAAAAATCTGCTTTCTAAAGACTATACTAAAAATAAAGCATAATAGTAAAACTTTTCTGTTCACTGAAAACTGTGCTAAAGTCTTTCTCATAAAATCCATACTGAAATCTGTATTGAATTTTTTTTCATGAAAACTATACTGAAATATACATACTGAAATCTACACTGAAAGCTGTACTGAAAACTAATAAACTGATATAACATACTTTCTAAATATAAGCTGAAAATTTATATATATACTTCACTTTACTAAAGACTGAAAAGCTAAGAATATATAAACTTTTACTTTTCTGAAAACTGAAAAGCTGAAATAATATACTTTTCTGATAATTGAAAAGCTGAGATAATATATTTTTCTGAAAACTGAAAAGCTGAAATAATATACTTTTCTAATAAAACCTTTCTGATAAAACTTTTCTGATAATATATTTTTTTTATAATACTTTTCGGATAAAACTTTTCTAATAATATATTTTTCTGATAATATATTTTCCGATAATATATTTTTCTGATAAAACATTTCTTATAAAACTTTTCTGATAATGCCAATTGGAAAACCCATATCTGATAACTGATAATTTATAGAGCGACTCAGCTGGTGCCGCATCATATGAAGGGTGTCACCAGGCGACTAATCTGGCGTCGCACTGGTGACTCTGATAATATGATAAAAGACATCTCACTGGCTATGTGACGGAATTCTGCATCGCCTACATATAGCAAGACCACACCCCAGTATGTGGGCGACTAACAGACTCGACAGACTCAACCCCCCTGGAGTTATCGGACTGTCCCCCATTAACTTGTCCTACACAAATGGGGTGTACCGGCCGGGTCTACTGCTGATAATCTGATAACTGATAGTTGATCTGATAATTCTAATAAGCTGCTGATAATATGATAATAAATGGGTATCCTATTGGCCTGAAAATATTTTCTTTTTGTCTAAAACATTCATAAAATCATAAAATTTGTTTGTAATATCCTTTTTATCGAAAATCATAAAATATTCGTAGACCATATTTCTTAAATTCAATCTCATGTATATATAAATATTTTCTCAAAAGAAGATAAATTTAAAACTTCTGAAATATCAAGGCATCAATTTTACTTAAATTATAAACTCATATAATTAACAAATATATGCAAAATCTTAAAATGCCAAATCAAACTTGACAGGAAATATACTAAATACAATTTAACTAAAAATATATTTTCATATTTATTTGGATAAAAATAATAACTTGTTTAACTTTATGTAAAAAATATTTATAAATAAAATTTACTTTTCGGAAACTAATTTGAATACTCACATACAATATATTTCTAACACAAAACTTACTTTACTTAAAACTAACTTAACACTTAGATAAATAAAATCATAACTTTAAAAAACACACTTTCTATAAAATATTATAAACACTCATTTGTTTATGGAATTTCCTAAACTTTGATGCTCTAGTTCTCACTACATTCCTTGCATTTCCATAAAATTTTTTTCTTCTCCCATACTATGATGATTTCTTCCTAAAATAAAATAATATATTTCCAATTAATCATAAATATAAATACTACAATTCACCCAAAAGCTCAATTAACATACATAAGGCATTTAAATTATAAAATGCCAACATTCAAGTTTTTGATTTTCTTTTCCTTTTTCAATTTCTCTCTTGACCGAATTTCATGTATCACAATTTAATATATTTTCTTTATTTTTCTAGGCACCAATTTGTATCACAACCATACAAATAAAATTTCTAATATCTTAATTATACATAATTTGAAATCTTTACACTAAAATCACTATCAATCCTAACTTTAACTTACAAATTCACTTCCATATTTGAGTCCCTAAAATCAATCGAACAGAATCTTTCATTCAATTTAGGAACAAGAACACATCAACCCTTAAATCGATTAATTACCCATAAATTATATGTTATCCCAAACCATCTCAACTCTAAAATTTCTTCATATAACTCCATAAATATGAAGACCCCTAACAATTTATATACTAACAACACTTTTGGAGCACAATTACAATCTCAATTTGTTCAAATACCATTTACTAGTTCTAAAACACAAAGAATATTATCACACTAACCTGATTTTGAATACACAAATTGAGGATCGACTATTTTTTTCTTACTTCTCCTCTTCTCCCTCTTGCTGGACCGGAATTCTTCTTCCTTTTCTTTCTCTTTTCTTTTCTTTTCTTTTTTCTTCTTTTCTTTTCTTCTTTCTTCCTTCTCTTCCTCTCGACTTCTTCTCTGTTTTCTTTTCCCCTTTTTCTGCACAGTTTCTGTTCTCCCTTGGCTTCTATGGCTGCTCTCTCTCTCCTTTCTCCTTCTTCTCTTTTTCTTTCTTCCTTTCCTCCTCTTCTGCGGCCGACTCTGCTCTGTTTTCTAGTTCCCCTGGCTGGTTCTGTTTTCTCTTTCTTTCTCTTCTTCCTCCCTTCTTCTTTTTCTTCTTCTTCTTCTTCTCTTGCTTGGCCGGAATCTCCTTCTTCTCTCTTGGCCGATTACTTCTTCTTCTTATTCTTCCAGCCGACCTGCTCTCTTTATTTCTTTTCCTTTTCTCTTCCTTCTCTCCTATCTCTCGAATCTTCTCTCTTCTTCTCTTCTGTTTTGTTTTCTGATTTGTGTGTGTTTGTGAATGGATATTTCCACTCAAATATTATATATATACACATCTCTTATAATTGCAACTTATCCCCTTGATCTTTTAAAATCATGAAATGACAACAAATTTACAATTAATCACATGTGATTTACCAATCATCTATTAATTATCAAACTAATACACTAATTCTTGACTTTTATTTGTCCACTTGTACACCTCAAAATTAATCCATCTCAAATTACTTTTCCCACTATCTCACGTGTCACCACTTATTTGTTATTTGACTTCCAAATATTACTAATACTCCGTAATTTATAATTGGATTTCGTATATACTTTACGAAATCTTATTAACCATCCAATCAATTCCACTATAGTACCATTAATACTCTTAACATTCAATTTGCTTATAATAAAGGCATATTAATTTATATGTGTACCGTATAATAAATTCTGAAAAAATATATTACAATACATGTACCTGTACAGTACAAACTATTGGGAGGGTGTATTACAAATTAGGATTAATATGATTAAGGCCTAAACAATAATTAGACCTAATAATGATATATAGTTTTAACAGTTAAAACTTAGTAAATTCACATTTAATTTCTAGTTTATTTAAATAGTTTATGTAAACTAGAAATTGAATAATAAATTAATTTTTAAGAATTAAAGATCATATAATTTATTATATCTAGTAAACTTAGATTTTAATTAGCCGTAAAATCTAAGTAAAGACTAGAAATATAGAGTTTTAGAACTCGAAGTTATTAGAAAAACCTAAACTATAAATAATGAGTGAGAAAGGGATATATGGCATTGTATCCCGTAGTCTCCATCGTTAATTCAACACTGTGAGATTCAAGTGACGTCTCGAGACAGCTTTACTTTCGTCCTCCCTAAGGAATGTGTCCATAAGAGTCAATATCAAGATTAACTTCCTAACGAATAGGTTTTCAGAATGTATTTTGGGATTGACCTAGCCTACCTAGACAACTCTCAAGTTAAGTTCATGGAATCTGAAACGGTGGTTTACACTCACAAGGATATAATTAAGTTGTTAATTAAATGTCATAACTAAACTAAATCGATGGTTGAATGATATAAGAATAAAGAGTTATTCTGGTGTATCATTCGATTGAGAATGTCTCGATCTAACATGCAAGGATTTGACCTAGCCTACCTAGGCACTTACTTGTGGTATGTTGGATTATCGTGGTATAATAACTGATTTTTAGCGATGCTTTTTAGTTCAGTAAAACATGTTCATGCATCATGTTTAATTTTATGCCAAACATATTGCATGTGATATGAATCTATGAAATTGCTGATTTTATTTTATTTATGTTTTAAGATCAACAATATCTTCTGCTTTATTTCAATCCTCGTAAACGAAAAATAAACCGGGGATAACTATACTAAGTGGAAACAGAACATGAACGCAATCATGGTCTGTAAAGACATTAAATTTGTGCTAACGAAGGAATGTCTTCCGCAGCCTACTCCTAACGTGCCAAGAGCCGTTAAAGAAGCCTACGATAAGTAGGTTTCGGTTGATGAAAATGCCTGCAATTTTCTGTTGGCTGGCATGACCGAGCTGCTCGATAAAGCACGAGTCAATGACTACTACACTTGAGATAATGGAGTCATTCCAGGCCATGTTTGGACAACCCTCAGAGCAAAAGCGATACAAAGCTGTTCGTTCCGCTATACTTGGCTTTATGAATGAGGGTGCATCTGTTAGGGAACATGTCCTTAAGATGATGTCCTATTTCAACACTGCTGAAGTCAATGGTGAGATTATTGATGAGGCCACCCAAGTGAGCATCATACTAACAACTCTTTCGAAGAGCTTTGATCAGTTTAAAAGCAATTACGAGATGAACAAGTTAAAGTTCACTCACACTCAATTGTTGAATGAGCTCTCTACTTATCAGTCCATGAAAAAGGACAATAAGGGTAAGATTGGCGAAGCAAATGTTGCTGAGCCTTTTTCCTATAGATTCAAGAAGATGAAGAGGTCTACTGGGAAGACCAAGATAAAGCCGAAGAAAAATCCCGCACAAAAGGAGAAGCAGAGCACCAAGACTGATAAGTCGAAAGGAAAATGTTTCCATTGCGACAAGGTTGGTCATTGGTAGAGTAACTGCTCGAAGTACCTCGAGAAGCTTGTAGCCAAGAAGAAAGTGAGACGTCAATCAAATTTACTTGTCATTGAATCTTGTTTAGTGGAAGATGATTCTTCACCTTGGATAGTAGATTCAGAGGCCACTAATCATGTTTGTTCTTTTTTTTACAGTGGACTGAAAATTGGCAAGAGCTAGAGGAAGGGTCCTTCATTATGTGTATTAGCACAGGGAATGTTGTTTTAGCATAAGAGTGGGAGTATTTAGACTACGTTTTAATAGTTGTTTTCTTTTATTAGACCACGTTTATTACATTCTTGGATTTACAAGGAATTTGATTTATATATCCAGATTTATCTAGATTGCTTGAACAATTTTATTCAGTTTCTTTTAATGATAAGTCAGCTATTGTTTCAAGAAATGGTTTAAATATTTATTCTGGCTTTGAGCAAAACGTTAATAAGCCTTGTGTGTGCAAGCTCATCATTGACAAGAAAATAGTATTCTTAGTTCTTTACATAGATGATGATATCCTACTTAATTGGGAATGACGTAGGGACATTATCGGAAGTAAAAGATTGACTTGCCAACCAATTCCAAATGAAAGATTTGGGAGAGGCAAGTTATGTTCTAGGGATCGCAAGAATAAACTGTTAGCATTGTCTCAAGCATCATATATCAACAAGATACTTATGTGATTCTCGATGAAGAACTCCAAGAAATGTAGTTTACCTTCTAGGCATGAAGTTCATCTGTCTACGGAACAGTGTCCTAAGACACCTCAAGAAATTGAGGATATGAGATAAATTCCCTATGCGTCAGCAATAGGAAGTCTTATGTATGCTATGCTATATGCGAGACCTGACATCTGCTTCGCAATGGGTGTAGCCAACAAATATCAGTCTAACTCAGAATTAGATCGTTGGGTTGCTGTTAAGCATATTCTCAAGTATTTTAGGAGAACGAGAAACTATATGCTAGTATATTTCCAATCGGATTTGATCCCGTTAAGATATATAAATTATGACTTTCAGTCAAACAAGGATTCTAGGAAATCTGCATCTGGGTCAGTATTCACCCTTGGTAGTGGAGTCATAGTATGGAGGAACGTCAAGCAATCTTGTATTGCTTATTCCACCATGGAAGCCGAGTATGTAGCGGCTTATGAAGCTGCTAAGGAGGCTGTATGAATCAGTAAGTTCTTGAGTGATTTGGAAGTTGTTCCATATATGAATAAATTCATGACACTTTATTGTGATAATAGTAGAGCTGTGGCTAATTCCAAAGAACCGAGAAGCCACAAAAGAGGGAGGCATATAGAGAGGAAATATCATCTCATCAGAGAGATAGTGCAGAAAGGAGACGTGACCGTGACGAAGATCACGTCACAAGACAACCTGGCTGATCCATTTACGAAGAACTTAACACCTATAGTGTTTGAAGGCCACCTAGAGGGTCTAGGATTATGAGATATGTCCCATCTGCTTTAGTGCAAGTGGGAGATTGTTGGGATTTATGTCTTAAAGCTTGTAATAGTAAATGTTATTAGACATAAATAAAAGTTAAACATTTATCATTCGAATAAAAGTGTTTTTATTTTGTTATACGTTTATATATTATGCGTGCAACATCTAAGATTGCAAGAATGGGTATATGAATGTCATATACAAAATGATTCATTTTGAGACATGCAATCTAAAGAGTCCGTAGAGAGTAAACAAAGCTGGGTACTTTTGTAATACACCCTCCCGATATTATGTACTATACGTATAAGTGTTGTAATATATTTTTCCAAAATTTATTATACAGTACACAAGTAAAAAAATAAGCCACTATTAGGAGTAAATCAAATGTTAAAAGTATTAAGGGTGCTATAATACAATCTATTGGATGGATCCGGGGATTTTCGAAAACGGGTATCAGAGACTTGGAAAATATTTGGAATGGTTTCAGATAATTAGTAAGGCTTCGTAAAGTGTATACGAAATTCAATTATAAGTTTTAAAATTTCTAGTAAGGATTTTCCATAAATTGGAAGTTAAAATATATTTTTATGATATGAAATTGTAATTTAATTGGTGTTTAAATTTGGTGGATTAATTTGTAAATTAAAATATTGTTGACCAAAATCATGTGATTAAGTGTCAAATTGTTGCCATTTTATGATATTGATGAGTCAAAGGGGCAAGTTGCAAATATTAGAATATATATATATATATATATATATATATATATATATAATATTTGAGTGGAAAATTCCACTCATAAACACACATATCAGAAAACAAACAAAACAGAGGAGAGAAGATTCGAGAAGAAAGGGAGAGAGGTACCGGTCGAAGAGAAGAAGAAAGAAAAGAGAGAAGAGAAAAAAGAGGGCAGCGGCTGAAGAGGGAAGAAGAAGGAAGAAAAGAAGAGTGAAGTGGTTGACCAAGCAAAGAAGAAAGAGACCAGCAGCCGTGAGACACAAAGAGAGAACAAGAAACAGAGCAGATCTGCCAAAGAAAGAAAAAGAAGAAGAAAAGAGCAGTGGCCGAGAGGAAGAAAGGAAGAAGAAAGAAAGAAAGAAAGAAAAGAGAAAGAGGAGAAGGAGAGTCCGGCCAAGCAATGAAGAAGAAGGTTCGGCCAAAAGAAGAAGAACAAGAACAAGAAGAGACCAAGCTAAAATCAAAGGTAAGAAATTATTGATTGTGAAAGTAGTTCTTGAGTTTTTGATTTCTAGTGCTTGGGTGATGATTTTGATTTATGAAATTACTTTGGGTCTTTGATTTTGGATTTTTGGGTGATGATTTTGGTGTATGAAATTAAAGATTGAGGCATTAAACAATTTATTCAAGCTAAGAAGAATATTGGATTTCATCAAAAATGAAATTGAAATCACTAGTTTTGGAATTTTTGTAATTGAGTTTAAAATTGAAGTTATAATTAGTTTAATCAAGTTTTATGAGATTAAATTTGATGTTATTAGGTGAAGGAAATTCCCTTATGTTAAATTGATGAAGATTAGTATGAGAAATTGTGTAGAGATTGAAGTTGAAAGTGTAGAGATTTCAATTTCTGTATGATAAGTGTTAGAAATTGTATTTGTGTGGTTTTGATGCAAATTGATTCTTAGAAAATAAACTAAATATGTTGATTTGTGATGTACGAAATTCAATCAAAAGAGAAATTGAATGATTCAATGTATATATAATTATAGGGACATGATTTTTAGTAAAATAAATGTAAATGGTTGAGTTAGATAAGAAGAAATTCAGGAAGAAAGTGTAGAATGTGTAATAATTGAGTTTTTGTATTAGTTGTTGTATTTATATGAATGATTTATTTGGAAATATATTACTTTAGAGAGAAATCTTCATAGTGTGAGAGAAAATAAAATTATGCGAAAAGGCAAGAAAGGTGGTGTAACGAAGGAATCAGAGCGCCTAAAGCCCAGAGAAATCAGTGAGTGTTTAAAGTATTTTTATATAAATGAATTTTATGAAGTTATGATTTTATTAAGTGAGTGTTAAACTCTTTATGAAAACATGTTTTATTTTAGTGATGTATTTTATGAGAAATTTCATAGCAAGTTTTGATTTTATTTAAGAAAGTTTTATTTTAGTGATATATTTTATGTTAAGTTTAGCAAGTCAATATTTTCATTCAAGTTGGTGCAAAATCAGATTTTTAGTTGAATTATATTTAGTATATTTCTTTCCAAGTTTGATTTGTTAATTTAAGATTTTACATATATTTGTTATTTATACGAGTTTTAAAAATTTAAACAGAATTGATGCCTTGATTGATATTTCAGAAGTTTTAAGTTTATCTTCTTTGGAGAAAATATTTATATATACATGAGTTTTAATTTAAGAAATATGTTCCATGAATGTTTTAGACAAAAAGAAAATATTTTCAGGCCAATGGGATACCATTTATTATCAGATTATTAGCAACTTATCAGAATTATCAGATCAGCTATCAATTATCAGCAGTAGATCCGGCCGGTACACCCATTTGTGTAGGGCAAGTTAAGGAGGGACAGTCCGCTAACTCTAGGGGGGTTGAGTCTGTCGAGTCTGTCAGTCGCCCACACACTGGGGGTGTTATCTCGTTATATGTAGGCGATGTAAAATTCCACCACATAGCCAGTGAGATGTCTTTTATCAGATTATCAGAGTCACCAGTACGGTGCCAGATTAGTCGCCTGGTGACACCCTCCATATGGTACGACGCCAGCAGAGTCGTCCTATGGATTATCAGTTATCAGATATGGGTTCCATTGGCATTATCAGAAACATTTTATCCAAAAAAGTATTATCAGAAAAGTTTTATCAGAAAAAATATATTATCTCAACTTTTTAGTTTTCAGATGAGTATATTATCTCAGTTTTTCAGTTTTCAGAAAAGTATAATATATCAGTTTTTCAGTTTTCAAAAAAGTAGCCTTTCAGTTTCCAAAAAAGTAAAAGTATATTTTCTCAGCTTTTCAGTTTTCAAAAAAAGTGTGTTCTCTCAGCTTTTCAGTTTTCAGAAACTATTCAATATATATATATATATATATATATGCATGTATGTATATATATGCATGTATGTATATATACTATCAGCTTTTCAGTTTCCAGAAAAATAAGAGAATATTATATCAGTTTTCAAGTTTTCAGAAACGTAAAAGAATATCATATTATCTTTTCAGTTTTTAGAAATATAAAGGAATATGAGTTCAGCTTATCAGTTTCTAGTAAAGTAAAAGCGTGTGTGTGTATATATATGTATCAGCTTCTCTGTTTTTTTTTTTTAGTAAAGTGAAAGTATATTTATATATTCTTAGCTTTCCAATTTTTAGAAATTAGATTTCAGAATAGTTTTCTGTATAGATTTCAGAACAGTTTCCAGAAAATAGATTTCAGTAAAATTTTTAGAAAGTAAATTTCAGGATAGCTTTGTAAGAAAGATTTTAATATATATATTTCAGAATAGTTTTTATAAAAGAGATTTCAGTATAGTTTTCATAAAATATATTTCAGTTCAGTTTTCAAAATTAGTAAAAGATTTATTATTTTGAATTCCAGTATATTACTTTTAGTAAATAGATTTTAGTTATCTTTTCAATTTAGTTTATTAGAAACAGATTAATATTCTTTTCAGATTTCAGGGAGGTTAATAGAAAAAGGATTAAAATTTATTTAGAAATTGATAACACTCACTGAGCTCTTTTAGCTCACCCTAATTTTTCTTTATGTTTTATAAATCAACCTCTCAGGTGCAGATGCAGACATTGTAGGGACTCCCAGGACCAAGAGGACCAGTCAGATGTTGCTGTGAAAGTTTTTAGAATATGTATAATGTTTTAGTGGTAAAACTTATGTAAAGTTTGTATTTTGATATTGTTTTTATGCATGAGTATTCCATTTAAAGAAATTTGATTTATCTATTTTTTATAACTTTCTATATTAATATTTAAACTGATTTAGTGGTGATGTTTTTGGTGGTGGACCTGAGGTCCTAATGGTAGTTGAGAATACGAAAAATTAGAAGTGTACAGTTTCTTATGCAGGTCTCCTGAATTTGGTAAATTTCAGAAAAACAGGAGAGACTTTGCCGAAATTTTAATAAAGTAGTTTTGTATATAAAAAAAAAAATTTCTACTCACATTTCCAAGTTAAGAAACGGCTTAGCTTCACGGAAGCCTTTCAGCGAGGCAAGGCTCGACTGGGAAGCTACCGTGTAGTGCCGACAGGCCGCCTAGCGGGAGATAGTAGGTTAGGGGTTTGTCAACTTTGTTTGTGGTTGATTTACTGTTTCGGTCCATTCTGTAATGTACGTGGTCTTATCCTAGGCTACTTATGTAGTTGACATGAGAATGGAGGCACCTTATATGATAAGATCATATAGGACTAGGCCACGACTTATATGAATCTCTCACCAAGATCCGTTAGTAGATGAGATTCGTATATATCGACAAACGATAACTGTATATGGGTGATCTTAATCCTGAGTGTCTTATTGACTCCTTCAAATTGGATCGTGGCTTTTGACATACCATGAGTGAGGTCGATGTTTTATTCTCGATCAATACCTTTGTATCTTGGAGTTGCAGTTTGGCTTGTGGCTGGGAAAGTTTGAACACAATAGTGGAATCCACTCCTTCTTGATTGAACTAGATGAGTAGTTTCCTTATGGGTTGATTCGAGGCTTAAACAATTAAAAGCGTTCTCCTTCTCTCGTAAAGGAAGAAAGAATTTAATTGTTCATTAGAGAATCAACGGTACTTAAAGGAAAAGATATAGCTAGAGGGGTATAACAGACATTATGACCTAGCTCTAACTATGAGCTACTTGTAGAGGATCATACTATATGTAATAGATATATCAACGGACACTAAGACTTCAGATTGTATAAAACGTCTATCGTTCTGAGAGTTCAGCTTCGGACTTTTAGTGGAATAACTCCGAGGTTAATAATCATGCAATATTAATTAAAGAGTTTAATTAATATTACTAAGTATTATTGGAGCTCAAAACTTCGGGTCCATTAGGGTCCCCTTATTAGCCCTTATAGTTATTGATAACGAGGATCACGGTTAACTAATTAGATGGTCCAATTAATAGTATTACGAAAATAACACAATTTAATTAAAGAGAATTAATTAAATTATGTGATTATTTAATTAATGATTTAATAATTAAATAAAAATTATTAATTATTTTAATTATTAAATAGGAGGTTGCAGGTTCAAATCATGACAAAGACAAAAGAAATTAAATGATATTATTATTTAATAGTCTAGAGATCGAAGGTTCAAACTCTAGGGAGACCAAAAATAAAATAAGATTTAGAATCCTTCTTTGACTTAGTCAAATAAAACCCTAGAGACCTAGTATATATATATATATATATATATATATATATATATATATATATATATATATATATATATATATATATATATATATATATATATATATATATATATATATGATATGTTACTAGGAAAATATGCTAATGCAATTAACCTAAGAAAAAGAAATGAGCGGCAACACCAAAAAGGAAACAAGAAAATGAAAGTTTTTCTAACCCCTTTTCTTGCAGGTTTGGCCGGCCTAGGGAGAGAGACAAGGCATCGTCTTCTCCTCTTTTATGCCATCTCCATCATTTCATTCATGACGTACTTATCTACGCGTTGTCAGACCGTGGATCATAACTCAAAAAGCTTTGTGGTAAACCGAGAAGTCAAAGAATCAAGAAACGCATCGAAAATAATTGTAGTTAAAGTTTCTATTCGCGTATGTATAAGAATTCGATCTGTGTGAAAATAGTTTTCAAGAAAATAAATTTTTTTGAAACTCAATTCCGCTGCCTTTATTTCATAAAACAAAATTTTCTCCCTTCATATTGTCCGTATAGTATAAATAATAATAAAAAGGGCAATTATCAATTTGGTCCCTAACTTTTAAAAAATTATTAGATTTTTAACACAATTACGTTTATTAATACCCTTAGGCCCTAAGTTTTTGTAATTGTATCAATTTGGTCTTTCTATGATTCAACTGTTGGTCAAAATTAACTATTCCAGGAGTATTTTTATCTTTAAACATATAAATATGTCAACAGTAAATTGTGAGTAAAATGACGTAACTACCCCTACTTTAAAATTTTTAAAAAAATAAATAAAAAATATCGATCTTCACAGTCCATCAAGATTGATGGACGGTGGAGATTATATTGGAATGTTTTTAACAAAAAAATTGTGAATAAAGAATTAAAAAAAATTTCCATTTTTTTTTGCGAACCCAAATTCTAAATTTATTTTTTTTGTTCTTAGTGGAGATCCAATCTGGATCTCCACCATTTTGAGTTTCAATTTTTTTTTACAATTTTTTTTTTGCTGAACATAAAAAAAAATTTAGAAAAAATTTGATTTTCAATTTTTTTTTTTTAAATTCAATATAATCTGCATCATCAATCTAGATCCATCAATCTTGATGGACGGTGGAGATCTAATTTAAATTTTTAAATTTTAGTTTTTAAAAATTAATATAAAATGATTATATTACCCTTCTAATTATTAATAATCTTTTTAAAAATTTGAGGTAAAAATTATAATTTTGACTTATTTAAATAGAATCAAGGGCAAATCAGTCTTTTTACCAATTCTATGAGATTTTGTCGTTAGAAAATTAGTCAAAGGGACCAGAATAATACATTTCCAAAACGTTAGAGCCCAAGGGTACAATAAACAAAACTGTGTTAAAAATTTGATGATTCCCCAAAAGTTAGGGACCAAATTGATAATTGCTTAAATATAAAATATAAAACATTAAATTTAATTTCGTGTCTGGCGGCTACTAATGCGTGATTGTAAGGTAATAGCTCTGATCAAACACATGGCAAGTACAAGTTTTGTGGAGTAAGTTAACGATTCATTCGCGGCATCTACACTTAACAAGGAATATATTACAATCAACAACATGTGTTGTCATTCGAAAATATGTTGTAATCCATGAAGAAAATTTTTCTTGGGTAGCATCGTTAAGTTGTGACCGCATTGACTCCGCAGTTTTGTGACGATCGTAAACCATTTATGTAGCATGTTTCGAATGAACTTGGCCAATGTAGTCGCGAGCAACTGAGAGCAAACTTCAAGTAGGAGTTTAGCCACTCAACGTTGTTGGTTGTCATAAATTTGTACCTCCTCTTAGGACTTAGCCCGAATGACAAAGTGTAAGACACCCTCCCAATAGATTGTACTGTACACGTACAGATAATGTAATATATTTTTATCGAATTGATTGTACGGTACGGTAATGTAATTTATTGGATGGATCCGGAAAGTTTCCAAAAAAAAGGTATCAGAGACTTGAAAAATGTTCAAAACGGTTTCAGATAGTTAGTAAGATTCCGTAAAGTATATACGAAATCCAATTATAAATTTTGGAGAACATAGTAAAGATTTCCATAAATTGGAATACTGAGAATATTTATTGGAAGTCAAAATATATTTTTACGATATAAGGTTGTGATTTACTTAATTGATGGAAAAGTAAATTGAAATATATTTTTGTGGAAAAGAGTTAGTGGATTGTTATGGATTAATTTGTAAGTTATAGGATTGTTGACCAAGATTATGTTATTAAAGTTATGGTTGTAGTCATATTATAAATTTAAAATGAAATGGGGCAAGTTGTAAATATTAAAGTATATATATATATATATATAATACAATCAGCAAATGAAGAAAAGGAACCAGAAAAATGAAAACAAAAACAGAGGAAGGGAGAGGCGGTGGAGAGAAGAAAGAAAAGAAAAAAAGAAGAAGAAGAAGAAGGAGAGTGATCGGCCGAAGGAGAAGGAAAGAGGAGAAAGAAGAAGGAAGAGAGAGAGAGGAAGCAAGAGTGGTGACCGGCCTAACAAGAAGAAGTGCAAAAACAGTGCAGAAAAAATAAAGAAAAAAAACAAAGCAGAAGAAGAAGAAGAAGAAGAAAAGAAGAAAAAGAAAAGAAAAGAGAAAGAAAGAAGAGAAGAAATTCGGTCCAGCTGGAGGAAGAAGAAGAAGAAGAGCAAGAGGAGTTGGGTAAGTGTGATGAAGTTGATTTGGTTTGAATTTGATGAAATTAAATTGTGTTGGAGTTTTGATTGTTGAGTATAAAATGAAACTGAATTGATTTTAGTAGTTGATTGAGTTTTGGTTTGTTATTAAATTGATTGTTGAGAATATAAGTGAAATTGAATATTTTGGTGATGATTTTGATGATGGGTTTTGTTGATTTAGTATTTGATTTGAGTTTTTGTAGTGTTTTAATTGAAATAAGTTTAATTGGAATTGATTAGAATGAAAATCAAGAAATTAGTAAGTTAAATTTTGGGGATTTTAGGATTTGAAGTTCAAATTAATTCAATTGAGATGTTATTTGTGTAATTGGAGTGTTTATGAGTTAATTGATAGTGCGAATTGAGAATCGTTAAGTAAGATATCAAAATGATTCTCAAATTAGTGACTTGTATTATGAGTTTTGTTATAATGTTGTGTTTGGAGTGAAATTGAATCACTAATTTTGGGAATTTTTGAAATTAAATTCGAAATTGAAGCTATAATTAGTTTAATTGAGTTTAATGAAGTTGAGTTTGATGTTGTTAAGTGAAAGAAGTTTATTTATGTGAAATTAATAAAGATTAGAATGAGCATTTGTGTAGAAATCGAATGTTACTAGCGTAGAGATTTCAATTGATGAGCAATTAAGTATTAAAAATTGTATTTGTATGAATTGATACAAATTGGTACTTATAAATTTAAGAAAGTATGTTAGATTGTATTGAATGAGATTCAATTTAAGAGAAATTGATTTATTTAAGGAATATATAATTTTGGAGACATGATTTTCAGCAAATTAAATGTAATCGATTTTATGAGAATAGAAGAAATTGAAAAATAAAGTGTTAAATGTGTTAATTGAGTTTTTATATTAGTTGTTGTATTTATATTAATGATTTATTTAGAAATATATTACTTTAGAGAGAAATCTTCGTAGTATAAGAGAAAAAGAAACGTTATGGAAAGTTAAGGAATTCAATGAAGCGAAGGAATCAGAGCGCCAAACTTAGACGAAAACCAGAAACCAGTGAGTGTAAAATTATTTTTAAGTAAAGTATATTTTATCTCTATAATATGTTTTATGAGAATTTATAGCAAGTTATGGTTTTATTTAAGTAAGAGCAAGATTATATTTTGATTTAATGTTCTTCAATACGTTTTCAAGTTAGATTGAAGTGTTGGTAATTTTATATACATTTATTTATTTATATGAGTTTTATAAATTAAATATAATTTATGTTCAAGTGTATTTTAATTAAAGTATTTTTATATCTCAGAGATTAAGAAATTATATTCATTAAATAAATATGTTTTATATATATATATATATATATATTCCATGGTTTTTGATTAAAAGCTGGTTTTCCAAATAAAGAAAACAGTTTTCAAACCCATGGATTTCCTATGGATTATCAAATCAGTTATCAGCAGTTAGACCCGGCCGATACATCCCAATTGTGTAGGCTTGGCTAGATTTTCAGAAAAACAGATTTCAGTACAGTATTCAGAAAACAGATGATTACAGATTTCGGTACATTGTTTTCAGACGACAGAATAAGTTTTTAGAAAAGTTTATTATCATAAAAGCATTTTATTATAAAAGTATTTTATCAGAAGAGTATTATCAGAAAACTATATGATTAGAAAAATTTAATCAGAAAAGTATATTTCAGAAAAGATATAGTTTCAGCTTTTTAATTTGGGGGAATTGCAATAACTCCCCGTGTATATAAGTGAAATTGCACAAAAATCTAAAATTATATGATAATAACACAAACTTCCCTTTGACCCGTTGACCAACTATTGAAAACCGTTTAAGTAATAATGGTTATTAAGGGGGGAGGGGTAAAATCGTCTTTATACCTTATATTCGATAATTAAAAAAAATAAAAAATATTAAAAAATATATATATTGAAAAAAAAAGACGAAGAAGAAGAAAAATAAAAAAAAAATTTGGAAAAAGAAGAAGAAGAAGAAGAAGAAGAAGATTAAAAAAACAAAAAATATTGAAAAAAAAAGACGAAGAAGAAGAAGAAAGAAGAAGAAAAATAAAAAAAAGACGAAGAAGAAGAAGAAAGAAGAAGAAAAACAAAAAAAAAATTTGGAAGAAGAAGAAAAAAAAAAACAAAAAAAAAGACGAAGAAGAAGAAGAAAGAAAAAGAAAAACAAAAAAAAATTTGGAAGAAGAAGAAGAAGAAGAAAAAAAAACAAAAAAAAAAGACGAAGAAGAAGAAGAAAGAAGAAGAAAAACAAAAAAAAAATTTGGAAGAAGAAAAAGAAGAAGAAGAAGAACAAAAAAAATATTTGGAAGAAGAAGAAGAAGAAGAAGAAAAAGAGAAGAAAGAAGAAGAAAAACAAAAAAAAAATTTGGAAGAAGAAGAAGAAAAAAATTTGGAAGAAAAAAAAGAAGAAAGAAGAAGAAAAACAAAAAAAAATTTGGAAGAAGAAGAAAAACAAAAAAAAAATTTAGAAGAAGAAGAAGAAGAAAAACAAAAAAAAAAATTTGGAAGAAGAAAAAGAAGAAAGAAGAAGAAAAATAAAAAAAAATTTGGAAGAAGAAGAAGAAGAAGAAAAAAAAAATAGAAGAAAGAGAAAAGAAGAAGAAGAAGAAAAAGAAAGAAGAACAAAAAAAAATTTAAAAAAAAAGGAAGAAAGAGAAAAGAAGAAGAAATCTAGAAAAAAAATGAAGAAGAAGAAGAAGAATTCGAAAAAAAAAATTCAAAAAAAAGGAAGAAGAAGAAGAAGAAATAGAATTTGGAAAAAAAAATTTGAGTTGATTGTGGTTGATTGATGAGGAATAAAGAATTAAAAAAAATTTGATTTATTTATTTATTTTTTTTTGAAGAAGAAGATGATGATGATGATGATGATGATCTTTAAAAAAAAAAAAATTGAGTTGTGATTGGGTTGATGAAAAATAAAGAATTGGGAAAAAAAAATTAGGTTTAGTTTTTTTTTTTTTTATTTGAAGAAGAACAACAACAACAAGAACAAGAACAAGATTTGGAAAAAAAAAATTTAAACAGTGCACAAAGGGTAAAAGGATATTATACCATTTTCATCCAATTTAAACGGTTTTCAATAGTTGGTCAACGGGTCAAAGGGGGGTTTGTGTTATTATCATATAATTTTAGATTTTTGTGCAATTTCACTTATATACACGGGAGTTATTGCAATTCCCCCTTTCAATTTTTAGTAAAGTAAAAGTATATATATTCCTAGTTTTTCAGTTTTTAGAAATTCGATTTCAGAATAATTTTCTGTATAAATTTCAGAACAGTTTTCAGAAAATAGATTTCAGTATAGTTTTTAGAGAATATCATATTAGCTTTTCAGTTTCAGAAATATAAAGGTATATATATTAGTTTATTAGTTTTCAGAAAAGTATATGATATCAGTTTTCAGTTTTCAGAAAAATATATTATCTCAGCATTTCAATTTTCAGGAAAATATATTATTCCAGCTTTTCATTTTTTAGATCAGTATATTATTTCAGCTTTTCAGTTTTCAGAAAAGTGGCCAAGTAAATAGTTATAATAGAATTTTAAGTATTTCAATTGTAAATTAAGAGTAATTATTTAGGCTTGGCCATCAGATTTTATCGATTAAACATTCATAGCTTGTATTTAAAAAGTATATCAGTTTATCAGTTTTCAGCAATAGCAGAGAGTTTTCAGTTTATCAGTTTTCAGTAATAGTAATAAGTTTGAAGAGTTTCAGTTAAATTCAAAGTTAATTTTATTATATTTAAGATCTTTCAGTAAATTAGAAACGCACTCACTGAGCTCCTTTAGCTCACTCTAATTTCTCTTTATGTTTTTAAATCAACCTCCCAGATACAGGTGCAGACATTTCAGGGACGCCGAAGACCAGCAGGACCAGTCAGAGGATGCTGTGACTATTTTATAAAGATATATAATGCTTCAGTTGTTAAGTTTGTATTTTAATATTGTTTTAAGTGTATAAGTATTTTATTTAAAGATTTGATTTATTTATCTTTGATAACTATTTATTTTGATATTTCAACTGTTTGAGTTGTGATTTGAGATGGACTAGAGGTCCATAGTAGTTGAGATGTGAAAAATTATAGAAGTGTTAAAGTCTTTATGCAGGTCTCCAAGATTTGGTATTCTCAGAAAAATAGAGAAGACTCTGCCAAAATTTTTATAAAATAGTTTTGTATAAAAAAAATATATATTTCTACTCAAATTTCCAAGTTAAAAAACGGATTAGCTTCACGAAAGCCTTTCAGCGGGGCGAGCCTCGACTGGAAAGCTACTGTGGAGTGCCGGCAGGCCGCCTAGCGTAAGATAGTAGGTTAGGGGCCTGTCACAAAGTCAAAAGTAAAAAATGATAATTTAAAAAACTATAAATTACAAGGTGCATATCATACTGGAATAGATTTTGAATCAGTTAATATATTAATAGATACAGGCGCTAATGGAAATTATATTAGTTCTAAATTATGTAATAATCTTCAAAGATATAAATTAGAAAATCCACATCAATATACAAATTTTAATGGAGAACTTCATGAGATAGATGAAGCTATAGAAACATTAATTAGATTTGGAAATGAAATAATTCCAATAAGATTATTAATAGAAAATGAAAGAAGAAATGATACATTAGAAATAATGTTAGGATTAACCTTTTTAGAAATGGTTAAACCATATCAGATAACTTCGTATGGATTAAAGATAAATTATAATGGAAAATTAATAGATATACCAAAATGACAAGCCTATACAGTATATACATACCAATAGGATTAACCTATAAAGATTATAAAACAGAATACTTTGCTGCTTATATAGATAGTGGATCAGGGTCATGTTTGAGTAAACCTCAATGCTTTCCTGAAAAATATCATCAAGAGTTACCTATAATTAGAGGAAGAGATATTTATAATAATATAATAGAAATTAAAAAAGGGATAGAAAAACCGATAATTTTAATAAGACAATATTTAATAAAATGTCCACCATTTTATTTTTATAATACTGGATGCGATATCCTCTTAGGAAATAATTTTCTACAATTATTTCATAAGATCACTTTTGATACTATCTCTAGTCAAATCTTATTTAAAACTCCATGTCATCATTTGATAACTGTTAAACGACTTAAAACCGCTTATGCTAAACCTTTCCCTATTGCCTTTATCCCTCGCACAGCCCAGCGTGGTGATATTGGTTATTCAAAAACACCAATTTTTCCTTCCCAGTCGAGGCTTGCCTCACTGAAAGGGTTCCGTGAAGCTAAGCCATTTCTTTATTCTGAAAATGCGAGTAAAATTTTTTTTTTTTTTTTAAAAAAAATTTGGCAAAGTCTCCTCTGTTTTTTTTTAGATTATCAAATCTTGAGGCCTGCATAAAAACTTGAACACTTCTATAAAATTTCAAATCTCAACTACCGTGGACCTCCGGTTCTTCTCAACAATTCACAACTCAATCAATTTTGTGTATAAAAATAGAAAGTTACCAAATTTTTAAATAAAATTCTCATGCTCTAAAAATAATATCAAAATATAAACTTTACATGATTATTACAATTAAAACATTGTACATAATTCTAAACTGTCACATTACTGCTTGACTGGTCCTGCCGGTCCTGAGCATCCCCGCACTGTTTGCACCTGTACATAGAAGGTTGATTTTTAAAACATAAAACTAATATGAGCTAAAGGAGCTTAGTGAGTGTTATCAATTTCTAAACAAATTTAATATTTCTACTTTAACCTCCCTAAAATTTCTATGAAAAGAGTAGAAACTTATTTTCTGAAATTAATGATATGAATAACAATAATAATAATAATAATATTTTGCTCGTTTCCTGAAAATTTCTGAAAACAAAATACTATTGAAACCTTTCTGTTTACTGAAAACTGTACTAAAGTCTATTTACTGAAAATAATGTACTGAAATTTAAATAATATAATGAATCTTTACTATTTTATGAAAACTGTAGTAAAGTAAATAACTTAATAATAAAACTTATTTTTTGTTTCTTTGAAAACTGAACTGAAATCTGAATTATAAAAACTATATTGAAAACCATACTAAAATCTTTTCCTAATAATTATATTGAAATTTACTTTCTGAAAACTTTACTGGAACCTAAACTGATAAACTATTTCCGAAATTTATTTTCTGAAAACTATTATGAAATCTATACTGATATCTAATTTCTGAAAAATGTTCTGAAAACTATACTGAAAACTTTTCAAACTTTTTGTTATTACTAAAAACTGATAAACTGAAATACTGCATATTTTTTTTCTTTTTTGAAAGCTAGAAAGCTGAGATAATATATATACTTTACTTTTCTGGAACTGAAAAGCTGAGAAAATATACTTTTACTTTTCTGGAAACTAAAAGGCTAATTTTCTGAAAACTGAAAAACTGAGATAATATACTCATCTGAAAACTGAAAAGTTAAGATAATATATTTTTTCTGATACATCTTTTCTGATAAAACTTTTTTGATTTCTTATAAAACTTTCATGATAATGCTAATGGAACCCATATTTGATAACTGATAATCTATAGGGCGACTCAACTGGCGCCGCACCATATGGAGGGTGTCACCAGGCGACTAATCTGGCGCCACTCTAGTGACACCGATAATTTGATAAAAGACATCTCACTGGCTATGTAGCGGAATTCTGCGTCGCCTAGATATAGCGAGACAACACCCCAGTGTGTGGGCGACTGACAGACTCGACAGACTCAACCCCCCTGGAGTTAACGGACTGTCCCCCCTTTAACTTGCCCTACACAAATGGGGTGTACCGGCCGGGTCTACTGCTAATAAATCTGATAAGCTGATAAATTCTGATAATTCTGATAATAAATAGGTATCCTCTTGGCCTAAAAAATATATTTGTTTTTTCTAAAAGCTTGAAATATAACTAAAATATATTTCTTTAACTAAATTCCATGCATAAATATTTTCATCGAGTGAAAATAAACTCAAAAATTCTGAAATATGAAATACTTTAATTGAAATATATCTGAGGTAGTCAATTCTAATTTAATTATAAAACACATGTAAATAAATCAACATATATATAAAGGCATAAATAATTAAATTAAACTGAGAAACATACTAGAGTATATTTTAACTAAAAACATAATTTTGCACTCATTCCGTATTTTTTGACAGCGAAGCTCCTTCCTACTATTTTTCTTCTCCTTCCACACTTGATTTACCTCCACCTACACAATTAAACTCCTAATTTAAAACCAACTCAATATAAATTTTCAAATACCAAAATATATGGCAATTATGGACAGCCTCATAACCATATTAATTTCCAATTTGACATTCACCTCAAAATTCTGTGTCCGCATATATTTATATTTAACTCAAACTCAAGATACCTTACTCAAAATCAAACCGAATTAACTCTAAAATATTTTCAGCACTTACAAATATTTATTCTAAGTTCATAACAGTCCCAATAACTATAATTCTTCATATTTAAGTCCCTAAAATCAATCAAACACAGTCTTTTACTCAATTTAGGAACAAGAACAACATCAACTCCTAAATCAATTAATTATCCATAAATTTATATGTTGTCCCAATTTAATTTCAACCCTAAAATTCGTCATTTAACTCCAGTGGTGAAAACCCATAACAATTCATGTGATATC